>JARHVA010006683.1:0-347500 GCA_037957365.1 Torreya grandis | reverse complement strand
GGGATAAATTTCTTCCTATGGTTTATGCACAAACTCTATACATAAGATTCCAAAATTTGAAGCATAAGGATCATAGTATACAAGAGTATATAGATGAGTTTTAAGATATTTCCATATTAGTGGATCATGATGAAACATAAGAATAGATGTCTGAAAATTATGTAAATAGTTTGAATTTTTCTATTCAAGATGAATCAAGCATGTATAAAAATACTTTACATGGAATAAACTTATCAATTAGCTTTTAAGGTGGATTAAAAACAAAATAGAGAGAATTTTAGAAGAACATCTATTGTGCCAAGATGAGGAAAATCCCCTCAAATAAGGGGACAAGGTGGATTTAATAAAAAATTGGATGGGTTTAATAACACTAAAGGAGAATAGTCACATGGTGCATAAATAAAATAAAATAATAGATAAGGGTTTCAATATCATCAAAGAGGAAGAGGATTTTAGATAAGATGAAGCTATGCTAGTGGTAGAGGATGGTTTCCAAATAAATGTAGGTATTATGTTTGATATATATGCGGAGTATAAGGCCATATATCATTTCAATGTCCACACTACCAAGATCAAAAAAGGAGGTAAGAGGATAGCCCAAGAATGAATTTAATTAAATCTAAAATAGAAGAGCAAAATACTAAAGTTGTAGCAATAGATATTGGAGAAAATCTCCTAATGGGAAGAATAATGATTTCTCTAAGGAAAGAACATGTGTATATTAAATAAGGTGTTGATGCATAGATGCGAACAAATATGTTTTGAATAATTTGTAATTTAGAAGGTAAGATATGCAAAGTAATTATAGATGGTGATAGTTGTGAAAATATGGTTTCTAAGAACATGATTGAAAAACTAGGTTTGTAGTGTGAAAAACATCCTAATCCTTATCATATTTCATAGTTTAAGAAAGGGAATGAAGTTATAGTAGATAAATGGTGCTTAATAAATTTTTGTATAGGTAAAACTTACAAAGATAGAATATGGTGTGATTTTATACCAATGGAAGCATGCCATGTGTTATTATGAAGGCCATGGTAGTTTGATAGAAAAAATAGTTCATAATGGATCAAATAACACATATAGTTTCTATAAAATTGGTATGAAGGTAGTTTTTTTACCTCTTAAAGAATGAGGGAAGGCTAAAATTATGATAACTACAAAATAATTGATCAAATACATGACTATAATAGGTTGTTTTTATGCATTAGTAGTAAAGAAAGAAGACACATTAGTGGTGCAAGTACCAATAGAAGCAAAAATAGTGTTGAAAGAATATGTATATGTTAACTAATGAGTTACTAGATGGTTTACCACAAAATAGAGATATTCAACATCATATTGATTTGATTCTAGGATTAGATCAACCCAATCAAGTAGCTTATATGATAAGTCCAACAAAACATGTATAATTAAATAAATAGGTTATTGAATTGGTGAATAAGGGTATAATAAGGGATAACATGATTCCATGTGAAAAAATATCATTGATCACTCCAAACAAAGATGGAGGGTGTGTGTGGATAGTAGAGAAATCAATAAAATTATAATCAAGTACAAATTTCCTATACCTCATTTAGATGATATGATGGATGTCCTTACAGGAGAAAAATATTACCAAGATTGATCTAAGGGGTGGATACTATTATATTTTTATTAGTGAAGGATATGAATGAAAAAAAAAACATTCAAGACTAGATATGGTTTATATGAGTGCATGGTGATGCCATTCATATTATGTAATGCACCTAGAACATTTATGAGGGTGATGAACATAGTGTTACAAGAATACAATGTTAAGTTTGTGGTATATTATTTTGATGATATTTTAATATTTAGTAAGACTAAATAAGATAACTTATAGAGTTTGAGAATGGTTTTAAAATTGTTAAGAAAATATAATCTCTATGTGAATCTAAAGAAGTGTAAGTTTATGTAGAATAGTTTTGTATTTTTGGGATTTGTAGTTTCATCAGATGGTTTAAGAATGGATAAATTCAAATTAAAGGCAATTGTTGAGTGGCATATCCCAAAGATCATCACATATGTAAGAGGTTTCCATGGTTTAACAACTTTTTACATAAAATTCATTAAGAATTTTAATAGTCTTGTTTCACCAATAACCAATTGTATGAGAGGAAAATAATTTTCATGTGTAAGGATAACAACATAAAGTTTTGAGTTGTGGAAGAATAAAATGATAGAAAATCCTATTTTAGCATTACCAAATTTTAGCAAAGCGTTTGAGTTTGATTGTGATGCTTTGTTTGTGATAATTGATGTTGTGTTGAGTCAAGAAGGGAAGTTAATAGCATATTTTAGTGAGAAATTGAATTAGGTAAAAGCAAAGTATTCTACATATGATGTTGAATTTTATGCCATTTTACAAGCATTAAGACATTTGAGGAATTACATAGTGCCTATGGAGTTTATCCTATTTACTGATCATGAGGATTTGAAGTATGTGAACACTCAAAAGAAGTTAAATAGTAGGCATGAAAAGTGGTTGTATTTATTAAAAGGTTATACTTTTATGTTGAAGAATAAATTAGGAAAATAAAATTAGGGTAGATAATGCTTTGAGTAGGCAAATAGGATTGATAAATACTATGATGAGTGAAGTAGTTGGATTTGAATTTATTAAGGATGTATATTATATTGATCTATATTTTGGAAAGATAGTTAAGAAATGAAGGAATCCATCGAGAGGAGATACAAGTAATGTTTATGATGAGTATCTTTTGCAGGATGGTTTTCTCTTCAAAGGGAAAAAATTATGTATTCCAATTGGGTCTCGAAGAGATAATATTATAAGATAATTGCATAGTGGTGGTTTAGATAGACATTTTGGTAAGATAAAGATAACAGATTTGGTGGAGGAGAAATATTATTTTCCAAAGATGAAAATATATTTGACAAGATATGTTTCAAGGTACATGATATATCAGGTGGAAAAAATACATGCAAAAAATATAGGGTTATACATGCCATTACCAATTCTAAGATGACCATGGATAGATTTGAGTATGTATTTTGTGTTAGGATTACCAAACATATAGAGAGGGAATGATTCAATATTTGTTGTTTTAGATAGGTTTTCTAAGATGGCTCATTTTATTTAATGTAAGAAAACCAATGATGCCACTAGAATTATAGAACTATTTATTAAGGATATTATGAGATTGCATGGTGTTCCAAAAACCATTACATCAGATAGGGGAAAAAATTTGTAAGTCATTTTTGGAGGAATCTATGGAGGAATATGGGGACTAAGCTACAACTCAGTAATACATACCACCCCTAAATAGATGGATAGATAAAATTTGTAAATAGGATCTTGGAAAATTTATTGAGATGCATAATTGGAAGAAGCCCACATAATGGGACTTGGATTTACCACAAGCTAGGTTTTTATATCATAGTTCAGTGAATAGATCAACAATAAAATCATAATTTTTTAGTTTTTATGGGAGAAATCCTATGAGTGTTTGAGATTTGGTGTATTTACCAATTGTATAATGAGTTAATGATGATGCAAAAACATTTACAAAACATATACAACAATTAAAAGAAGTAAGATGAAATTTGTAAGAAAGTAATAAGAAGTATAAAGTAGAAATAGATGTAAGAAGAAGGTCAAATATATTTTAACAAGGATATTTTATCAATGGTTTACTTTAGGAAAGAAATATTTATGAAAGACACATATAACAAGATACAATACAATAAAATTGGACCATGTATAATTATGAATAAAATCAATGACAATGCTTATGAAGTGAGTTTACCACATAATTTTGATATCTCTCTAGTATTTAGTTTTTCATATTTATATGATTTCCTTGGAGAGGATGGTAAATGTGAAGAATATGAATAAGTAGATTGACAACATCATGTGCCAAAGAAGAAGAGAGAAAAGATAGTGAAGGTTTTGTATAGGAAGATAGTAAACACAAGGAAAGGAAGTTATGATAGGTATTTGGTCAATGAAAGGATTAAAATAGGAAGACAAAACTTATATTATAGAATGGGAGCTGAGGAATATTTCTAAAAATAAGTGGTAGCAAAATAATCAGAGCAACTTGTAGGAGCTAAGTTGTTTTCAACCAGAGGAGAATGATGGAAAAAAAGAAGCCAAACTTCTAGAGGCCATAACTTTTGATCTATAAATCCATTTGAGCCCATCTTTATGATAAATCAACCATATCAAAAATCTCAATCATAGAATTTTTGGAGGCCATATGTGACCATTTAAGGGTCCAAAATTACAATTTAATATTATTTTTGGTTTTTTCTAATTTTATAAATTGTATATTTTTATAATCAAACTTGAACTTTAGTTTATATTAGTATGATAAGTTAAGTTGAGTGTTCTGTTTATTTTTGGATATTTTCAAATCTACGCATGGTTGTATGAAAAATTATTAAAAATAGAAAGTCAAGTTTTATTGTTTTTAGTAGTTCCAAATTTTGCATGTCAACTCTAATTCTGAGTTGAGTCTTATCTATTAATGGTTTGTAATTATTTAAATCATTCAATATGAATCAATAGATGTTATTATTTTAGAAGCTTTACCTATTAGTATTTTATGTTCTTGATAGTATTTTATTTTCTTGATAGTATTTAGGTTCATTATTAATCTTATGGAATTAATTTCATGATCCTTAATTGGTTAGAATTAATAAGTTCCAAGTTGTATCTAGCCTAGACTTGGTATGCTTTAAAATCAATTAATAGTAACACCTATCTTGGTAAAGACTCAACTTAGGCCTAGGAAAGGATTACAAGGTCATGATAAAAACCTTGAATGATTTTTTTTATTGACCTATATTAGGTCAAAGAAAATGTTTAATGATTGATTTATTGGACCTTGATTAAGGTCAAGGGCTAAATCATACTTATCTTACATGGTACTTCGACCAAGACTAGGTCAACATCAAGTATGAAGAATCTTTTATTTTGATTGAGTTTTATTTTTTTTGGAGGATGGCTCTTTTTTGAGAAATTTTCCTTAGCATGAAAACATTGTATGAGATATGACACATTAAGGGATCAAGAACAAAGTATAATGGTGGGTTCTTACATAGTTATACATATATTTCACCACTGCATGGTAGTTATAGACATTAACACTTGTCACCCACAATGTCCAACGTTAATGGAAATATTATTGGGGTATCTTTAAAGGTGGTTATAAATAAAATATTTATGTGTAAATAAACATAAAAACTTGAGATAAATAAAATAAGGAATAAACATGTAAGGAGAAAAAATAAGAATAAATTATGGGTTTAAAATATGTGTTATTTTTGAAGGTATGTTGAATATCTTCTCTTGTTTTCTTCATTTTTTATCCCTATACTATTTTATAAAAACATATAATTTTATTTCTTGGATTAAAATAAAAACAAATAAGGGTTATTCAAAACCTACAGTTATTCGAAACCTAGGGTTTTTCATGACCCATGTTTCTTATTAAACTCCTTTATGTTAGTGGCATGATATTAATTTATGTTCCTTATGATAAAATACATTTTGGGATTGTATATGTGAGTTTTTACTCAATGAAAACTTTGTGAGATTGATATAAGGTATCCATTACCTTGCCTTTAGATGGAATGAATAGTAAATGATTTGACAATATAAGTACTAGATGGTTTAATTGTAATATGGTTGTTGGTTAATAATTTGGTTTTCTTGGAATTTAAGTTTTTATGTGTTTTTTTTCAACCCTATTGGGTAACACTTGAATTTACATGTTATTATTGTTTTTACTTAGCTTTTTTGTTTTAAAATTATAGGTTTTACGTCAATATTTTGTTGAATATTTTCACAACCATGTTGTGACTACTTTTAAAAGCATGTCTTTATCTAGTAGAACCGAGATCTATTTTTATATATTTATATCATGTGTTTGTCTATGAAATTTTTAAAATCTTGAGGCCGATGGATGGGGTGGTAGGGGAGACTGATGGATGGGCACATATTACTCATTTTTTAATCCCTCCCATTAATGATTACATAATAATTTTTAGTTGGATCTATTATGTTCTCTATGATGGATGATTTGAGAGGTAAATATTTAATTATATTTAATTTTTTAATATAATGTCAATGATTTCTTAAGGCAACAAACTATGTATAGATTTATTGTGAATTCATGATCTATTTGTACTAGTTCTATGTTAAACCACATAAATTATAGTATTTAAACTTATATTTATTTAATCTAGTTTTAAATAATATTAAGTGGAATCTAGTCTTGGTAGCTTGTCAATATGTTATATTCTTGTATACTTGAGATAACTTTTATCAAATATTGTTTATGACCTTTATTACATCTATAAGTGTACTTTCTTATGGATATGGTTTTTCTTAATATGGTTAGAAGATATTCGATATTATTGATTTCCTTTTTTTTTAATATTATTTTAGATTAAGGTAAAAATAAGTTTTGAAGGGGCCCCAAAACCTTGTACAGATTAAGAAAGATAAGCCTTACAAACTGCCAGAAGAGGAAAATGCACTGAAAAATGGTAACTAAACCAGGTTTTACATGGACCTGAAACCAACAAAATAAACCAGTTGAAGCTCCCCAAGTTTTACAAGGACCTGAAACCTAGACAGACCAGGCAAACAACCTGAAAGCGCCAGAACAGTGAAGGCAAAACTGCCATACCCATCAATTTTAATGAGCAGGGCTCCTCCACGGCTTAGGGTATCTCCATATTTCCCTATGCAGGGCATCGTGGCTCAAACACCAACCACCAAGGAAATAGAGTTTCCCCCATGCAACCACTAATCATACTACTTGATAATTAAATCATGGTATTAAATCAAAATAGAATGATGAGACTTGTGTTATATCTTTTTTATTGGACTTATGAGTAGAATTTTGACTTTGTTATGTTTTACATTATTTTTGGAAATAAATTAATGTAAGTTGTATATCAATATCTAATTTGAGATACTCAAATTAACAATTTTTTTACAGATTTTATCCTTTAAAGATAGGTTTAATTTATGTTTCATTACACATATCCTTAACTATGACTTGTTTTATATTAGTTTAGGTGAGTTTGACTATATATTACCTATTTTTAAAACATATTTATTGTTACATATACCATCATAGCATAAAATTGTAGCTCAGTCATAAAAAAATAAGCATAAATGATTTATCTATATGCATTATCCTATGAAGTCAAGGTTATGAGTTTAAATCTTGTTTAGAATTTAATGAGGATTGTCAATCTATTTTACTTGATTGGTTTTATTGGTATAGATTATATAATCACAAGTTATAATTATCTTCCTTTTTGCAAGTCTCAATGATAAAATAATTTGGTTCTTACTTTATAAACATTGATAATATTGTGATAAATAACTTGATTTCTTGGCAATGAGTTTTTATTATGCACGGTGGAATTATGTATGCTTTATATATCTTAGACCTAAAAAAATTCAAGCCATAATTAAATTTTTAATTATAGAAGATTGATATAAATTTATTTGTGTTTTTATAAAATAATCATTTTCTTTGAGATATATACTCCATAACTTGGATGGTAATGTGGAATGATAAATTTGAATTTTATACCTGATATGAAAGATAATTCAATATTATATCATTTCTCATTAATTACTAGACTAAATCAAGTTTATATTTATTACAAAATGTAATATATATATATATATATATATATATATATATATATATTACTATTGGAAAAATATATTAGGGTTAAGGGTTTAATGTGAATTTATCCCTTTTAAACAAAATTTGGTTGTGAGGGCATATCATAGCATAGTCATGTTTATAAACTTAATTGGTATTTTCCTATGCCTATTTCATTGGAAGGTTCATTTTGATCTTTTATTATTTGAGATATATGTCACTCAACAATGTTAAGTATTAATTAAGTATGGTGACAATTAAAATAATATCATTATTTTGTGTTTGAGGATGATTATACTTGTCATTTGTCTTGGTGTAATTACTAAGACTTATTTTTCTTGGATTATGACAATAGTTTGACTGACCAACTCATATCATTCTGGTGGTAATGAATTATTAACATTAATTGGAATAAATATTTGACTTATATTATATTAAGCATAGACATTGTTAGAATAAATGATTTTAAATAGTAAAGGAACATTTATTTTATGAGTTAATGAAAGGAATTTAGGAATTTTAGAACACTTTATATCTTATCTATTATGAGAATTATCTATTTAATTGAATATTTATATTTAACATACTATGGATAAGTGTGTTGGAATTCATGTGTTTCATAATAGATGCATAATGGTCATTAAATTATGCCTTGAGTTGATCAAAGATGGATATTGAATTCACAAGATACCTAATATATTATTATAATGACTTTGATGGAAATTGTGCTTGGAGTCTTTTAAATCTTTGATGATCGAAATCTTGGGGATAATTTGGTTTGAAAAAATCACATCTTGATTGTTTTCTCTTGGGGATATAATAATTTATGGAAACATGTTATTAGGTATATTTGGAAAATTATAATATCACCCTTAATCTAAAAAATATTAAAGTGATTATGAGGAATAAATTATTATTGCATGCACAAGGATATTATGTGACATTTCTAGGATAGACAATCCATAAATAAATCTAGAGAATGCTTGGTATAATCATAAAATCAACTATTGGGATGTGCAAGGTAATCATAATGATTAAATTTTTATTGACTAGAGATGGTTTTAATTTTAAATAATAATAGAGAGGAACAATTTCGTATATGCATAAATATTTTATAAAATCTTTTATCATCATATATTTTCATTTCCTTTTATAAGTATATTAACTTTTTATAGTTTACTTTTGTGGTTTAAACTAATTGCATACCGCTCAATATTAAACCATTATTTATTCTACAAAATGCTTTATAATGTATGAGGTTCACATTAATTATTGTTATAACTATAAAATATTAATAGATAAAAGAGATAAATTTTGAATAATATTTGCACTACTATAATAAAAATGAGAATCACTTTATGGAAAATAGTTTGTGACCTAAGAAAGTTCATATTTTTGTCATTTAGTTTTGTTGGGTTGTGTCAAATAAATCTAAAATCATCATATGGCCATAAATTCACTATAAACACTATATAGGATTTGTAAAAATGGATTGAAGTTATCTACCATTCCAATAAACTACAAGAGAACATTTTCAAATTTCTAGTGACAAACATCATCTAGGATATGGATTATCATCAGCCATTATAACATATAATGGATCATATTTTTTAAAAATAGTTAAGAATTTTTTATTCTAAGTATAAGATTCATCATAATTTTTCTAATGCTTATTATCGACAAAGAAATGGAAAATCCAAGGCAACCAACAAAACATTTTATACAATATTTAGTAAGACATTTTCCAAACATGGTGAAGATTCATATAATCATATTCTATGCATTATAAGCATATCACACAAGTGTTTGCACACCTAAAAAATCTACACCTTATTATCTATTTTATGAAATAGAATTAGTATTTCATTTAGATATATAGATACCATATTTGTAGGTCTCCTTAAAAGGCATTAAAAAAATTAATGAATATCAGTCAAAACACTTTCATGAGTTAGAGATGCTTGTTGAAAAATACATAGAAGGTATTGAACATCTCATGGTTTATCAATATGATATAAAGAAATCATATGGAAATAATATTAAAAATACATAATTTCAAGTGGGTGACTTAGTATTAAAAGATAATCTGAAGTATACTGATGTATATAGTGATCACAAATGTAAATTGAAGCCCAAGTTGGGCCCATTTATGATAATATAAAATGTGGGTGCAAAAGCCTACCATTTGGATAAAATTTAAGGGAAACCCTTAATGATTCCAAAACACCATGAATTTTTATAAATAATATGCATAAGTATTTTATTATCAAAAATATAAAAAAAAATTATAAATACCTAACAAAATTAAATATTCCAAAAAATAAAAAATCAAGTCTTAAACATGTTTTGATTACTAGTTTATCATATTAACATTTTTTTTATCACATTTTGGTATATTACATATTATATTATATAAAAAAATGCATCTTGTGTGGTACATGAATGATATTTAGGCATATAGATTATACATGAATGTATAGATTCTAGATGTTTTCCCATACTTAGATGCCATGTTAATGTTGGAGGCATCTATTTTAATAGGTTATGATATTCATAGGTTATATATTTATATGAGATTACTCTTCATTATGTTAAAATACATTTATTACTTATACATGACTTGATATTACTCATATCAGATATAATTTTACATGGATATGTTATCTCCTATAGTGTGAATTGGACATATTTGGATGGTGTGGAGGAGTATTCTTATTATATATCCTTCTTCGATGTTGTTTAATTTTATAGTAGGATAGTATTTATTTTCCTATTGTGTAATCCACTTAGGTTTATTATTTATTCCCTAGTATTGTTTGTTACAGCATTTATTTCCCCATATTTATGGATCTTAATAATTTTTGTTGCAACATTTATTGCCCTTGTTTATGTCTCCTTAGCCTTGGTTGTGTCATATTTATTTCACCTTATTTATAGTTCTCTAGTATTGCTCCTGAGGAATTTATTTATATTTTCATGTGGATATTTGGCCTTTGTTTTTGTGTGGATCCTTATCCTTGGTTTGTGTGAAAATTATTTTCCTTTTTCGTGACCCCTTAGCTGTATGCATGACATTACGTGTTATTTTATGACATCAATTATTGATATTGTTGAGTTTATTATAATTGATAAGTTTTTGGATGTATTAATCCATATCACCCATCTCCCTCATTATATGTGGTTTTATTTTCTATATCATGCACATTTCCCATGTATTATATTCATATTGTTGATTAAATATGGTTATTACTATGTAATTCATTTCTACAATTGTCTTGGCATACCACTTATATGATTTTGCATTCAATATGTTACATGTGTGGTTTGATGCTATATTCCTCATTATGTTGACATATCCTTCACATGTTAAATGTTTTTTTACATAATTATATCTTTCTACATAACATGTTATAATTAATTGTTCTTTTGAGATGGATAACTTGCAGGCTATGTCCCTCACCTCAAAAGGGGGACATATTAGTGGGGTTTGTCATAGATACTTGAGCCTACATGAGTAAATATTTTATATTTTTGGATATTTATAGGATTAATAGTACATATTGGTTTAGATAATGTATATTTAATAATTACCAATAGATTTTGGGAGCATGTGCAAGAAATAGATGTTCCATTTTACATGATAAGTTACAAATTTTTCAAATTTTTAAAATATGAGATACACATAACATATAGATACATGGTATTCTATATCATATTATTACCAAATGTAGATACTAAAATATTGTATTAAGTATATGATAGTGACAATCTAGACATACATTTTCCATGCATGACTTGCATGCACATATATGGTCCTATCCCACCATTATCTCACACCTACATGCTACCTTATAAGTTTTGATATTCCATTATATTGTTACACACCTAAAAAAAACTAACTATTTATTTCAAACATACATATTATCTTGCATAAACATCCTTGGGCCTTCAATTTATTATATTATGTAGGGTCAGTAATGTCAAACTAGGTCAGTATCATTAGTTGATACTAACTTGTAGTTGACACTACCAACCCTCACCAAGAAATAATATTTTTATCACAATTAAGTATTTAATTAAGTTAAACCCATCTACCCAGTGTTTTTATAATATGATAAATTATTTATTTAGACTAATATATATATATATATATATATATATATATAGTTGATACTAACTTGTAGTTGACACTACCAACCCTCACCAAGAAATAATATTTTTATCACAATTAAGTATTTAATTAAGTTAAACCCATCTACCCAGTGTTTTTATAATATGATAACTTATTTATTTAGACTAATATATATATATATATATATATATATATATATATATATATATATATATATCAAGGCCTCACTTTAAAGGGGACTTGACACTTATCTGGTATACATCTATACACTATTTAACATTGAGTCAATATTCCTTATTCTTCCCAAAATAACATTTAATCACTAAAAATAGTCATAATAAAAGTCTGAGACATAATAAATCCAAGTCAAGGCAAGAATTTTCAAGTATCAAATCCAAATAATTAGTTACACTCATATAATGAATAAGCACAATTACAAAATCACATTCAGTGGGAGAGCTATTTATGGATTTATTTACGTCATTGGAGTACAAGATATGTAGGAAGTTATCAATAATGAATGAGGTGATTGGGTTTAGCTAATCCCATTACACTTCACTAGTTTTTGCATGTTTCTTTCCCTCACAAGTTTGCATAAGATTTCAATGTGAAGGAGGAAAATTTAAGAAATTACATGCATCAAGGTTTGGAATCATAAATATAGAGATTTTATAGACAAGACAAGGTGACCATATGATCATAGATCCATCTTTTGGAAAATGTCTGTACTAATCACTATAGTTTAGTATTGATATTCGATACTAGCCCATATTTAACAAAGCCAATCCTACATAGATAAAAACACAATTCATGAACCTAAAAAACCACGTGCCTATTTTAGTCTCTTTTCCACTATCATAATACAGTCATAGTTAGACCATTAGTCAAAAAGCTAAGTTCTCATCCATTTTTCATACTACTATATTTATCATATGACACTAGTAAAATCATTTAATTATTTTCAATATTTTACATTCAGATATATGCTTAAATTTCATACATATCTAACTTAAAAAATATTTTTTATCCTATTTAGATTTATAAAACTAAATTAGGGAAAGCATGTTAGTGAAACCATACACTAATCAAACCATCTCAAACCCTAGATCTTAATTAGGGTTTCCAATTTTAACTTTATGGTTTTATTTTTAGACCTAATTTCTTATTATTTCCTAATAATACACATTACCCATGGCTATAATAAGTGAACATTATTTGTTGATGTAAGTCATGAAGGTAATCTTTTCATATTTTTTTACTTGGATATGGTATTTAATTTGGATCAAGTAGGTAAATAAATTGATCAAATATAATAACACTAATAAGGTTGAAATTAAAAATGAACAATCCCAAGCCTTCTTCAAATCATATCATTATAACATCCAATCTAAATTTTTCTGACAACCCAATTAGGATTCGCTTTTAAAAATGTATTTTTTTTTTAAATTTATTTCAACATAATTAAAATAAAATTTAGATTCATAACACTCTACATTATTATCTTAGATTTTATATTTTTCAAGAGATAAATACAACTAATTACAACTTCTATAGAAATGTCAATAACCTGCTAATTAAACATTATTTTATTTAGCTTCCAAACAAAATATAAATCATGTAGAATATATGAATCCATGTAGTAAATCATATACATACATAATGATATAGTCATACACCATATTAATGAAACTTTATAGATATAATAAAATACATAACCATTGGTGTTCTTATTTACAAAAAATGATGCTCAAATATACAACAACTAATGTAAAAATTTATAATAATCCTAAATTTACAATTCTTTTGAAATATTTACTAAATTCCATATAAATACATAGTGAAAGGTACAATATTACATTAAAGTTTCATATGATAGTTTAAAATAAATTTAATGGCCATGACTATGCATTACAAGTTGTTAATCTGAAGAGAGGGAAAACATCATTTGGGCAATTTTCCTCCAACCATAAACCATCAATATCCCACACACCTTCCTACTAGGATCAATACTTACCTTCATGGAGGGGTAAATAATGGTGATGAAAACATCAATAACTCAACTAGAATTATGTTTGTTAAATTAGTTAACACATGAAATAGTCATATAAATCATGGAACATAATCCTCCATATAATATTACTTCATACACATGCATGTAAACTAGATAGTACAGTGGATTGATAATGATTACAGCTATAACATTACATTTTCTAAAGTTTTTCATTATATATTTCATATTTATCATACAATCATATATTTGATAATGAAGTTCAGTCTTTTTTGTGTTAATTAATGATATGTATGTACATTTCATGGCCTCAACCTAAAATACCTATCATCCCTTAACATAAGGGAGAATACAACTATATAACTCATAAAATGGTTCTGAATATATTTTATTCAAAATTTGTAGCATCTAACTAATCATTTATAGCATATTTTAGATAACCACTTAATACAAGTTCAAAACATATTTCACCTATATAAAATATAATGATCTCCAAAAACCTATTATTATTATCACATCTAATAATTTCAATCAATATAAATTATTTCCATCAACTTGCATATTAATTTTCTTATCATTAGTCTCCATAATAATTCACAATTTGAGAAATGGTTCAAATAGGAATTGAGGAGTTTCATCATGATTACATAAAAATGAAAAACAAAATATTTACTATATTCAAATTAGATAGTCTAAATAAGCATTATATATTAAAAAAAAATTGTCCCACTTTAAAACTCTATGATATATAATTTTGACTTATTAAATCACTCATTCCCAACAAAAATTATTTAATCACATTATATGGAGAGAGTTTAGGCATTTATACTATCATATACATTATGCCAACAACTCTCTAAATAGAAGAATTATAAACAATAATCATCTTAAAAATCTACTAAAAAAAATCATACATTATCATTGTTGATTCTTCTCAATTTTTTTATAATATCCTCTTAATTATTTACAAAATGATCACAATTCATATTCAAAAAGATCTTATGAAAAATGTATACCACTCACCTATAGCTTAAATCTATATATGGCTATAAATGAACTCCATATGACTTCAACAAGATGCAAACCTAAAACCAACCTTATTTGGTAAATCCTCTCTAACTCAAACTAATATTTAATTAAAAACAACTTATTATGAAACCTTGTGTACAACTCCCCTATCAAGGTTTGAATAGCTAGTTATTCACTTAAATAATCATTATGTATAGTCTATAATCACATAAAATAGTCCAAACATAATTATAGATTTTAAAATGCTCAAAAGTTTATCCCAAATAGTCTTTTAAAGCTATAATAGAACAAGTTGAGTATTTACTTGTTGAGAATAATAAGGATATTATCATGACAAGAAGCTAACACATAAAATACATTCATAACCTTTTATCTTAACCTAAAAAAACCTTGAAATAATTAGAGTAACAAATTTTGTAAAAAAAATTCTCAAGAAGAAAATGATTAGTAAAGAATATATTCAAATGTATAAAGACTTAATTTTAAAAAACCATTTCTTATCAATAATATTTGATTTTATGTGGATTTTTTTCCATTTCTGTATGGAAATAATTTCCATATGCAGGTCTATAAGAGTGGTTTGTAGTTAAATATAAAATGGGTATTTATTTACTAAAATAAAATCTAAACAAAAACCCTAATTGTCATTTATTTGTTTGGATTATTGTGACTCCCATGAATGGACAAAATAACTACCATTCTATGCATTCAAGTGGTTTTATAATCAAACCCAATGTGCATGAGGGTTCTAATAATTGTTCATAGACTTAAATAAACAAAATAAATCCAATCTATGTATATTTTACCAAACCCAAATGATAATGAGACTTAAAATTTAATAAATTACTTGCCTAGTTAGAAGACCAAATAGACATCATCTCCTAAATATAAATAATGACAATAATTTTATTCCCAAGTCACTAAATTTTATAGCTTCCTCCTTTATATTTTTAATCTCCTCCATTTTCTTCTTACACAATCTCTCTATTTCTCTTTCCCCACATTTTTCATGCTATATAATTTCTTCTAAATCTCTACCAGTTTCACAAAACATAACTCTAAATTTATTGAATGCATGATAAATTACTATTGTAAATTCAATGTTTTCCTAAGGATAATTAGGTATGGAAGTTACATAAAGTTTTTGCACGTTTTTTTCTCATAAAAATGGTGAAATTAAACACTAATAATCAAAAACTAAATATTTATCTAAAACTTCATAATAACCATAATTTTTGTTTGAAAACATACATGTAATAATTATGTTGACCTCCTCCTAGTCTCCCAACTAGAAGCTTCCATTCTTAATTTTATATAAAAGATTTTCCTTGAGTTTTTAAGTAGTCACAAAATGAAATTTCTTTGGGTGACTATTTCTCATGGTTTCTAGGCCACAAATAATGGGTTAGATGAAATCAAGAATTATTTTACATATTATCATATAAGAAGATGGATTAATTATCATATAAATCTTATAGATTTAAAAGTTGTTGACTTAACTCAATAGTTAATCATAACTCAACAAACCACTATTTATCTTGCATACCAAGTCATAGAGAAACATTCAATAATTCATAGTAAAATTTATAATAAACACTAAAAGGAGAATCCATATCCAACTAGTTCATAAGTAGCATAGAAATGACTCATAAAAAAATGCTAATAAATCAATAAAGACCATCATAAAGGTAGTTAAAATTAATCACAAAACACATCATAAAGTATTAGAAACACTAATATCCCAACATGCAATCATGTAACATTGTGTGTGTATGTGTTTGAGTTCAGTTCTTTTTGTCCCCATTTTTATTTAAAATTGCCTCCTCCTCCCCTATGATAGTCTCCCTTTATTCTACTCAATGAGAGTGAGATAGTCCTAAAAACACCTTAGTCAAAAAATAGAAGTTAGCCTATTTTATTATTATAACCTTGAAAAAAAGGAATTATTTATAGGTAATAATAATACCATTACCCCATCTAAATCATAATATGTAATATAATTCTCACATATATGCTATCAACTAGTCATAAAAGCAATATAATATACAATAGTTAAAGCCTAAATAATAAATGTATCTAATTTCACAATGTAGCATTAATGATCACATCAATAAATTGAAACAATAATTCTCTATTAAGAGTGAGTCAAAATTTAACATCCTCCCCCCTTAAATAGGTCATCATATTTATTAATTTATTATGGATCTATAAGATAAAATAAAATAAAATTCAGTAGAAAATTATTCAAATAAATGAGGAAACAACCTATGGAATTCCTCATAATCCTCTAATTTTTAACTATTTCTATAATGTTGGTTGAGATACCTCTTGATTTCACAAGCTAAGCTTATGTATATCAATTATTTTGAATGGTTATATGGTTACCACTCCTTGATTTATAACCTATAATGCATTCTAATCGAAAACATGTGAAGGATTAGCTACATAGTTTTTAAGATATGTGTTGTGGCTAACACACCCCCTTATTTATAGAAGTGAGAGATACCTATTTACAATATTCAAATTCAAAGTCTTTTAATTTTATTCATGTTTTGATCAAATACTTTCTAAGAGAATTTTTTGAGTTCATCTTTTTAGCTAGTTTTTTCGAGGATGGTGAGTATTTGTGGTGAATGGTTGATCCATGTTAAGAACCCTGATGACCTATGAGGTTAACAAAGTTGAAGTTGGGTCAAAAGATAAATTAAATCAGGTAATTATTGCTTATAATATTTAATGTGATAAATTTTTAATAGGTTTGATTCCATATTCATTTTCTCAAAGTCTCAATATCCTAGAGTGCTTGACTTTTGGAGTCCTACATGGCACTTAGTGAATTTAGATTGTAGATAAGTGAGAATTTTTATACATAACATTTGTTTTCCTTTTAATTAGTCTCTTTTTATATGTATTTATATAGGATGAGTAGTTAAATGAAAGAGTTATGTGTGGATATCTATGCAAGGTGTCAGATCCCAACCTATTACAGTACCCCATAGTTAGAATGGTCATTTTATTAGATCTATCAGATAGATCTAGGGAGAGCCTAACCCAATGGGAAAGGGCCATGAAAATCATTTCTAGATTATTTGGTCTTATAAATCATTTATAAATGTTAGATCTTGGGAGAGGTTAACTGAGTGGAAGAATTACATGTGGATTAAAGGTTAAAGTTAAAAATATCTAACTAATGAGATCATCCTAATGTCAAACATATAAGTCTCCTAGTTTTGATAGAGATGTTAGATCTTAGCATATTTTGACCAAATAATAAAGCACCACATGGATTCTTTATCAAGCTCATCAATCTCCTAAACCTGATAGATATGTCATTCATAATACACCATGTGAAATTTTCATGCATAATTATAGATTGAGCTCAAAAGACCCTAGGTAGTCAAAATAAGGTAAATTTAGAGTATAAAGGCTAATTAAAATATGCCACATGTCCTTGATCTAACATTTTCTTCTCTAGAGCATATAAAGTCAAAGCACTGGGCTACCTTAGGTGTTAGCCATTATAGAAAGAACTAATTAGTAGAGTCCACATGGTGAAAAATAGGAACCACTCAAGCAACCTTAAGGATGATATGGTTATGTGTATACCACAATATAGGCATTAATTAGGTGGGAAAATAGGCCCTAGATGGACATGCTAGAGTGTCACATCATGATATCTAAACCTAATAGGTGATAAGTGATCGTGATTTTTGAGTTTATGTTTAGATTGCGAAATAAATGAAAAACATTAAGCCACTAACTTGAATTTAAATTCACACCAAGTGAGCCACCAAATTCCATCAATATAGGATATGTATGTAGATCCTTTTAAATGCCTTGAGGTGAACTGATTTTATATTATTATTCCTATTTTCCTAGAATCTACTTACTTTATGATTCTACCAATACCCTCCATGTTATCCCTTTTCTCAATATTCCTTATAAAAAGAATACATCCTAGTTGTAATGGCCACCTCATCCTTAAACCCAAAATTTGAGCCATAGTATAAAGACACTACATTCTTAGATGTATTAACATGCGTAAATAACTATAACAATATATTTAAATCTATCGATCTGGTGCACATATTTTGGTCAATGACAATAAAGGTGAGGTTGAGTTTAAATATGCCCTTTAGGGATATGAGAAGTTGTGGGTTACTCTGAGATGAAGCCAATTTAGAGGTCTTTCCTTGTGTCAACTTATTTTGAAAATTGTATCTCTTGGCAAAGTAGTTGTAGGATGGTATATATGATATTGTCTACTCTTTGAACTCCTAACATCATATTGTGGGAATATTGAAATATCCCTTCAAGGATTACTATAACCTATCAAAGTACATGATCAACTATGGTTCAAATGTAGTGACCACTTGGACCAACTCTTACTATATTTATGACATCCTAAATGATTGGGTTGAGAAACCCTGATGCAAAATGGGTCAAAAAGATGGATGTGAATACATATACTATCCACACATTCAAAGAGTTAACCCATGTTAGGATCATCCTACTCAGTTAATTATTCAAGGAGGGTGACTATATGGACATCAAGCTCCTATGGATTCCCTTGATCTACATAATCCTTTAAGGAGAGAAAGTCCTCAAACTTGGATTGGTAATCAATTTCAATATGATCAAAGAGCTAAGATATATTCAGGGAAGAGGTGACTTCTACATGATGATCTACCAAGTAAACATAATCTATATGATGTTCACATTCAAGCCTTTTTTATTTTATATCATGGTTTATTTGGGTTGTCATGGTCCATGTAGTTTTATATAGACTACATGGCCACCATTTTCAAAACCACATTTAGGATATATATGAGTCCTTCTACCTGCTATTCTAAATGTCCATCAATGAGGTACCCATTCCTCAACTATTGAAATAAATATGTGTCTCTCTTATTTCTATTATAAAATATTAGTATTATAGGGAGGACAAGATTATTTAGGTGGTATGCACTCTCAAGGGATCTCTCTACCTACCTTATCAGGTCCCAAATCACATATTAGAGTAGGAAATCACATACTTGATGGTGGAAGGCATATTATACCACTATATAAACTTATAATAAAAGTCCTCCCTACCCCTCTTGATCACCATTTGGCACCATATTTATAGATCCATCCCCCTCTATAGAAGATGATAGTAGGAAGGGACACCCTTACCCTAGGTAGGGAAGATCACAGTGACTAAGACATGTATGGTGTCATGTGGGTTCAATTGATCAAATATCAGTCCTACATCAACCTTAATTATATCCACCAACCCAAGATGATGATGATATCTACTTAAATCTATCCAATTATCGAGAGGTGTTCACCAAGATTGAGGCTTAGAAGAAAATGAAAGGAAAGTAGGCTCATCCTAGGCCATCTACCCAAGCTAGACTTACCTCTTCCATGTCATCCCAACCTAACAAAGATGTTTAAGGAAACCCCCCCCAATATATTTCAAAGATAATTAGATAGGTATTCCTAGTATCTTATCCTTTTAAAGTTCTTACCCCTCATCCCTTGGCTCTACCTCCACCACCTATTTTGGTTAAATTAACTTAGCTTTAGGTAATTTAGCCCTAGGTGACATGGCCTCAAGTGGATCCAATCTGAGTATCTCAACCTCATTTTATTTAATAACTTAGGTTCAACATCAATAATAACCTATAAATATGTCCAAGGAAGGACCAACATCCATTAGTTGCACAAATCCCTTTCCTTTCTCCCTTTACTCTCTAGTAACCTCTCATGACACTACTTAGTTTACCAATTATCCAATAGTCTACTCAGGTGTCACCTCCCATCTTACCAATTACACCCCCTATATAATTCACCCAAGTTCCTTTGGCCTTATCCATACACAATATATTTACCTCTTTAATTCCATATTCATAATCCGTCCCACAAGTAATGCTCTTCACAATTTTTTCACACATTCAACCCTGGGTCCAGATACCTATAGGTGCTCTAACCTAAGCAAGTTTATATATATCTATAGTAATAGGTGAAACTATGTGAAAATATCAAGCATATCTATCCATTCCAACATGACTTTGTTTACCCTATAGATTCCTCAACTGGTCCCTACCACCTTTACCACCCTTATTCCCTTAACTATAATAGTTGAATTTGATCTAGATAAGAAACAAAAAATGAAACAAAAGGTGACCCATTTTTATATTTATATTTATGTTTAAATTTCTTCCTCTCAACCTCCCCCATAAACTCACACTATTCCTCCTAAACCACCTCAAGTGGATCCCTGCATCATTTCCAAACCTCCTTTTTCCATCATTCTAAGTGCCCTAGGATTTGGATTTAACTAACCAATTTCATCCTTTCTACAAAATTCCCCTCTCTATGGAGTCATAACCCCATTAGTGGACTTAACCAAGAGTTAGTGGCAAGTATAGATGTTCCCTTGGGCTTCCCCATTAATATTTCCTCCGTACACCCCCATGCCTCCTCTTCCTCCATTAATTTACTCTTTCATCCCTTCCACTTAATACATTACCCCTTCATTTCATCCTCCACATATCATGACCATATCCAAAACCCCACCAACACTTCCCTCTACCCTGAGAAT
Source organism: Torreya grandis (assembly GCA_037957365.1). Classification (NCBI taxonomy): domain Eukaryota; kingdom Viridiplantae; phylum Streptophyta; class Pinopsida; order Cupressales; family Taxaceae; genus Torreya; species Torreya grandis. Next base: position 326,063 of record JARHVA010006683.1, on the reverse strand, counting down.
AAATATGGTGTCTTTTTCACGTAAGATGACTATGTAGGGGGGACCCCAATGCATAGTGGGAATTCAACTGCACCATAAGAAACATGCATAGGATACCCAAAATTTCATCCAAGAGTGGAAACTTATGGTCTGATAGACTCAAAAATATCTCTACTCACTCACTAAAATAAGGGAATACATTGAGAAGAGAAGGTGGCTGAGGACCCAGTCTTGGTCCTCTAGGCTACACATGATATGTCAAAATAATTAATGAAGGATATGCAGTAGTAGGTATGAATATTAGAGGCATAATTGAAGAGTTCCTTCCCTATGGAGATAATTATATAAGTTGAGGATTCCCTCTTAAAAATTTTCTCAACTCTATAGAAGGTGGTTAAGACTCTAGTTGATATTAAGACTTAGATTCAAAGGACCCAAGTCTAGTTGGAGAGAGTTTCCATAATAGAGAATAAGTGTAGGAAGGTGGTGGTAATTATACATAATGGAATATTCTTAGAGTTGAGGATCATGCCAAATTTATACCTAAGCTTATAAAAAAATATGTTAGGAGCATAATATCTAGAATTTAGGAGTTATTGAGCCTAGCACAGATGGTAGTGGGCCCCTTATAAGAAGGTAAGAAAATATTATTGGTATACTTCAAGGAGTGAAATATAATAGTGTTATTCCACCTAGATGGAACTCTAATTGATAAGATCAAGTTCAAAGTTCACTTGGGTCACTTTAATAAGGTCATGAGAAGTAAGGTGGCTAGGGCCAACAAGGCTAGAGCCCATGTGGTGCTTAAATTATCTAGCCAATCCATTATGAGCATTAGTCATGTTTCAAAGGTAAAGGTGTCCATGGAGGCCCCATTCATAATTTATCAAATGTAATTAGACCAATTAGAAGTGATGTTTTGAGATCCACCAATAAATTTTTCCAAGTTAGATCATGAATTTGACCTAGTAACAATTGCACTAACTGGTAGGGAGGTAGAGGCCAAACATTTGGGAGGCATTTCATCTATGTCCCCTCCACATATCAGTTAAGTTTGCCCTAGAATATATTTTAGAGAGAGTTAGGAGGTTATTTTCTTTTTTAAATTCAACATAGTTATAATAACTAAAATTGGCCATCATGGCCTAGGATGGGAATCTCATGTACTTGGAATCAATCACCATATTTATCTATAAATATATAGCTATATTCCATTTTTAGGGTTAGCAATGCCTAGTACCAAAACACTATAAAAATTTAGCTAGGATTACACCTACTTATTCCTTCACTCTTTTTGGGCTGTGATTTTTTTCCATGATCAACACTTTTGTAAACAAACTTGTTTTAATGAATGTAATTTATAGCTTTCTAAAAAATTTATATTTTATTTATTAAAGGTTGTCAATCATTTCTAATTCTTGAATACATGTTAATGCTAATAAAATTAAACCAATGCTCTATTACTTAAGGTCTACAGTGGTTATAATTTATTTTTTTATCCTATCTTAGTTATGAACCCTTTTCATTGCTATTATAATATTTGTGATATGTGTGTTAATATATAAATTATGTTTAAAGAATATAGGTGTTATTTACTATAGGATTCTTGAATATCAATATTTAGTGAAGGGTTTATAAATTGAGCATTCTCCCCTATTTCCTTATACTTTTCCCTAGTGTTTAAAACTAAGTCATAACCCTCGATGAAACCTAGCACATAGTGGTATAACTATGGTAGTGTACCTAGCTTTGTTCTTGAAGCATTATCACTTTCTAGGTGTGGAAAAACTTTTTCTTTACCTACCTTACCCTCATTTTATGTCTATTTTAGAATCCAAATATTTCCCCCATGTTTAAAAATCTATTAGGTGTGAATTAATAGTAAATGATAAGCAGAATCTTCTTTATTTGGTAATTAATTCAAAGTGAAATCAAACACCTCTTGAACCTTTGATGGTAAAATCCATGGTTCTTTGAGTATAAAATGTTAACCTACTTTTTCCTTAGATTGAACCATCACTGGTCCTAAAATTAATGAGGGGATATTTTATCCCATGCATTATCTCCTAGTTTCCTCTTCAAAATACTAAATCACATGAGTGCCTTCAAAGGGAGAAATGATCTTGGGATAGACAAAATATGGTTCTAGAAAGAGGGATTGAATAATATACTATTTTAAACTTTCCATTTAACCTTTGAGTAGTTATAAGTTGGAATCTCAACCTTGCAGGATTATTTTATTGAAGTACTTCTCATTACCCTTCCTTTAAACTTTCTCCATTATTTCATGCCTAAAACACACACAATAGTTGGTGTTAAAAGGAGGGCCAAATTTATTTTTCAATTTTACTTGATAGTATATTAGGTTTATGTTGCTTATTATTGATAATGGTAATGTTTTGATAGTTTTTTTCTATAAATCACCCTGGATCCTAATACACCTATGACCAGAGCTAGGTCCCATCATAACAAGCTAGTTATTTTAGCTTTGTAGTTTCATAGGAGGCATAAAATTGGTATACATAGACCTAGACTATTATTTGATTCCATTAGTTCATATTAATAGTCTCCCCCAAATAGAACACCCACAATGTCTCTCTAAGTACCCTAATTATCCAAGTAGGCCACCAACATTCTTATAGTTGTCCATGAATTACCTAGGAACCTGGAAAGATATGTTCCCCATTTCACCCCTAATGTAGGATGAATGGTTGAATAGAATGTGACCTTGTACAAAACTACCCTGAGGCTGATCAATGTGGAATAAGAAGATGTTGTGTATAGGTTGTTTCCCTTCACCTTAAGGGACTTAGCCTATGACTAGTTACTTAACCTCCTAAAAACCTAATTACAAGATAATACTAGTTTAGTAGTGATTTCTTGGCCCAGTTTGGGAAATTTATTGATCATATCATCATCTATCATCAATTCATTTGCATTAAAACAGAACCTAGTGAGCTCATCCAAAAATTAAACACCAAGTTATATAAAATGTATAATTGATTCATAGTGCTTTACCATCCTAACACTTGACTGGTGCTTGAAATTTAAAATAATGTGTTGGACCCATGGATGGCCATGTTATTAAGATGTGATCCTCAGGTAGTCAACTTACTTATGAATTTTATCTAACCCATAAAAGTTGATAGTTAGTTAAAAACTTAGGGTCAAATGAAGTCTCCAATTCCTAATGTCATGTTGAATATACCTACATTAAACTTGTTTCCCAACACAACCTAGAATATTCCAATGATTCAACTTCTACCCATAACAAACCAACTCCCTTTGAGTCACATCATGCCAAACCAACACCTAGGCTTTCTTTACTTTGTAAAACATGAAATCGCTCCCCAATTACAATACCAAGTGATGTTGGTAGTGGATAAAAACACCCAAAATATACCTTAATATTATACTAAAAATGACTTAGATTTCATCCAATAAATTATCTAAAAACTCCTTAGTCTACAAAGGCAAATGAGAAGTTAAAATGTTGAAAGTTCAAATAATAACTTTACCTACCAAATTTAAAATAGAAATTATATCCATATCCATAATCATCTAGATCTATCCCATAATATCTTGTCTAAAGTTAACATCTATGAAATATCACTACCTAACTAGTGTCAAGTGCATAACACATCTGCACATAGTGATTTTGAATGTATAGATTTTTTAGTGCCTTTGAGATCTTATAGATAGAAATGGAGGATTATGAGGTGGTTCTAAATCACTCAAAATCTAAAAACTCAGGTATTTCTCCTAGCATATCCATGGTGCTAAAAACTATGGATTTTCCTATTGAAGAAGAAAATGGGTTAGAGGAGAGTACTAATGAGTTTTATGTGTTCTAATAGTTATTAAGGAGAAATTATTCCCTAAAGAAATAGAAACCATAACAACCCCTTACTAATTTAACTCCCCTAAGAAAAAGTATAACCCCACTTGATCACCATGATAGTAATGACCCTCCACATCCAAAATTTCATGAACCAAAATCTCTTACATAAACCCAACAAGTTTTTAAAAAGGTAAGATATAATATTATAAAATACATGAAAAATATTAAAATAAATATTACCCTTCATGAACTTCTTCAAATCCTTGAGCAACGTGATCTTCTATTTAAATTCTTAACTAAAATTCTAACCTAGCCTACACAAACTAAGTAGAAGATAACCAACACTACTGTACTCATTCATAAGAATAATAATGAGGTTCCCCACTTCCTCTTGATTATCAAGTTATTTGGAAAGAACCTACATAATTATTTAGTGGACTTAGAAGCCTCAAAAAATGTAATGCCAATAGGTATTTAGATAATTTAGATTTAGTTCCTATCAAATTAGACAAGTTGGTGGTTCAAATAGATAAGTTAGAGTCCAATGTAGTGGGTAATATTTTGAATGTCCACACCCAACTATAATTTGAGCCTAGGATTCATGAATTCATAAACATCTAGGTGGTAGATATTTTTGAAGCCTACAACATGCTCCTTAGTAGGGAGTGGTCTAAAAATTTAAATGGGTACATGGCCACTAATTTATGTCATAAGTAGTTACCTTGGAGAGGGTATCTAATCAAATAAAAGTGGATAGATAACCTCACATAAAACACATAATAAATAAGTATAATTCAATCAATAAGAAGGTGAACCTAGTATCTTATAACTTAGGGATTTATACATTTATCATAAAAACTAATAAAGACAAATTTGAAAATAAACTATACTTGTTAGGCCTATGGTCCCTCTACATTGATGGGGGTCATTCTAAACAAGGTAGTGGGTTCAATTTTCTACTGATAGATACCCGAAGAAATAAATATGTTTCTTTATATAAATTACAATTCCCTTATACAAATAGTCTAGTGGAGTATGAGGCCTTAATCCTAGGGTCACAGTTCATAATGAAGTATAAAACAAAGGAATTGAGGGTATTTAATGACTCTAATCTAGTGGTCAACTAGGTTAAGAGTAAATTTTAATATAATTTATCTTACCTCATATGGTGTAAACATAGGGACTAGGACTTGATCAAAATGTTCACCTCATTCAACATCATCCCTATCCCTAAGGAAGAAAAATTGGTTTCCAATTCATTGGAATATGTAGTATAAATTTAAACTCTCTTGTATGACACCAAGTTACAAGAGTTTTCTATGGAACTATTCCCTTACCCATCCATCCTGGATAATATGATGAATTTATAGGTATTTGAGGATGATCAACTGATCTAATTTCTAAAGCCTGGATAATTGATAAAGTAGATAGATACAACCCTAGAGCCAAAATTAATAAGGATAGGATCCTTAATAATCATGGGAATTGAATCTCAAAAGGTATGATTTCACTAGAGAGACAATTTGAAACCTTACACCCTATACCCCAAACAAATAAAAATAAGTTTGAGAACTAGAATTGTTAAATAATCAACCTTAGTTCTGTGGAAAAACCTCAAACCATTAATGTGGTTCCTGATTAGATGGACCTTTAACTTGAGTATCTATCATGGTTGTTGTTAAGATATAAGGATGTAATTTCTTGGGCTTATGGAGATCTCAAATTATTCAACTTGAGATTGATTACTTACACCATTCTTCTCAAACCAATTTAAAAACCATCTAGGCAAAAAGAGAGACCTATGAACCCAATCATAGAACTGTTAATACATAAAGAGGTTCATAAGTTACTCTCTACTAGTATAATCTTCTCAGTTTACCACTCTACCTAGAGAGCCAATCTAGTACCCATGCAAAATAAGAATAAGAAAAATAATTTGTGTGTATACTTTTGAAACATGAACTAATCTTTAGATAAATACAACTACCCATTACCTTCCCTAAATGAAGTGATCAAATTGGTGAGTGGATCCTAAATGATCTCCTTCTTGGATGGATTCTTAGGATATAACCAGGTCATGGTCAATTTAGAAGACTGAGTCAAAATCACATTCACCACTAAATGGGGTACATTCACCTACAAGCAAATGTCATTTGGGTTGATCAATATTAGAGCAACATTTAAGAGGGTGATATATTTTGATTTTGAAATTTTAATTGGCAAGTACATAATAATTTATATGGATGACTTGATTATGTTTTCAAAATATATTCAGATCACATACACCACTTATCAAAGGTTATCTTAAGGTGCATGAAGTATGGTATTTATCTAAACCTAAATAAGAGCATGTTCATTTTCAATAAAGGTAAGCTTATTGGTCATATCATCGCATAGTAAGGTACTATTATCAATCTAGAGAGAGATGATGTGATTTCCAAGTTACCTCTACCCAATATCATGAAATAATTAAAATCCTTTTTTGGGAAAATTAACTTTGTTTGCAAGTTCATTTTTGGATTTGTTGAAATTTTAAAACCTCTAAATGTTATATTTAAACAAGATGTAAAAATGGAGTGGCATGTTTAATCAACAAAGGATTCCCAAGATATAAAATAAGATATCATGCAACCCCTGGTGTTGAATAGTTCAAACACATGCAAAATTTCTACATTTACCCTTTTACTTTTGAGCACACCATTATTTCTTACCTCATGAAAATATGGGATGAATAAGAAAATCTTATTGATTTTATTATCACTAATATCAAAGATGCATAAATGAAATATTCCACTCTCAAAAAACATGTGTATGCATTAGTCAAGGCTATGAATACATTTAGGCACTACATTCTCAATAATAAGGTGCATGGAATGATCTCAAACTCCACCATCAATCAAATGTTGGGACCAAAATAAACTTGGGTGAGTGTAGAGGTAGATGGATGAAAAATTTATAATAATATAATTTGGAAATCAAACTTACCAAGTTGGTTAGTTTCAAGGTATTATCAATTTAATAACCAAAATTGATCCAAGGATCACTATACACCAATTAAAATAAGAGATAGTACCACATTAGGATTGGTACATCCCAATTTTACATTACCTACTCTGTGGGAACACACTTGTTAGGATAAATAAAATGCATAAGTGATCACTTAGATTTAATATAACACATTATATGTTGAATAAATAATTTCTTTTCAAGAGGAATCATGAGGGAATCTATCTTAGATGATTATCACAAATGTAAGCCTAAGATGTAATGGAAAACTTTCATGAGAAGTTGGGAAATAGACACCCTGTAGAAAATGAAACCAAACAAAATATAATTTAGGTAGGATATTACTTGCCTACCCTATTCAAATATGTCCACACCCATGTTTGGACCTCCCATTAGTGTCAAAGCTTTTTCAAAAGGGATACCCACTCATCAATGCCATTAAAGTTAGTTATAAAAATGATGCCATTTGCCTGATGGGGGTTAGATTTTATGGGAGTCATTAACCCAAATTCCTTGATTATCCATAAGTTTGTGCTTACAACTACAAATTACTACACAAGATGGATCTAGGTAGTGACAACAAATAAGAGCACCACCATTGAAGTCATTAAATTCATTGAAAGTAATATAACCACTTGATTTTGAACCCTTATTTCATTGGTGTGTGATAATTATCCTACATTTCAATCCATATAGTTCACTAAGTGGATGTACAATGAAGGTATCACCTTGAAATTCTCATCCAATTACTACCCATAAGGGAAAAAATTGGCATAATCAACTAATAAAAACCTAATTGATGCCATAAATAAATGTGTACAAAAGAAAAGTTGGGAATGGTATTCACTTCTTAAATTTGATATATGGTTTGAATATACCTGGTATAAATAAGCAGTTAAAATCTCAATGTTTCTACTATTATATAGATTGGAGATAATTATCCTAGTTACACTCAATTTTCCTACATACAAATTCATGCAGTAATATATGGAGAATGATGAAAAAGTGGACTCTAGGCTCTTTGACATTGTGTAATTAAAATAAACCTATAATGAGGCCTTACTCAACTTTAGCACGAATCATAACACTATCAAGTGATGGTTCACTAAAAGAGATAACATAAAATATTTTAATATTTATGATTTGGTATTGTTATGGGATAAAGATCACAAAAATAAGGGCCAACACTCCAAGTTATATCCCCTCTAGATTTGCCCTTACCAAATAGATGAATTACTTGACAATAACATTTTTCACCTTAAGTACCTCGAAGGTAGTGACCTCACACTACTGATGAATGGATAGTTATTAAATAATTAATTCTTAGCTTCCCTGATTATTATAATTCCAAAGAATCTTAGCAAGGATGGTAATGTATATATTAGACTAGTGTTTTTTAGTTGTGTGTTTATATTTTTTATGTGTTTGATTTTGTGGTATTTCCTTTTTTCTTCAGTGTTGTTGTGTTCCTATGGTGTTTGTCTCCTACCAACCATACCCCAGATCTAGCCATAAATTAAAACAAAGGTAGTGAATTGAATTGTAAAGGTCCTTTAGTGAAATCTTAATAAGTAACCACTCTAAATGATTATTAAAGACTAAGAGGTACAATTAAGCTTTAAAACACCAAAGGTGATATTTCATTTTAGGCAAGTCAAAGGTTGTAATTAAATATTTTACATTTTAGACTTTGGATGCTAGTGATACTTAACAAAACAAGTGAATTGATATGAAACTTTAGAAGTATTGGTTGAAGAATATTTCAAGAACACATAAATAATAATATTATCTCTGAGAAGAGATGTTTTATTGCTCAAAATTGTAGATACAACATATGCCTATCTCTGGGAAGAGATGTCTATTTTCCTTTTCAGGATACATATCTATTTATACCTATTTTTAAAGGTAGGAGGAGGATGTGTAAGGTCACAAATCTTGAGGGATATGAAATGGTTTGACTTCCACTAATTACAATAATACAAAATTTGAGAAATTACTATTTTTAGACCGCACTACTAAAATTGAAATTTAGGGAACTTTAATTTGGTGTTCAAGGGTCAAAACTAACCAAGTAGAGATATGTGACATCTCATGGAATTACCCTAATTATCATATTTATAAAGGTTCAAATGGGGAGTCAAATGGAGCTATGGTACAAAAGTTATGGCTCCTAGAAGTTTTGCTACCAATTGGGGTTGGACCGTCACCCAAATTATTTCCTGAAGTGTTGCTTGAATCATTACCTAAAGTGTTGTCTAGATCATGAATTGTATAAAATCACCATTTTTTTATATAATCCATCAATCTTCACTTAATAAGAACATCATGATTAAAATTGAGATCACCAAACCAATCTTAGATCAACTAGGTAATTAGAACTTTCTAAGAAGCCCATCACCATTGGATTGGTCCAAAGCTCTCATTGGATATAAATACCATATATATTCATAATAATATGTTAAAAAGAGGCAATAAAAACATGCAAAATGTAAATTTTTATTCTACCTCAAAAGGGTTATTTAGGAAACCTCCATCACAAAATTTCCAACTTAGCTAGTAGTGGAGCAAGGCCTTAACTGGGACTAAATGTATCTATGTTGGGGATATAGATGTTTAGATGGTATCATACCAATTCCCATACCATTACCATCCTATCCATATAATTAATAAATCCATTTTGGTATATGTATTACCCAACCTAACCTTGACTTGTTTGGGTAAAATATAAATGTTTCTCTACATTTTTGCTAATTATATTAAGAAGAAAGAAGAAACTAAAGATTAAAGGTCAGGGGTTTGTATGTTACCTGAAATAAGTTTCACACCATATCCAAGTGATGTAAGAGCTCCTCTTTAGATGTTCTCTACAGTCAGTCTATCACAATCACCGACATCAGTAGTCCTGCCGAGGTTAGTTGGTCAATAGTGTTGATGTTAGTTATGTTACCAGTGTCAGTTGGGGTTGTGGTCGATGTCGGTTAGGGAAATGGGCCTTGGATGGGTTTTAGATTATGTCTGTGGTTGACAAAAGACTCTGTGGAAGCTTACAGGGTTGTGTAGGGTTGAAAGACAGTAAGGTATAAGAAGGGACAAAGGTTTCATAAGGTTGGTGTATAAAGAGGATAAGGATATGGGGAAGGCTTTTCAGCCTCTCCAGGAAGAAAGTCGGGTCTAGTCTCTCAACAATACTCAGGGATAGTAAATAGAAGCTAATTACCAAGTTATTCTAAATACTAAAATAAGACAGAAGAATACTTAGCTTTTTGGTGAAGACCTGAGGATGTCAGGATGTTTATTCCTATTGTAGCTGATGTCAAAGACCTCATAAAATATTCTCAATCTAATGTCTGGAGTGACTTTTGTAGAGTTTCTATAGCCTGGAGGATGATAGTCAAAGTCTGATGCTTGGTCTCAAAGTGTCCCTATCGATCTGAAAGAGTCTCATGGTAGAGAGAGAGAGAGAGAGAGTGAGAGTCTGGGGGGTAGCTCAAGGTTAGAGTCTCGGGCTATGTAACTGACATCGGTGATCCTGCCAGCATTGGCCAATAGTTGATCGACGTCAATAGCTAGAGAATGGGTAAAAGGGCTTTGTGGCCCATTTCTCCATCTACCAAGTGCTTCTACTATTGGAGAACAGTCAAAAGATGGGTTTATTAGGCACGAGAGTTAGTTAGGAGGTTAGGATGGAGTGAAAATAGGTCATGGGTAGATGACCTAGTCTCAGGGTGACTCATGGGGTAGGAAATGGTCTTAGGGTGAGGTGTCCAAGGTGAGGTGTCCAAGGTGAGGTGTCTAGGTGAGGTCATTAATTTAAAATAAGTAGTTTATTTTAAATTAATAAGGTGTGTAAGTGGACCAAGGAGAGTCGACACAATGTTGGTGTCTACAATAAAAATTAAATCAATTGAGAACATCTCACCTCACACACACACACTAATAGTCTATTGAGGGAATAAGGATTTATATGTCACTTGTCTTCCATGACTTTAGTGCCTAATTTTTTATAATATGCATAAATATTTCCTTGAAATTTATGTTTTGTGTGGGAATAAAGGTTAGCATCTTGGGTTCTAAGTGCTTAACACCACTTGCCCCATGAAATTTGCCATTTATTGTGGCAAACCCACCCCATTATTTAGATAAGTGGGGGCCCCTCTTTAAAATGATCAAACTCAAAGATGAAATTTTTTAATCATACTCCAATCAACTCCTTTCTAATATAATGTTTGACTTCTTATTTTTTCCTACATTTTTTGAGTGTGGTGAGTATTTGTAGTGGATACCTAATCCCTGTTAAGAGCCCCCAATGACCTCTAAGGTTAATTAAATAAAATTTGGTATAAACCATAAGCTAAACTAGCCACTTTACTATAATATTTAATGCACTAGCTTTTTTTAAGTTTGATTCCATAAGTCTCAGTATCCCAGAGTAACAAATTCCCAAAGTTCTGTGTGGCACCTAATGAGACTAGCTGGTAGTTAAGTGAGTGTTTATATTCATCACATTTATTTTAATTTTTCTTGGTCTCTTTTTATATGTATTTATATATGATACAAAGCTAAATGGAAGAGTGTTACATGGATCTTTGCTAGAGGTTTTAGAGGTGTTAGATCCTAGCCAATCAGGGTACCCAATAGTCATAATGGTTAGTTTATTAGATCTATCATTAATTACAGAGCCTAGGAGATCCCAAACCAATGGGAAAGGGCCATGATGATTATTTTCAAATTGGTCAATCCCCTAGATCTATCAAAAATACTAGATCTTAAAGATCTCGACTGAGTAGAATAATGACCCATGGCTCAGAGGTTAAAGTTATCAAGATATGACCAATGAATTAACCCCAATGTCAGACATTTTAGTCTCCCAAATCTAACAAATCCATTATATCTTAGGAGATCTTGACCAAATAAGAGTGTCATAAAGTTTTTAGTCAGTATTGTTAATATCCTAGACCTAATAGAGATGTCAGAGCTTGAAGAAGCCCAACTTATCATATCATGCCACATGGAATTTTTAATGCATATTAGAAGATGGATTTAAACATAACCTTGGGTAGTCTTTATAAGGTAAATTTAGATTCATGAGGATTATCAAAATATTACATGCATCCCCCAAATGGAATTTTCTTCTCTTGAGCATATAAATATGAAGCACTAGGTTGTGCCTAGGTGTTCACCATTATGATAAGAACCAATTAGTAAAGTGTATGTGACACAAAGTACAAAACACCTATGAAGACTTGAGGATGATATGGCTATGCTCCTACCACACTCCAAGCATTAATTAGGTGGGAAACTTGGTTCTAGCTGGACATGTTAAAGTGTTGCATCACAATCACTAAATATAATAGGCGATGAGTGATCATGATTTATAAGTTTATATCTAGGTTAGGAAATAACTATAAAAGATTAGGCCACCAAATTGAATTTTAATTCATGTCAAGGGATCCACCAAACTCCATAAATATATGAGATATGGGTTAATACCTATTAATTCCTAAAATTGAACTCATTATCCATTATTACTCCTACTTTTCTAGAATCCACTCCTCACTTTATACACCTACCAATGTCCTCTATGTTCTCCATTTATTTAGTTTTCTTCATAATAAAATTCCATGCTATTTATAATGTATGCCTTGTCCTTGAACCCCAAATCCAAGAAAGAGTATAAAGACACCACATTCTCTAATGGCTTGATATGTTTAAAGAACTATAAAATGATTCTTAAAGCCATCGACCTAGTGCCCAAATCCTTAAGTATTGAATATGAGACCAAATTCAAAGATGACATTTAGGCATATGATAAGTATGGGTTGCATCAATCCATATCCTAGACAAAGGTCTTTACCTATGCTAGCTTATTCAACAAATTAATGTTCAAAATGATTAAGGTGCATGATGATATCCATGACATGGTCTTCTTTGTGAAATCCCAACATAAGATTGTGGACATATCAAGAGATACCTTCAAAGATTAATATAACCTCCTATAGTAAATTATCACATATTATTCAGCTATGGTGATTACCTGGACTAACTCTCATTAAATTTATGACATCTTGAAGGATTAGGAAGAGAACATTGATGTAAAATGAGTCAATAAGATGGATATGAATGTATATATTATCTGTACATTTAAAGAAGGAATCTATGTCAAGATGATCCTACTCAACTAATTGTTTAGTAAGTGTGACTATCTCCATGTCAACCTCCTATATTTTCCCCTAATCTACATAATCCTTCAAGGAGAGAAAGCCCTTGACCTTAGAGGGGTAATCAATCTCAATATGATCAAAGCAATGGAATATTCCCATGGAGGAGGTGACTTATACATGATGAGATGCCTAGTAGATGAAGTCTTTTGGATGCTCACATTCAAGCCTTCAATTTTCTATCATGGGTTCCTAAGGATGTGTTGGTCCATGTAGTTTTCTAAAAACTATATTGACACCATTATTAAAACCACATATGGGATACAAGTCCTTCTACTTGATGGTCTACATGATCATCAATGATGAAACCATGCCTCAAATATTGATGTAAATTTATGAATCTCTCTTTTACATTAGGTAATATTGGTATTAAAAATATGATATGATAATTAAGGTGGAAGGCACTCTCAAAGCTCCTCTCACCTACCCTATCATGTATGGGACCACATAGTAGAGTAGGAAATTACATACCAGCTAGTGGAAGGGATATTCAATAACTATATTAATTGCCATCATAAGGCCTAGCCACACCTCTTAATCACCATCTCGTACCATGTTTATATAACCTCCCCCTGTATAGAAGATGACATAAAGAAGAGACTCCTTTACTGTAGGTAGGGTAGATCATAGGGATTTGGACCCATATGGAATCATACAACCTCATCTAGCCAAATATTAGGCCCATCTTAACCTCAATTATGGCCATCAGCCTAATGATGATGATGAGATATACATGAATCCAATTGATTATCAAGAGGTTTTCTCCAAGATTGAGGCTCAGAATAAGAAAATAAAGTAGGATTAGCCTAGGAAATAGACCTTGGCTAGCCTTGCCTCTTTAATGTAATCCTAACCTAATGAGGATGTTCAGATTATCCCCCCCAAATTTTAAAGATAATTATACAAATAGTAATAAAAATTTCTCCTACTAGAGCTCCTTCCCCTCGACCCTTGACTCTACATCCACCATCTCATGTGGTTCAAGCAACTTGGCCTTAGGTAATTGAGCCTCAAGTGACCTAGAATCAAGAGGATCTACTCCAAGAAGATTAACCTTGGGTTGATTAATCACTTAGTTTTAACATGAATAATATCCCAAAGATAAGTATAAGGAAGTACCAATAGTTAGTACTTATGAAAATCCCTTTCCTTTCTCCTTCCAATCTCTAATAGCCTTTCATGACACCATTTGGTTTCCCAATTCTCTAATAATATGATTAAGTGATACCTCTCCTATTCCCATTTCACCCCCTCGATGATTAACCCAAGTGCCTCTAGCCTTAACCTTTCACAAAATCTTCACCTCCTCATTTCCATCTGCATCATCCATCCCACAAGTAGGGCTCTATATGGATTTACCACTCATTCAACCCTAGGTTTAGATACCTATTAGTGCCCCAAACTTATTAAGCATAAATATAGATCCAATGATAAGTGCACATTTGTGAAAATATTACGAATCTTAGGCCATTATAATTATGCCTATGGTTACCCAACAGATTCCTTGATATGTCCCCATGACCTCTACCAACCCTACTCCCTCAACTATAATAATTGAAGATAATTTGAGGAAGAATCCCAAAAATAAACAAAAGGAGATCCATCCTCATTATTCTTTTTAGGTTAAAATTTATCCCTTTGGTCCTCCCTTTTAGGATCCCACTACTCCTCTTGAATCACCTCTGGTGACTCCCCACATCATTCATAGGCCTTCTTTTTCCATCATCTCAATTGCCTAGGGATTTGGATTTGATCAACCAGTTTCTTCCTTTATGTTTAATACCCATCTCCCTATATTCATATCCCCACTTGACCCAAAGCAAGTGGTAAACATAGATGTTCCCTTTGGATTCCTCATTCATCTTTCCTCCTTACACCCCCATACCTCCTCCTCCATTACTTTCCTCTTTCATCACTTTCACATCATCCATTTCCCATAAACCTTGACATTTACCTATCATGACCATATCTATCACCTTAATAAGACCTCATTCCACCCTAAGAATAACTACTATGTCATAGACACTTGAGATGACTATGCATGGGGACCCTAATGTGTAGTGGGACTTTGACTACAAGATAGGAAACATGCAAAGGATTCTTACCTAAATGTTTATCTAATAAGGGAACCCTATGCTATAATATAATAAATAATATATATTCTCCCTCACCAAAGTGAGGACATACATGGGAGAATAAAAATTTGTTGAGGACTCAGTCTTGGTTCTTTAGGCTACACATGATATGTCAAAAAAATTGATGGAATATATATAGCAATATGTTCAAGAAATGGAGGAACAAGTGAGAGATTATTCCCTATGGAATTGATTAGACAAGTAAAGGATTCCAATATACAAATTTTCTTAGCTTTAGATAAGTTTTTTGAGACTTTGGTAAATATCTAGATAAAGATTCAAAGGACCTAGGCCTATGTGGAAAGAGTTTCCCTAGTAGAGAGCAAGTGTAGGAAGTTGGAGGTAATCATGGATAGGGTATGTTCTTAGAGTTGAGGCTCATTACCACTTGATACCTGAATCTATATCAAACATATTCCAATAACATGATATTTATAATTGAGTAATGGATAATCATAGCATAGATGATAGTGGGACCCATATAAGAAGGATAAAAAAAGATATTGACCTAATTTAAGGAGGTCAACATCACAATGTCATTCCACATGGATAGTAATATGTTGGAAAGGAGTGAGTTTAGATTTTACATGGGTCACTTCAACTTGGTCATGAGAAGGAAGGTATATAAGGCGAACAAGGTTAGAGATGTGGTAGTTTTGAAACTATCTACCCAATCCACTACAAGCATCAATCAGGTTTCTAAGGTTAAGGTGTCCATAGAGGCCCCATTCAAAATTTATTGGAGGTTAGTGGACCAATTAGAGGTGATTTTTTGAGATCCACCAATGAATTTGTCCAAGATAGATCATGATTTTGACATAGTAGTAATTAAACTAGCCAACAAGGAGGTATTGTCCAAAAATATATGAAGTGGTTCATCTACAACCCCTCCACGTATTAGTTAAAAGTGACATGTAATATATTTTTGAGAGAGTTGGGAGGATAATAATTTTTTTTAAATATATACGATTTTAGTAACCTAAAGTTTCCATCATGGCCCAGGATGGGAATCTCATGCTACTTGGAGGTGAGCCCCATCCTTATCTATAAATGTATATTTATATTCCATTTTGAGGGTTAGTAATTCATAGTCCTAAAATGATGTCATAATTGATCTATGATTTCACCTTCTTATTCCTTAATTTTTTTTGGATTGTGAATGTCTTCCATTATTGGCACTTTTTTAAACAAACTTGTTTTAATGAACACAATTTATGGCTTTCTACAAAATGTATAGTTTATTTGTTAAAGGTTGTCAATCATTTCTTTTTCTTGAATACATGGTATTGCTAAGAAAATTGAACTAATGATTTTATTACTTAATGACTATAGTGTTTTTAATGTGTGTTGTTATTTTAACCCAATTATGAACCCTTTTTGTTTCCCTTGAAATATTCATGATCTGTGTGTAATCTATAGATCATGTTTTCAAAATCTAGGTGTTATTTAATATAGGCTTATTGAATATTTATATATAGTGAAAGGTTTATATATTTTTCATTCTCCCCTATTTCCTCAGACTTATCCCCGATGTATAAAACTAAGTAAAATCCCTTAGTAAAACTCTACATATATAAGTCTAAATATGACAAGGTACTTATCTTTATTCTTGAAGCATTAGAATTTTCTAACCCTGAAATACAGTCTTTCCTTCCCTACCTTACCCTTATTTTATGTTTATTTTATAACCCAAACATTTCCCCTTGATTTATAAATCTATGAGGTGTTATTCAATAGTAAATTATAAGTATAAGATCATTCATTTGGAAACTAATTTAGAGTGAAATCACACACATATTGAACCTATGATGGTAATATTTTTAGTATAAAAGGTTAACATACTTGCTCCTTAGACTAAACTAACGTCAGTCCTAAAATTAACGAGGGGATATTTTATACCATGCATTGTCTCCTACTTTCCTCTTCGGAACTCTTAATCCCATGAGTTCTTTCAGAGGTATAAAATATCTCAGGATTAACAATAATATGATACATGAAAAATAATATTTACTTGTGCTAAAATTGGTGGAAAACCAAGTCTATATGATATAGAATTTATCACTTATATAACATCAAAGGGTGCCACATATCTAGGTGATATTTTTTCTAATTTGCCAAAATTAATGGAGCTATTTTGGGGTTTGACTTGCATAAAAACTAATAACTTTTTTGTTTTCCTTTTTACAACAACATAGTTTTTCTACCTATCATTGGACTCAACTAATCTTTACCTAGTTAGCTTTAATAGTTATTCCATTTTAGTGAGCATATCAAATCCAAAGCCCACTTTATCCTCTATTATCCTAACTAATAGGTGTTACACACCTCTTACCATAGAATTCTTCAAAAGGAGACATTTTTTGAGTTGATTGAAATGAGTTATTGTAAGAAAACTCAACTAATGGAAGATATTATTCCCATTTGTATTGCTAGTCCATGAAATACATTTTCAAAATATCCTCCAAGATATGTTTTAATCTTTCCATTTACCCATATATTTATGGATGGTAAGCTATACTAAAATTTATTTGTGTGACCAATGTTGAATTAAGGGTTTATAAAAACCTTGACGTAATTCAAGGGTCCATATCTAAAATGATATTTTTTGGAAACCCTTACATTTATACACTTGTTTTATAAACCTATTTGCAAGCATTGGTGCATCATTAGTCAAATTAATTGGAATTAAGTGTACTAATCTAGTGAGTCTATCAACAACCACCAATATCATATCATTATGACTCACTAACATAGGAAAGTTTTTGATAAATTCCATACTGATGACTTGTAATTTCCATTATGGTATGGTATATGGTTATAACAACCCAGTAGGATGCATTTGTTTAACCTTGACTCATCGACATTACAAGAATCTTGACACAAAATCTATTACATATTTTTTGATTAATTTCCATAAATAAAATGATTTTATCTTTTATAAAAGCTTAGTCACACTAGGATGACCTGAATATGGAGTAATGTGCAACTCCTTTAGCATAGTGACCCTAAAACTTTCTTTATCAGGAACATAGATCCTTCTATTGAATCTCAAAATTCTAACATTATCAAATTAGAATCCTTTATATCTAAGATCTTGAGGATTCTCTACTAGAGCTTTCTTTACCTACTCAAATAATTTGCCTCTTGGATATAACTTCAAAACTTATTCTCAAAAGGTACTCCTAATAGTAGCCATAGTTGTTATATACCTTTTATGTCTAAGAGCATCCTCAACTCTATTTTATTTTCCATTTATATATAATATAAAAATCAAAATATGATAAAATATCCAACCAACACCTTTGTAAAGCATTTAGTTGGGTTAGGTAAAGATGTACTTAAACCCTAAATTGTTTATTTTGAGCTTGAATAGTTTACACAAAAAATAATTCCTCCATACTTGTAAGGCATGCATTATTTCATCTTTTTATAATTCATGTAGTGCATAGTTAGCCTCATAATTTTTAAATTTCATGGATTCATAAGCTAAAACTATACCATCCTATGTAATAACTCCACCTAATCCATCCCTAAAATAATTTTTTATTATTATAAATGGAAATTTGGATCTAGAATCTATAAGACTAAACCCTAAGTAATTCTCCTTTATAAGGTTTGAAAGGCTTCTTCACACCTATCATTCCACATAAAAATATTATCTTTACATTGTATGGAGGTGATTAGGTTAGTTGTCTTAGATAATATGAACACAAATTTCCTGTAATATCCCACTAAGCCCATAAATCTATGCACCTCATGTACATTCTTGGGTGCTAGCCATTCCATGATGGCTCTTATCTTATCTATGTCTATTGATATTTCATCTCCAAATATAATTTGTACTAGGTAATTTACTCTTCTTTGAAAGAAGGAACACTTTTACAATTTCTCATAGATCTTGTGTTTTTGCAAGCATTGGAGAACCAAATGTAAATGCTTTAGATGTTCATCTTTATTATTGTAATAGATTATAATATCATGAAGAAAACCAAAAAAGATTGATTAAGTTAATCATTGAACACATTGTTCATTAGATTCATGAATGTTTTAAGTGCATTTGTTAATCTAAAAGGGATTACTAAAAACTTGTAATGCCTATACCTTGTCTTAAAAGTAGTTTTTGGAATATCTTCTTCATTGATCTTTAACTAGTGGTACCCTAATCTTAGGTGAATTTTTAAAAATATTGTTTCTTCACACATTTTATTGAAGAGATCATCAATGCAAGGTCAGGTATATATTTTTTAATTAATTATCATATTATTCAACATCATCTAATCTACACATAGGTGAAGGGTTCCATACCTATTCATAAACACTAATGGTGCACCCCATGGTGAAACACTTCAATAAATTGACCCTTTTACAAACATTTATAGAATTTGGAATTTTAACTTGACTAATTCTATTGTTATCATTATGTAGAGAGCCTTATATTGAGTTTTCACTAGTGTAGATATACCTATAGATGATACTAGTGCTAGTGATAGTAATCACTAGAATTTGAATTCCCTATTTTGAGGTAAACAAAGTAACTCTTTTGGGAAAACATCCTAAAACTCTTGCATAAAGGAGTAGTCATTAATGGTGGGTTCTTTGGTTTATTTTATTTCATTGACTTTAACCAAGAATACTTGACATCCCTTTTACTGAGCCTTATTCAATTAAATGGCCTAAATTTTTTTTAGTTTCAACTCTTTATTTTCTCCCTAAATTCTAGTTTGATTTCCCAAATCATCTAAGCATTCAACCTTCTATAAAAAGTGGTCAACCTTTGCTTTATGCTTAGAGAGCTAATTTACTCTGATAATTTCAACATATGAACCCAATAGTGTTGCATATAGATAAACTGCCATGGTGAATTATTGTAACTTCACTTATGCCTCTACAAACACCTATCTACCTTAACCTTATATTCATTCTTTTAATACATTGACCAAGCATTTTCCATGAAACCTACCTTCTTATGTAATGTATTTAGCATGTTATGAGAGATAAAACATTTAATGTCTCATGTATCCATCAAAATGTAAATAGGATGTCCAATTAAGGTGTTTGATGCTTTGATGGGAGAGGCTTAAAATTTATATTGATAATTTTTAATAGCTACATGAATTTTCTAATACAAGGTTACATGATGTGATGTAGAGGTAGATGGATTCTTATATTTTCCTTTTATCTTCCATTGAGGACATTCCTTAGCATAATGATCTCCTCCACATGTAAAATATATGCCATGAATTCCCTTCCTCTTAGATTGATAGTCTCCATTAAAACTTTCCTTAAAACCATTTATAAGTTTCTTATTCCTCATAATATTATTGAAACTTGCATTTTGGATATTGAACATGTGCTTGTAATTTTTATTCCACTTCTAATTATTTTTCTTGAATGTAGTTTTCAAGATACCAAATTTATTTCCAAATTTTTCTCTGACCTTTACAAGTGATTTTGACTTATGTTCTTACTTAAATAATTTCTCAAATACTTGGTGTTGTGCCCTAACACACACACCCCATTATTAAAATTTTAAAATAGGGACCCATTATTATAAATTCTCTATTTTGAGGAGCTATGAGCATAAATATTTATGACTAGGATATCATGTATTTTTCATCTAGGGCTATTTCCAAAAATTCCAACATTTTACAAATTAGAATCATAAAATTCCAATCTCAAACTAGTACATTAAGTCATTTTGAGCCTTGGATTTTCATGAATTTTATTTTGATATGAATATATTATTTATAAACTAACATATCTAATATTTATATATCTTGGTATATATTTTGATCATATGATTAACACTTGAATTCCATTAATTTCCTCTAATTGGGCCCACAGTAAAGATTCCATATGGTTGTGACATGCACTACTCTTGCATCATTCAGAGCTTTGGATGATTATAAAATATTAAGTCTTTTGAGATCCTAAGTCTCTTGAGATCTACAAACACACCATGTGGCATATTTAAATTAAAATGGAAACATAAAAACTTCATCTATTTATTGGAAAATTTATTAGTGTCATGTTCTTGTGTGCTAATGGTTCTGAGCTCCTAAGTCTCTAGGATTTTGAGATCAGTCTACGTGTCTTGATCATGGTAATTCACATCCACATTAATGTTAAGTGGTTCTTTAGTTTGTAACTCAATAGTATCAATATTCTTAGCTTCCAAGGTTTTGAATGATCAATACTTGGTACATTTGTGGTAATCCATGTCCATAAGAAGGCTAAGGGGTCATTTAGTCCGTAAGCTAAAGGTTTAGAGATCTTAAGTCTCTAGGTTTTTAGGATCATTCCACATGTATTGATCATGGTAATCCCTAACCATATAATTTTCTTCACCAAAATGAATAACAATCTAATGCTTTGAGCTTCCATGCTTCTAGTTCTCTAAGATTAGGCCACATGGATTAATCATGTTAACTCAATGCTATGGGACCTACCTAATACAACAAAAAAATTGAAGGGAAAATTTAATGAGAACCTAATAAATGGAACTATCAAAGGAAGGTATGTCCAAAACATGAAAAATAATGATCAACATCACAACAAAGAAGCAAGTCAACAAATGGCTGACAACTATCTCAAAAGTAATGATTAGGCACAAATAATTAATGAATAATTGACACTTGGAAAGTAAGTGAACCCACTAAAGTTGGATGGCACATTAATATTGAAACAAGAATTTAAAAAGAAATCTACATTTAAGGTATAATAATATTTAATACTTACACCTACAATTGATATATATAGAATCTATGAAAATAGATATTCACTTTCCCATTGCTCTTTTGATTAAACAATTGCATTCTCAAAATTCCTAGTATCAATAAATCCCTAAATTTATTTTGCCATTAAGCATAAAATAAAATAGTTATGACCTCACATGAGCTACATTTACTAAAGGACAATAATTTCCTCTTCATCAAAATAAGTTAAGCCCTCAGTCTCCTCCCCATACTCATTTATGGGATTAATTGAACATAAAGATCTAGTATTTGATAATAGTGCCCTAAAATTTAAATTGACACATTACTCAGTGCTTTGAGAAGAGGTCAAATAAATCTAGTTCTATTATATAGAGGATGAACTCTCACCAAAGGCCAAAAAATATATAGATGATTTGTTTTGAATTAGGGAGCAAGGTCTATACCTAGCTATGACTAAACTTGAGGTAATGTCATGCATTGACCTATTTAAGGTTTTATTCATTAATGGAATCACTATTGGGTACATTTTTCATGTAACAAAATTCCATACTAACTCTATATACATCTTGGGAAGGGCATTTGAAACATATCTTAGGCTTCCTTGCCTGAGATCACCTACAATCAAGTCTCACCCAATGTTTGGCTTGAGCATAACACTATATAAAAAACATTAAAGGAATGGATTAAAAGGGGCCATAGGCTAAATACAAAGGGTAAATTCTCCACCAATTATATTATTAACTTAAAACCTAGAATTGTAATAACAATGGCACTATTGAATAGGTTGTATGGTTTCCCAAGTATTAACTATGTTTGTGTCAAATGGGTTCCACTACTAGATATACTACTAAATACTAAAAAATTGATAGCATTGGGAGAAATTATATGTGAAAAACTAAAGGAATAGATACTTTACCTTGATTAGAGACTTGAGAATGGCAATGTCTACAAGATGTCTTAATTATTGGATGCAATAATGGCCGTTATGTACAATCCTTATGGTCAAGAATGATAACCATTAATTGAGTATTTGGGAATAGGTTCATACTCATTCATAGGTTAAATAATAATATAAAAAGGTTAAGAAATGATGTATATCCTCATATATACCAAGCTATGTAGGGAACCCCAATGCCCATAATATCAAAAACCATAACATAGACCCTTAGCCAAATGGAATATTATCGGTTGTACCTAGATGTAACCACCATCCAAGTAGAGGGTATTAGGACTACTCCTTTAATATTTAAGCACCATGTTATAAATCATATTTTAGAATAGGAGATATCCTATCAAGTTTTCAATAGCATTGATGAAGAATTAGGTTAGAGATATTTGGACTACTACTTTAATACTCCTTTTAGCATTAGATAACACCAATATGTAATAAAGTCACATTTAATTTTAAATGGTAAGGATATAGAATAGTACAAATTATATATTTCACCATTTAGAGAATGGGACCCCATGAAGAGAATAAGGGGATATCTCAAAACTATCTTGAAAATAACAAAAAGTGCATGTCTCTTATAGTCACCAAGCATATATCATGATTATATTTTATTAAATGCCTTAGATGACTCTAAATTTTGGATAAAGATCAAAGACATGAAAATTTATATGTGATCTAAAACTTGAAAGCTTTGGTTGAAAGATAATTCAAGAAACCAAAACAAGATAATTCAAATAATGTTATCTCTGAGAAGAGATGTTTTATTGATAAAATTTATAGACCCAAACATATGCTTATCTCTAAGAAGAGATGTTTGATTTCCATTTTTGGTTACATCTTCATTTATACATGTTTTTAAGGTGGGGGGAGGATGTGTAATGTCACCAATCTCAAGGGAGATGAATTGGTTCAAATTCCATGATTTACAATAGTATAGAATTCGAGGAATTACTATTTTTAGAAACTTACTATTTTTAGACTGTACTACTAAAATTGAAATTTAGGGCACTTCCATTGGTTTTTCAGGGGTCAAAATTCATTGATCAATTCTCAATTCCATCTCACTGTGTTCTCCTCATTCTTATCTTTCCAACAGTTTAAACGGTGAGTCAATTAGAGCTATAGTGCAAAAGTTATGGCTCTCAAAAGTTCCATCATCAATTGGAGTGGACCCGTCACCTAAATTATTACCCAGATCACTATGATACTTATACAGGACCTATAATACAATCTAAAGGCAAAAAAGGATGAAGCTCATAATGCATGGATTCATCAATGGCCTCCATCTCTACCATAGGGATGTCAACCACTAGAATAACCTCTTTCCCCTTTAATATAAGACATAGAAGAGCAACCAAATCAATCTAGGAGTCATAGAGAATAAAATACACATCTCATGATTAATATTTTGAGAGGAATTCATGGTTCTCAAGTCCCTTCTACTTTAATAGCTTCATATGAAAAATTATTGGGTATAAAAACTACAAAGGAAAGTCTAATCATTCCCTTAACTAATCAAAGGAAGAGTAGTTTTATGATGACTCCTTTTCCTCCTCTTGCCTCAATCAACCAAGTGAGCCTCCTTAAATTATTTTAATTAGATTTTATTTCAATTCCAACTAACCTTGACTCTCCCAAATCTCCTAAGTCCCCTTAGGGAAGCCTTGTGCCTTCCACCCCTTCTATTTCATCACCTTCAACTCCACCTCATACCACATTTATTCCCATAACCCCCATACTATCTCATCCACCATCCACTCTACCTATCTCCACATACGAAGCACAAGGACTCACCTACTCCTTCCCAAGATATAAAACTAGAATAAAAACCATCACTTGGTCTCCTTATCATATAATAATCTACTGATAAGGAGGAGAAAGATACAAAGGCTATAATGGGGATAGAAGAAAAAGAAGAAGAACCAAAACATATCATATCCTTAGTTTATTACCCTTTAGAATAATAAAACTAGAATATGAGCATAACACAACCAAAAGATGAAGAAGCTGAGATAGAAAAAGCTAAATATTTGAATCTAGGAAAGTAAGGAGGAGACACCCTAGTCATCCTCACAATAGAATAAATATATAAAATTTAAGAGGTAGTATCTTTTATTATTTATTTAGTACATCATGTAGAAATCCCACCTATAAATTTACCTATATTAATGCCTAGTATTGTATCATCTAGTTCTATTGTTATTAGTATTTATTTTGATATTCTATCCTTAGAGAAACTAATAAGTACTCCTAGTGAAATCCATTTTTAGAATTTGGTTTAAATTTGTATTTTTAATAAGCCACCACCTCCTAGGAATAAGTTAAACCAAATAGAGATTCCCATTCCCTAGCCATTGGCCCTACCAAAATCAACCATGACTATGGAGATAATGTTGGGTTTGACTACATTCTTGGCTAAGGTGACACCTAGGAAAGAAACCTCTTCATGGGAAGAGGTAGGCCAAAAACTCTCCCAAATCCCCATTCAAATAAGTGCCTCTTTTCCAACCACTATGATCACATCCCTTACAATGAGCTCTCAGCCTTATACATCTCTATAACTTTATTAAGGATAATAAATAGGATAACTTATAATTATCCAATGGGTAAGGTAGATGTATAATGTTAGAGATTAAAGGAAAATAATGGTTTTGATAGATATACCAAAATTATCTACTCAGTTTGATAAATAAAGTGGGATTATACAGAGAGTGAGGAAGAGGAAGATGGTAAACACAAGAAAAAAAAAAGAGGTAGAATTTGAAAAAAGAGAAAACCTATTCACTTTAGCCAAAAGACCCAAAATAAATCCTAATTATACTACAAAATACATTGAGTATTTTAAAACTTTTGTGGATTCCATTGGGTTGGTGTTGAAAGAGATGCACTAGAATATTAAGGAAGCCTTGAAAAGGTGAAAGTAGATGCAGATTATACCATTTATTTAGGAGATGATTGTTGATGTATATATTGTATCCATTAATTTGTTCAATACTAGAGTTTATAGGGTAGGCAAACAAGCACATAGAATAAATATTTTTACATTGTGGAATTTAATGAAGGATAAAGAAAAAATATTGAATTTCTTAATTTAGTGTTCCAGGATTAGTTATTTTGATTAGATCAATTTGATGACTATCATGGATTATTATTAGTGTTTAAATTATGTTATTTAAAAAAGGGATGCCTCCTTAAATTTTCATAAATAAAATAAAAAGTTACTAAATCTTTTTTTTAGTCTTGAAAGTGAAGCACTGTAAATTTTTGAAGATATGAGAGTAACTAGGGTGATCACCCAAGCAGGAGTGATGGTCAACATACCCAATTTTGATAACCTTTTCCACTTGGATACTAAATATTTTAGATAATAATTAAAAGGTATTTAATATAAAACCAATGAATAATTACTACAGTTGGTTAGCTTTGCCA
This sequence comes from Torreya grandis, assembly GCA_037957365.1. NCBI lineage: Eukaryota > Viridiplantae > Streptophyta > Pinopsida > Cupressales > Taxaceae > Torreya > Torreya grandis. The sequence continues at coordinate 299,787 of JARHVA010006683.1, read as the reverse complement.
AATATAGAGTAATGAAGGTCGAGGCTTTAGTAGCTGAGTTTAATAACTTAGAGGCAAAGAAAGAAATATTAATGGTTGAGGTAGTAAAGATTTTGAATCCTTAATTACTAAATTTTGAATTCAAAGATAAAGAATTTTATGTATCTTATGCACTAGGTGAAGTTCTAAAGTCTAAAGAGTCAACTTCTAGGTGTACAACATGCACACAACTAGTTGTTAATACCCCCAGCTTCGCAAAGTTCTTAGTCCATGCCATTGTTGTAACTATAGTATCTCCATTTACCAATATATTTAATGTAATTACATTATTATTATAATTTTATAAATTTATTATGTATTTTCATGGTTATCATCAACGTGGGACTTTAATTCCCAATCTATTTATTTTACATGCATATTTTATTTTTAGCTGGCAAATTTCTTCTAAGTATTATCATTAGACATGCTTATTTACATGATTTCAAATGAAATGTTTTATTTTTGGACTTGTAATCTTAGGTTAAGCTTGAAGGGATAAGGCCTTCCCTATCCAATTCTCATAAATACATGTAACCTCCTGATATTAAAGGGAGGAGAATTTTTGCTACTCAAATTAATAGGAAGTTTAAAGAAGTTTTACTTGACTTAATATTTATGTGAAAATAATAATTACTCTCCAATTCTATGTATTATTTAATTAATTAAATCATTTTGATATATTAGTTCTTTAAATATGTATGAGGTATGTATTTTAAATACAATCTTTCATTTTTAGCTATAGCTGATTTAAATATCTTTTGCATGCTTATCATAACCCTCTTGTAGATGTGTAACAATAATATAAAAATTATGAAACCTTTGATTTATACATTTTTGAGTATAGTATGTTATGATTCCTTTGAATCTTAATTTTATTTGATTTTTTGTGTGCTACAACATATTTCAATAAGTATTCATCTAGATTTCTTGTCCTATTTGAGTTCAAATACTAGTATCGAAAGGCTTTATCCATAGATTTTTCATAGGCTTTATTTTCTTCATTACTCTTCCCTATTTTTGAAGTTTATTTTAAAATACAACCCACCTTATTTATAATAATCACCTTCCACCCAATCTATGTAGATTTAGGTTAATCCTTATCTAGTTTACCTATGGTAAGCAATCTATGTTGCTCACCATTATCTCACTAACATGTTGTTATAAAACTGAATACCCTATAACACATGCCTTGGAGTGATCATATTCATTAATTCTAAAATGTTATAGGCAACCTCATAATAAATTATAAGGTGTATATAAATTCTACATCAATAGAAGTTTCAAATTAGTGCTAGAAGGAGGGCCTCCATCTTATGCCTCTATCCTAATAAGTAAGATCACTTGAGTTGCATTAGATGCTCTAAGATGACCAACAAGGTCAACATCAGAAAATAACCTATTACAACCACCTTTGAAGATCCATATAAAGGTTAAGTCTAATAGAGGTATTTATATGAGACTTAGGGAACAATAATCATCCTTGGGAAGACAATCCCATCTTCTAATAGTTTTTATGGCCCATCTATATAACCCACCTATTAATCCTCCACTTCATCCTAGTCCAATACTTCAAGCCCCATCTTGGTTTACTAAATTTGATATCAATGGCATAGGAGTAATGAAGGATTTGCCTAGAAACCTAGATAAATATCTCTCTTATTTATTTCCCTCAAGAGGAAAGACTTTTGAAGAACATATAAAATAATTTAAAACCACCTTAGAGATCTTGAATGCAATTAAAAATAATGTGGCTTGCATATTGTTCCCTTTCACTTTTCAAGAATTAACCTATGAATCTTTTCAAAATATTATAGAAGGGTCAATCACAACCTATATGGAATGTCATGATACCTTCCTATCTTAGTTTTTCTAAGTTACCAACATGAGTGTTATTTATCAACACTTTACCAATATGAGATAAGATCCCAACAAGCCAATTTAAGAATTCAACAATTAGTTTTATAAGATGTATAGTAGATTGGAGTTTGTCTATAAACTTAATGAGCCATTGACCCTATAAATTCATTAAAATGCCTTAGATTCCATGGTTATTGTATTTATGTGTAGGGTTGTTGACATTGGAACTTTACCCTTGGATTATATGGTGGTAATCAATGTAGACAAATAGTTTTATCCTTAGTTGAAATCATTACCTCCACTCAGTTTTGGACCTATCTACCTATATTTTAATGTAATCCCTAATGTAACCCAAAATACTATGGCATAAAACTAGACCCCATTCCATAATAAATTACCATTAACCCATGTTACCTAGAATCAACACCTTAATTTCTTTAATAATTATGCTTCTAACCATCAGGACTAGAGTCAGCCTTTTGTACGAATTAATAGCTCTTCCACATAAGACAATGCTCCAAACTCAACTAAGATAGAGATAAAATGCATCTAGAGTATGGTACAAAAATTGAGTAATGAATTCCTCAGCATGTAGAAACATATGGGTAATATAGGGGGACATAACTATCTTCATAAAAAATAGGGTTTTGGGTTCTAAAGGTATAATGGCTTTTCAATAGGTTTGGGAATAATCAATAACATTATCTTATGTATAATAAGATGCTAAAGATCAATATCATGGATGTAAATCTTCCAAACTAGTGTTGAGTCTATAAAATCATTCAACATAAGGAACTATATTGTATTAATTTATGCACTAGTTTCAGTCTAGTAAGAAGTAGAAAGGTAGGAAAATTCTACCAGTCAGTAAGAACCATCTTCATCAAATTATTCAAGAAACCTTAACATAGCTATGGTCTTTAAAAATTATGATTTCCCCTTCCTAGGGAAAGATGAAAATGATCCTAAGGATAACACTAATGAGGTTCATGCTTTCCATCAGTACCAACATGTCAAGAACAAATACAACTTGAGAAGATTTTATCCTATGACTTATTCAACTCCTCCTAATAATAGTGCTACTACTCCCATTGATTTGAATGATATCAACAATTTAACCCGACCATGGAAAGATAATATACCTCCACCTAGGAGGGATAATCATCCTCCTCTAATAAAAAGGATCAATCATAGAACTTTAAGAATCAAGGTAAGGGAGGATATAATATTTTTGAAGATATGAAAAAGATTAAATTCAATATTAGTCTTCATGAGCTAGCTCAAATCACTCAATAATGAGAGCTACTAATCAAGGCCATAAAATGGAGGACTTTTTACAAGTCCAATACTACTTATATAAGTTTAATGATTTATAAATATAAACCTAAGGTACTATCATTCCTATTGATAGTTAGAATGTTTGAACAAAAGGTACACAACTTCTTGGTTGATTATGGGGCATCATCCAATGTGATGCCTATAGATGTTTGCCAAAACTTGGATTTAAATTAAGGCAAGTCAAAAATAGTAGTAATATAATTGGATAAATACTTAGTCCCATGTGTTAAATAATTAACAAATGTGTGCATACATATAGCATTAGATCCATGTGTGAAATAAACTATTGACATCCTAGTCATTTGACATTATAAAGGCATACAAATTACGACTAAGTTGAGATAGGTCCAAAACATTGAATGGGTACACAGCCACAAATTTCTCCAATATGTATCTTCCCTAAAAGGGGTACCAAATCATATCAGGGTAGATAGAGATCCTAAAAGGAAGTACTTGATTACTGAGTACAACACCAAGAATGATAAAATTGACTTCATGTTTACACATACAAGTGTGTACACTTTCACCACCAAATAATAATTAAATGAATAAGAATTTCAAGGTCCTTCTCAACTATAGACTCTATACTTTAATGGGACTCATTCTAAGCTAGGTTATGGTATAGGCGTGGCTTTGATAGACCTATAAGGTAAGCATTACCTATTTAATTACATGTCATAATTATCCTATATAAATAATAGAGTTGAGTATGAAGCCCTGATCTTAGGCTTATAATTTACATTAAATCAAAATTCCAAATAACTACTAAAGTTTGGTGACTCTGAACTAGTTGTAAACTAGATTCGAAATAAGTAACAATGTATGTTTACATAACTAAATAAGTACAAACACTGAGATTAGGACTTATTAAATACTTTGAAGCATTTAGAATCAAGGACATCCTTAAAAAAAAAAATTAGATAGTTGATTCATTAGCAGCCATTGCTGCCAATCTAGTATCACTTTAGGAATCAAATATACATAAATTTTTAGTGGAGTTCATCTCATGCCCTTTTATCCTTGACAATGTAGACACCATCTAGGCATTTGATGATGATCAAAAAATCATACAATTATTGAATAATTTATGAGATTTTGAGGCCCAAATAATAGATGAAGGAAATGTCTAGCCTATATAGACTGAAGATATGGGCAAAAAAGTTATTCTAAAGCTAAAATAAAATTGAATTCTTTTGGTCATGATTTCCTTATAATGAGAATTGATGTCAACCCTTGAGCCTAGAAGTAAAAATAGATGAAAGAAATTGAGTTTGAATTCATAAAAGAAAACTTGGGGACTAACCAGGCTCCTCAAATGGTGAGTATATGTCTAAGATATACTAAAAATGAAAACATCAGATAAAGGGGTTACTTACATATTACAAGGATGTCATTGTTTGGACATATGATTATATATATATATATATATATATATATATATATATATATATATATATATATATTTGATCCAAGGGTCACTACCCATATAATTACTTTGAAGATAGAACATAAGCCATTCACATAAAGTTAGACACCAGTAAACTCAATATTCAAACCTCTTATAGATATTTAAGTACAAAATCTCCTAGATGCCAAGATTGTTTTCCAAATGAGACCCTTAATTTGGGTAGATAATCTAGTACCATTAAAGAAAAAGAATTGATAAATCAAGTTGTGTGTTGAATTTGGTAACTTAAATAGATCCCTAGAAAAGGATAATTATCCTCTACCTTTTCTAGACAAAGTAATAAAAATAGTGAGTGAATTAGAGATGATGTCTTTTTTGGATGGATTCTCAAGCTACAAATAGGTATTGGTTATGGTAGAAGATAATATGAATACTAATTTCACTACCAAATGGGGAAACTTTACATTTAAAAGGATGTCATTCAACCTAATCAATGCAAGAGCCACTTTCTAAAGAGTGATGCATTTTTACTTTCAAGGAATGGCGGGGAAGTGCATCATCATTTACATTAATGATCTTACAATGCTTCCTAAGAATAGGGATGACCATGTCATCTATCTATAGAAAGTCATAGATATGTGTAGAAGATATGGATTTTATCTAAACCCCAATAAATGCATTTTTAGAGCGACTACAGGAAAATTATTGGGCCATATTAACAAAAAAGGGATATCCATTGACCTAGACCATGTCCAAGCTATCTCTAAATTAAATCTACCCAACAATAATAAAATGCTAAATTCTTTCTTTGGAAAGATCAACTTCATGAGAAAGTTTATTTTTAGTTTTATAGAAATTGTAAAACCATTGAATACCATGTTAAAGAAGGATGCCAAGATTGAGTGGATGATAGAGGGAAAAAAATATTTCCAAGACATCAAAATGGCAATTGATAAATCCTAAGTCCTTATTAACCCGAATTTCAATAAAGACTTCTATTTTTATTCATTCAATTTAGAACATAATATTGTTGTGGTATTGACATAAAAGCTAGAAGGCATTGAGCATCCCATTACTTTCATGAGTACTAACCTAAAGGATGTGGAGCTAAAGAATTCCATAATTGATAAGAAAATATATGCCTTGATCAAGTCTATCAATAATTTAATACCTTATATTCTATGAAATAATATGTATGTCACTATTACCAACCTAGCCATCAAAATCACACTTAACCATAATAAACTAAGAGAGAGAGAGAGGAGGTGGAAATGGATGGACAAGCTTAAGGATATTGATCTTGAAATTAAACCAAATAAAATGGTAATAGGTTATGGACTCATATAGATAATGACTCAAATTGACCCATGCATCCACATTAAATAAATCAATGAAGCCTAGGTGATAGGAGAGGAATGGTACTCACATGTCATCTATCACCTACTTATAGGGGTATACCCTTCAGAGTTGAACATAGAGCAAAAGTGATCCCTCAGGATCAAATCAACTCATTTCATGATCAAAAAAGGAGTCCTTTACATAAAACACTATGAAGGCATTTACCTAAGGTGCATTTATAAATAATAAAGTAAGGGCATACGAGATATCCTACATCATAAGGGTGGTAGTGGTTATCCCTTTAGTAATATTAAAACTCATCAAATTCTAAGTATGGGTTATTATTATCCTCAACTATTTAAATATTATCGTAACCACATTAAAATATATCATGAATGTTGGGTGTTTATGAAGAGAGAGGTGAATGTTGTTATGGATTTACATCCAGTCATTAAAGGAAATTATTTTGACCAATGGGGTCTAGAATTTGTTGGGATAATAAATAAAAAATATTCAACATGACACAAATTCATCCTCACATATAATTATTATCGTACCATGTGGATAGAGTCTATTGCTAATAAAAATTCATGAGCCATAAATGTCATCACTATCTTGGATGGAAACATAGTCACCCAATTCAACACACTCATTTCGTTCATCTATGATAATGTTCCAACATTCCAATCTACCAAATTCATGAAATAAGCCTACCCTAATTAGATCACCCTTAAGTTCTCTTCAAACCATTACCCACAAGGAAATAGAGTGGTTGAATCAAATAATAAGAACCTAATGTATGACATAAATTAATATGCATAAAATAAACCAAGAGAATGGCATTACTTATTAAAATATGCACTATGGGTAGATAAAAATAGGCACAATCAAACTCTCAAGGCTTCACCTTTCCTACTAGTATATGGACAAAATCTAGTGTTCCCACTCACTCTCAAGCTACCAACTTACTAATTTATGCAAGAGTATATGGGTGAACATGAGAGAATAACTTCTAGACTACTAGAGATAGTCTAATTAGAAGATATAAGAGTTGAATCACTATAGAACTTTAGTAAACAATAGGATATTGTCAAATGTTGTTTGAAAAAAGTTCTAAAATCAAGGATTTTAGGCTTTCAAACATACTTCTCCTCTAGTATAAAACACATGAGAATAAAGGGAATAATGACAATTTCACTCCATTATGGATTGGACCATATTAGGTATCTAAAATCCTTAGAAATAATGCCTTTCAATTAAAATACCTCCAAGGTAAGGACCTCACTTGTCTAATCAATAAATAGTTTTTGAAGAATTACTTCATGGTTTCTCCAACTAGAAACACATCAAATTGAACTATAAATTGATATTTAGAGTATAATTAGATTATATTTCATGCTTTATAGATTATATTTCCTACTTCCTATATTAAATTTCATGCTTTCTACACTTGTTATCCTTTAAAGTAGTTTTTTTTCTTTTGATAGCTTAATTCCATTATTTATAGTTTAATTTCCTAAGTTGCATAATTATCTCAAACAACTTTCCAAATTGAATCCAAAATGATATGCCAAAATAAGGGGGATGATACCTAAAGGGAGCATAATTGGTACTCATGTAAATTTATTTTGATAGTACTAGAATTTATGAAGTTGAGGTATGTATTTTTACTAATTTTTTTAATTTAGATTGAATATGCTTAATCAACCTTTGACACTTGCTCTGATATAATCATTCAATTTTTAAAAAATCCTGCCATTTCCAAAGATGCATTGCACTATCATATGTTAAAATTTGGGTAGGAGATGATAAACATAGGACTGGATACACATTAATAGGTACACATTAACCAATATTTTTTATTATTTCATACATCCAATCAAAGGTGGTTCCTAACCTTCCTCTATCTATAGTTCAAAAATAAAATAAAAAATAAAATGGGATAGACGATATGTGATTCAAATAAACTCTACTAGGGCTATGGATGCCTAAATGGTATTAGAATAAGGCTTCAAGTGGAATCATAGGTATCTCTATTATGGATATGGACACTTGGCTGGTAGTAGAACAATTCCTAAGATTTTTTTTTAATTGGTTACAAGGTCAAAATTTAAAAATAAACTTATAGTGTTTATTTGGGTCTTTGTCAAAATATTCATAACTAAGGAGAATTAAGTTCACTAGATCACACACTAATCCAAGAAATGACAAGGTTAGTACATTGCATTAGGAAGTAATAATTTTTTTTATATAATTTGGATTTCCTTATTATTTCTTTGTTAATATTAAATTTGTGTCATAATATATTTCTAAAATTTTGGGTTCTCAAAATACTTAGGAGTATTTTACCCTATGAGTCATTGGTGTGCCCTAACACACACGCTGTTTTCAAAATTTTAAAATAGGGACCCATTATTGTAAAACCTATATTTTGAGGAGTTATGAGCCTAAAGATTTATTACTAAGATATCATGCATTTGTCATCTAGCAATATGTTAATAAAATCCAACATTGCATAAATTCAAATCATAAAATTCCACTATCAAAATAGTATATTAATTTATTTCAATCCTTAGATTTTCATGAATTTTACTTTGATATGTTAATAATATTTAAGAATTAATGGATCTAATATTTCTATGTCTTAATATATATTTTAGTTGTAGGATTAATAGTCAAAGACTATTAATTTCCTCTAATCGGGCCCATAGTAAAGATTCCACATGATTGTTATATGCATTGTTATCATGTCATTAAAATATTTGGACAATTAAAAAATATTAAGTCTTACAAGATCCAAAATATTTTGAGTTCCCTAAACACACCACATGGAATATTCATGTTAAAATTGAGATACAAAAACTTCATCTATTTATTAATAAATTTAATATTTCTACATTCTTGTGTACTAATAGTTTCAAGATCCTAAGTCTTTGGGATTTTGATATCATTCCACATTTCTCGATCATGGTAATTTGTGTCCATAAGTTGGTCAAGGGGTTATTTGGTCTGAAATCCAATAGTCCCAAGCTTTTGAACTCCTGGGGTTCTGAGCAATCAACACTCGGCACATTTGTGGTAATCTATGTCCACAAGAAGGTTAAGAAGTCCTCTAGTCTACAAGTTGTTGGTGTGAAATTTTTTTAGGAGGATAAATTAGTGACTTTATGTCAACAACATGGGGAATAAACTCCCTCTCTTATTATTAGGAGGAGCTACCTTTATTGAAAGCCAAAATAGGAAAGCAATAAATATTTACAAACAAAGGAATGTAAATCATGGGTAGTACTTTTAACCTAAAAGTATGAAAAGGAGATTTGAGAAAGGAATATGTATAGAAGAAGAGAGAGAGGGGAGAATTTTTTTGAGCAACAAACTTGTCAAGTTATAAAATTGAGACTAGACAAAAGTGTTGAGAGAAAATTTTGACTTTCGAAAGAGGAAAATATCTCTCATTCAATGGGTCCAAAAGACATAATCAAACCATTAAGGATATGAAAGATACACCAAAAGACTATTTCAGTCTGATAACAAAAACTAATAACCTTTTCTATTTTATAATATAAGTAACTAAGAGATTGTATATATTCCCACTGATATTTTCATGTGTATTGGAAATGTAAATTACAACTCGAAATAGAAACTTTGTAATCTAATATCCTATTCTTAACATTTTGAAATTTATAAAAATGGCAATGAAAAATAGATACAATTAATTAAGTGAAAGACATACAAAATATATAACTAGTTCAAGGTTTAGAAACACCTTTCTTGTATTGAGCTTGAAGAGTCGAAAGACTGATCTCATTTTACAATGCTTTACTAAAAATTATATATGTTTTGAACCCTTATTATGAAGATCTAACTTGTATTTATAGGCTAAAATGGGTGGTTATGGTAAAAAACCACCTATTTTACCTTTTTACCGAAGTGCTAAAACACCAATGAAAAATTAAAATTTTGAAAAGGTACAAAAACTCTTTAATAAATTATCACCACTCAAGAAAATAATTGGGGTTTTTGGCACTATTTGCAAAAACACACATTAACTTGAATAAATTTAAAAAGTAAGTTCACAAAATTGAAAATAAAATTTGTAAAAACATAATACACATTTATAATGGAAAAAGGTGTAATAACACAAGTTAGGTACAAATAAATAAAAAAAGAGAATGCATAAACACTAAAATCAAATCTTCATTATTCTTGATATTGTACTGACAATTATTTCCCTTTCAAAAAGTTATCAAATCTTTAGAGAATTATCCTGATCAAGTCTTCATCTGGTCCATCTGTGTACCTATATGCAATGTCTGTTAAGTAATCTAATTCTTTAATTACCTAATGCTTGCCTCAAAGACTATTGATTTTCATATTCAAAAGACCTATATTCACTTGGTACTAGGATAACTGATGAAGTTGTTCATAACCAAATGCAGATGTAGTGGAAATGTTTTGGATTCGTTCTTTGAATTCTTCAATTATGGTCTCAATTGATATCAGATTTCCATCTTGATCCTTGTCATTAATGAAATGACAATCCAACTTCTTGAATTCAGTGTTGATCTCCATCATTGTGTCACTTAAAAGTAACCTTGCATTATTTAATTTTTGAACACATTGTTGAAGGGTCTAGATTTTAAATTTAGTGGCCCAAAGAAATTTAATTTGATAAAAAATTTCATCTTTATTTATTACCCATTTTTCAACAGGATCAATAGAAGAAAATTTTAAGAATTCAACCAACCTAGGCATGAGTTCCTCCTAATTTTGTTTCTCGTAAGTATATCCATTTACCTTTGTTACTAGTTAATCATATTTTTATTGAATTTTAAAGAATATTATCCCTGGGGTAAGAATTGTTGATACCCCTTGATCTACAACTTTTTCAATCTAGTAGTTCACTACATTACCCATTTGGCCAACTTCTCTCACTCTTTCCAGTATCTTGGCATGAAAACTACATGAAGTGATATTGATTTTAGCTAACTTAATCAATCTATGTATTATTGAGGTCAATTTTTCACCTTCTATTTCAGTTCATCTTTCATTGCCTTGTATTTATCTATTTTTTCAAAGATGATACCAATTTATAACTAAACATCTTATTTCATCCCTTCTCTAGTTGATTTTCCCAAATGAACCCTGGACACATGGTAGTCTTCAAACTTGATCTCTAATTTATACATTTCAATTTTAGGAATAATGGCCACTTTTGCATAATTTTATCCCTTTTCATTTGTCACCATTCATGAAAATTCCTTTGCTTTCTTTAGCCTTTTTGAAAAAGAAGTTGTTAAGGTTCTGAAATATATCTCTTTAGGTTCAACAATTTTTCTCATTATTTTTATTACTATAGGAAACCATTCTAAATTTATCATGATTGAGGAAGACTATAGAATAGAAGTTGAAATAGGTGGATCAATCTTAGCTACAATTAAAGAAGGTATTTTCTCAATTGGGACATCTTGAAAATAGATTTCAATTTTCTCTTTTGTGTCAATTGTTTCAAGAGGAATTTTTGGAGGAGTAATGGGAAACTCATAATTTGAGGGAGAAGATGAAGAGATAGGATTAATCTATTTTGAAGGGAAAGTATATTATGTAAGGAACATTATATCATCTAAAGCTAAGAATTGATGAATTGCATTTTATACCAGTTATTGAGTGAATGGAAATATATCAACTAGAACTTCTTAAGGAACTAAAATTTTAGGAGAAGAAGAAACATTCTCACCAAATATTTTTTATTCTCATCTTGATAGTCTTTCATGGTTTAACATATTATTGAGTAGCTTTAGGTTCATGCACCTTTTCTATCATGGGATGTTCTCTACAAAGGCCTACCTCATTTGGCTTTTCTAGCTCATTTTGTTATTTATAGAATCTCACAAATTCATCTTCCCCAAGTGGTGTAGGAAAATCAAAATTCACAACATCAACTCCCTTACCTTTCAACCATCTAAGAGTTATATTAAGTATATCCTTTGTCCTTATTCTGATAAAATTAGATTCTTTTTTGTCCTAATGTACTACAAGTAATGGATATATCAGGGTGCCTTCTATTTCAAATATGGGGTCCAATGTGACCTCATCATCTACCATTTGTTTCAGAACTTTCATTATTCCAAACTTGGTTATTTGTTTCATAGTAAACCATGAATAGTCTTTGATTCCCATTACTTTATCATCATCACAATCCATCTAATAGTCTTTAAAATGTGGAACATACTAAAATAGAGATCCAAGATTATGTTAAATGAATCTCTTATTATCAAATGAATGCCTAATTTCAAATATCCTAAGGTTATAGTGAGACATGTATTAATTCATTTTCTTATCCTTCACTAATGAAGGGAAAGTATACCTACCAATATATATTGGAAACTTGATCCTTGTTTTGTATCTGCTTGTCAAGAACTTGTGTGTTTTAATAAGTTGTCTCACTAATTCCATTAACACCCATTTATCAATGATGTATCATGGGAGCATGTAAGGAGATATTTCACAACCACTATTTTTCAAATAATTGACTGTTGAGAATTATATAAACCAAGATCCCCACCTTGCTATTTATGTAGTGTTTGGAATTGATATTTTTGTGTTGAAGATATCTTTTTCAAATAGTTGGATTATGAAATAAATAAAACACTCGTTAAATTTTTTGAAGTTATGGGTGCTTTTCTTCAATGTTAGATGGGATAAAAGTCATACACCATTACTTTCCTAAAATCACCCACTATATGTAATCCATAAAAATACCTTCAACTTGATACATCATAAACAAGGTATAAAGTCATGTAGAATTTTGATGTGTAATTCAATTCTATGAGTTGTGTATGAATAGAATTAATGATCAATTTACCATATTCAAATGATGATCCAGATAAATCTATACATCTAGTTATAAAAATTATTGGCCATTTGATTTCCCACTATCCTATGAAATAAAGTGATCATGTCACTTATCTCATCTTTGAAATCTAATCTTATAAGATTTTTTTGAAGCCAAGTGGAAGAATGCTTTAGATTATTCAAACAAGTTTTATTGACTTTTTAGAACATGATATAACATTGTCATCTCAAAATCTTTGGGAGGAATCAAGAGTAGGTGCACAAAGGCTTCATGATTTACAAGGTGTAAAATGTTGTCAATTTGATTAGGATCAAAACTCACCACCAACTCCCCCTTGGGATATCTTACCTCCCTCATCTATGAGTTATAATTATTTTCCATAATCAAAACTAACTCATGAGACTGTAATGTCATCAAAAACATTTTCACCTATGCCAAACCACTATCATAAATACTCTAGACAAAATTTATTTTATGTATGACATTAATTCTTTCCCAAAAAATTTCCAAGTTGATGTGTCCTAGATCGGTGTCAATGATATTTTAACATTGGAGTCTAGTGGTGAAGGAAGTATAACACCTTACAATTGGTACTTCATGATTTCTTTGCCTTTACTCAAAATATCCTTTTCCAGAGTATGAGATGAAGACATAAATTTGACAAATTTTAAATTATTTCATAAAAATACCTAATTTGTGAAAACTGATGGAAATGAAAATTGAAGTTGTACTCACATGTTGATTGTGCAAAATACTCTAGCATAATTTTAATGTTCCTAATATGAATTTCAATTTTCCCTTTAACAAAATTTCTCACTTGAAAATGCACATGTTACAATTCCTCTATGTATCTTTTCAAAAAAGTAAATTTACCAATAGAAATTAATGTAAGAAATTATAAAAATAATTTCTTCTTTAATTTCCAAGAAATTCCCTTGTTCCCTGTGATTTTTATAAAATTTCCAAAAGATTTAAAATTCCCTCAATTTTTTTTATAAAATCACTATCAATTTAGATGAAATTCATGACCATGAAATAAACCTAAAAGATGCAAATTTTCCACTGCCAATTCAATTCTTGATTTTTATCAGTTCAAGAAAAAAATCTTGCTAGAAGAACTTCGTAAACTTTTTAAACATCCTCCTCAAAGCCAAGAATGTGTAAAATGAATATTCTCAAAATTTTCAAATAATAAATATCATGCCAAAATTTTCCCAATCAATTTTCTCTTTTTTTATTTCCACCCAAAAATATTTATTTTTCTCACTTGGCTTTTTCTCTTGGCTTCCCCACTTGGCAAAAAAAAATAAAAAAAATAAATTACTCAAACTTTATTTCTTTCCCTTTTTTATTCAAATTTATTCACAACCAATTTTTATTTTTTCCCAAAACTCATCAAGTTTTTACTTTTTATCTATACCCCACTAAAATATTCATCCTCCCTTTTTAATTTCACTTGATCTATATAGCTTCTATAGGCAATCAAAAACAATAAAATGTTATCACAATCTACCAATTTATTTATTTTACTCACTTTACCTCTTCATCCATGAGAATCATACAAATTGGTCTTTAACAACCACAAATAATTAAAATCTGATTAGTGGCTATAAATTTTGAAATTCTCTCTCTTCCACCCCACTATGTGATTGCATGGATTTTAGTTGCAAGTAAAAACAATTAATTTTTTAAATCCTTGGCCTTCCTTTCTAGCCTTACAATTCCATACGACATGTTTGTAGAAGATGAAAATTAATTAAAAAGAAAAAGAATCTATTCTTTGCCTTTTTTTAATTTTCTCCTTCCTTGGGTGTCATACATTTCACTTTGAGCAGCACAAAATAGATAAATTTTGATATGCAATTCTCTAATCCTTCTTTGGCATGGTATAAACTCTTGGTTAGGTAGACTAATTGAAATTGCCTTTTGAAAATTTAATCTCTCTCTTTCTTTTCAATTGGGAACACCTATCTTGGAATCCAAAATAAAAATCTAATTTTCTCAATAACTCCATTTCACACCCTCTAAAAATTACTTATCTGAGTGTTTGAATGAAAATTTGCATTTACATGCTCAAAATATGTGTTACAAATTCAAAATAAATAGAAATGAAGAAGCTTATATTTTAACATGACTTAGAGAAATAATTGCATTTGTATGATCTCAAGAATAAATAAAGGAGATTACATGCAAAAATAAGAAACCTTTAATTTTGTAAATATGACTTGCATGGAGCAGGGAAGCAAATTTACAATTTGGAAGTTTGTATTAACATGGATTTAAAAACATGATTTGCATTTTCAAAATTAAAAGAAGTGTGAATTTGACTTGCACTAAAACTAGAAAATTAAAACATTTTTGAAAATTACATAATGTTTAAAAAGTTTTTGACAAATTGCATGGGAACCAAATTTTTTTTGAAATTTAAATGGGAACTAAAAAGATTTTGAAAATTGCATGGAAACACAAAACAGAATTACAAATTACACCAAATCCAATAAAGATTTTCTAAATTACACAGTGACTAATTTTTTTTTACAATTTACACAACTTGTGAAAAAGGAAAGTGTGTTTACATGACTCACAAAAATCAAAATGATTATTTTAAATTATAGGGAGCACAAGCAGCCTTTTGCATAGAGGATTCAAATGGGTTTAAATTATACTTTGAGATAAAAATGAAAAAAAAAAACATAAATTTTTAATTAATGAAAATTTGAGTAATTAACTAAAATTTTCAATTTTTTCAAGGTTTTGATATTTTTGGGTGAAAATAAAAAAATATATATATCTATTTATTTAAAAGTAATTTTTTCTACCAATTTTCCACTATTTTCAAAATTTGTGATAACATAAGATAAAGATTCTTAGTTCTTGAGTCTCTAGGATTTGGAGATCATTCCACGTGTCTCAATCATGATAATCCATAACCATAAAAGGTTCTTCACCAAAAAATTTAAAGGGTGGGTTAATGAGGACCTATAATGTGGCACTATTCAAGGAAAGTATGGCCAAAACATTAAAAATAATGATTGATAGCATGGTAAATAATCAAGTCAACAAATTTCTAGCATATGTCTCAAAATTAATGACTAGGAATAAATAAAATGATCATCATTTGATAAGTAAGGGTACTTGCCAAAGCTGAATACCATATTCAAATTAAAGTAGACATAAAAAAAATTGTTATTTTCATTGAATGTGCATGAATATATTCAATATTCAGGCCTATGAGTGACATATACAAAATCCAAAAAAATTGTGATTCACTTTATTATTACTCTTTCGATTAAACAATTACATTCTCAAACTCCCTAGCATCAAGTAATCCCTAAATTTATTTAGCCACTAAACACAAAATGAACCAATCCAAGACCTCAAAGGAGTTATAGAAACTAAAGGAGAATAATAGCCTCTTTGTTAAAATAAGGTAAACCCTCAATCCCCTCCCCATACTCATTTATGGGATTGACTAAATATAAGGATATAGTATTTGATAAGAGTGACTTAAACTTTAAATTCCCACATTATTTAGTGCTCTAGGAAGAGGTTGAATCAATATAGTCTTATTCTAGAAAGGATGAACTCTCATTGAAGGCCAAATTATATATATATATATATATATATATATATATATATATATATATATATATATATATATATATATATATATATATATATATATATATATCTGTGTGTGTGTGT
This sequence comes from Torreya grandis, assembly GCA_037957365.1. NCBI lineage: Eukaryota > Viridiplantae > Streptophyta > Pinopsida > Cupressales > Taxaceae > Torreya > Torreya grandis. The sequence goes on along the minus strand of JARHVA010006683.1, from coordinate 283,267 downwards.
GTGTGTGTGTGTGTGTGTGTGTGTGTGTGTGTGTGTGTGTGTGTGTGTGTGTGTGTGTGATTTACTTCCAATTAGGAATAATGTATCCACCAAGCTATGGCTAAAACTAAGGTAATGCCATGAATTAACCTCTTAAAGATCTTATTTATTAATGGAACCACTATTGGGGACATTGTAAATGTAGGGAAAGTCTAGATTACCTCTACTTACATCTCAAGAAGGGCATTTGAAATATATCTTAGGCTTCCCTACCCTGAGACTTCTTATAATCAAGTATCAATCAATGTTTCTCTTGAAAATAACATTTTAGATGGAAACTCAAAGAATGGATTGCAAAGGATCAGAGGCTAAATCCAAAGGGGGAAATATCAACCAATTGTATCATTGAATTTAGACATTTATTTGTAATATAAATGACACTATTAAATATCTTATATGGTTTCCCAAGTATATCTTATGTTTAGTTTGAATGGGTTCCACTACTAGATATATTGTTATCAACTAACAAATTGGTATCACTAGGGGAAATCATAAGTACATGACTACAGGCACATATACTTTAACCTAATCAGAGGCCTGAGGATGGAAATTTTTATATTATGTCTTACTTATCAGATGTGGTAATGGTTAGAATGGTAACCATCAACTAAGTATTTGGGAAATAAGGTCAAAGAGTATTTATCCTTTATGTTCATTCATAGGTACAAGAATGGTATAACAAATATAATCAATGAGGTATATCCTCATATATACCAAGCTATCCAAATCACTCTAATTCCCAAACTCTTAGAAAACATAACATGAATCCTTACAAAAATAGGAGATTATTGGTTGTACCTAGATGTAACTATCATCTGAATGGAGGGTACCAAGACTTCTCACTTACTATTACCACATCATGCCCTAGATCATATTGTAGAATAGGAGATATCTTATCAATTTTTCAATATTATTGATGAATAATCAGGTCAGAGACATTTGGCCTACTACTTTAAGACTCTTTTTAACATTAGACAACACTAATATGTGACTAGGTCACATTTCATTTCAACTGGTAAGGCTAGAATGTAGTACAACTTACAGGTTTCACCATTCATATAATGGGACCCCAAAAAGAGAATAAGGTGATATCTCAAAACTATCTTGGAAAATAAGAAAAATTATGTCTCTTATAGTCACTAGGCATATGATCATGATCATATTTTACTAAATGCCTTAGATGAATCTAAAGTTTGGATAAATATGAAAGATAATAAATTGTCTATGATACTTGTATAGACCCTATAATAAAATCAAAAGGCAATAGAGGAGGATGCCTATAATGCATGGAGTCAACAATGGCCTCCATCTCCACCATAAGGCTCTTAGCCATTGGACCAACCTCTTTCCCCTTCAGTAGAATCCATAGAAGATAAAGTAGATCAATTTGGGAGTTAGAGGGAATCAAATCCTCATCTCAAGAGGGATATTTTGAGAGGACTTCCTAGTCCTAAATTCCCTTCTACTTTAATAGATTCATATGAAAAAGTATTGGGTATAATAACTACTAGGGAAAGGCCAGTCATTCCCTAAGTTGATCAAAGGAAGAGTAGTTTTGTGATGATTTATTTGCCTCCTATTACTTTCATCACCAAAGTGAGCCTCCTTAAATTCTTTAAATCAAATTTCACTTCAATTTTAACTACCCATTACTCTCCCAAATCTCATAAGTCCCCTTATGGAATCCATGTGTCTTCCACCCCCTCCACTTCATCACCTTAAGATTCACCTCCTACCATATTTATTTTCATAACCACTTTACCATCTCACCCACCATCCACTCCACCTACCTTAACATACTAAATGAAGTATAAGGACTCCCCTAGTCCTTCTTAAGATATAAAATTAGAAGATATACCATCACTTGGTCTGCCAATCATATAAGAAACTACTAGGGAAGAGGAGAAAGATATAGAGGCTAAAATGGGGTTGAAAGAAGAATAACTAGAACATGTCATATCCTTGGCTTATTTATCTTAAGAGGAAGAAGACTATGAGATGGACATAGCACAACCAGATGATGAAGAAGTTGAGTTGGAGAAATCTGAAGCTTTGAATCTAAGTGAGTAAGAAGGAGAAAACATCATAGTTGGCCTCCCACTAGAATAAAGACAAAAAATTGAAGAGGTAGTATCTTCTATCATTTATATAGTGCCTAATTTATAAATCCTAATTATAAGTTTACCTATAGCAATACCTAGCATTATATCATCTAGTTGTATTATTACTAGTATGGATTCTATTATTCTTTCCTCACCAAAACTAATAAGGACTTCTATTATAGTCTATTTCAATATTTGGTTACAATTTATATTTTTAATAAGCCACCATATCCTTAGACAAAGTTAACCCAAACATATCTTCCCACTCCCTATCCATTATCCTTACCAAAAGAAACCATGACTATAAAGATAACCCTAGGTTTAACTAGATTCTTGGTTGAGGTAACACCTAGGAAAGAAACCTCTTCATGGTAAGTGGTTGGCCCAAAACTCCCCCAAAATTACATTAAAATAATTTCCTCACTACCAACCACTATGATTACATCCCTTCAAATGACCTCTCAAACTTCTACATCCTCAAAACTTACTCAAGGAGAAGAAAAATGAGAACTTATAGTTCCTCAATAGATAAGGGAGAGGTATAATATCAAATATGAAAGGGAAAATCTAGTTTTGACAAAGCTACCCATAGTATCCACTCAATTTGATAAAGAGAGTAAGACCATATATAGAGTAAGGAAGAGGAATATGGTAAACACAATAACAAAAGGAGAGGTAGAATTTGAAAAAAGATAAAACTTATTCTCTTTATCCAAAAGGCTCAAAATAAATCCTAATGATCATACTAAATGCATTGAGTATTTCAACACTTTTTTAGATCCCACTGGGTCAGTGTTGAAAGACATACATCAGAGTACTTACAAAGACTTGAAAAGGTTGAAGTAGATGCAAATTATATAAGATCCTCATGAGATGATTATTGATGTATAGAGTGCAACCACAAAGCTATACATTATTTTATTCAATATTAGAGTGTCAAGGGTAGGAAGCTAGGCCCCATAGAATAGATATTATCATATTGTGGAACATAATGAAGGATAAATAAATAATATTAAATTTATTAGTTAAATGTTATAGGATTAGTGCTTTTAATAAGCTTAATTTAATGAATAACATGGATTCTTGTTGGTGTTTAAATTATGTGATTTCTAAGAGGGATGCCTCCCTAAATTGGCATAAACAAATGAAAAAGCTCCTAAGTCCTTTTTTTAGTCATGAAAGTGAAACACTATAAGTTTTGGGAGATATGAGAGTAACCAGGGTGATCACCCAAGTAGGGGAGCTAGTCAATAGACCCAATTTTGAGAACCTTCTCCTCTTAGATGCTAAATATTTTAGATAAGAAGTTGAAGTTACTATGTATAAAATAAATGGAAAAGTACTACAGTTCATTATTTTTTCCAAATATATAGTAATAAGGGTTGAGGCTTTAGTAGTCGAGTTTAAAAGCTTTGAGGTAGAGCAAGAAAGATTAATGGCTGAGCCAATCAGGATTTTGAAGCATAAATAATTAATTTTATGCTTATTATACATTAGGTGAAGTGTTAAAGGCTAAAGAGGTAGCTTCTAGGTCTAAAACATTCACACAACTAACTATTAGTGCCAAAATGTCTTCACAAATCTCTTAATCCATGTCATAGTTATAACTACAATATCTTCATTAACTAATCTAGTTAATGGTGTTGAATTAGTACTCCAACTTTAGAATGATTATGTATCTTCATCTTTATCATCAAGTTGGGAATTTAGCTCCCAATTTATTTATTATACATGCATAATTTAGTTTTAGCTGGAGACTATATTCTAAGTATTATCATTGTATGTGCATCTTTGCATGATTTTAAATTAAAGGTTCTATTTTCGGACTTGTAATGTTAGGTGAAGCTTGAGAGATGAGGCCTTACCCATCTAAATCTTATAAATACATGAACCTCTTGGTCTCAAAGGGAGGATAATTTTGGATATTCAAATAAAAAATAAATTCAAAGAAGTTCTGCTTGACTTGATCTTTATGTGAAAATAATCATATTTCTTTAATTATGTCTATTTATTGAGACATTATAACATTCTAGTATATTATTTATTTAATTTTTATGAGGTATCTATTTTAAATGCAATCTTTCATTTTTATCTATAGATAATTTGAATATCTTTTGCATAATTATCATAGTCCTCTTGTAGAGGTGTAATAGCAATCTGGCAATTAAACAACCTTTGATTTCTACATGTTTGAGTATAATGTGTTATGATTCCTTTGAATCTTAACCATATTTGATTTTTTTTATGCTAAATAATATTTCAACAATTATTGGTCTAGATTCCTTGTCGCATTTGAGATCAAATACTAGTCTTGAAAGGCTTTATCCCTAAATTTTCCATAAGCTTTCTTTTCTACCTTACTCTTCCCTCTTTTTAAAGTTTCTTTTAAAATCCTATCCACCTTAGTTAGAATCATCATACTTCCACCTAATATAAATATATATAGGTTCATCCATATCCATTTCATGTGTGGTACACAATTTTTATTACTCACCACTATTCCACCAATAGGTTGTTATAAAACCAAATACCCTGTAACTCGTGCCTTAGAGTTATCATGATCACCAATCCTAAAATTTTAAAGGTAATTATTGATGCCTAAATTTTTACCATAGGTTCCTAGAGTGTTACAATTATCATTTTATAATTCAAATAATTCAATGTATGAGTTTTGGGTTGTGATAATCCTATCATCTATTGTGGAATAGAGGCAAAACAAGTGACTATTTCACAATATTTATATTAATTGGTGGTTGGGAGCCACTATGGCCAAATAACATATCTATACAAAATATGAAGAATCTATAATAATTAAATTGAATTATGATCAATAACTAATCTAAGATGGATATTTATAATGATAATAAAATTAGAGTTATATGGTTAAAAAATAAGCAAAAGGAAGGGTAGGGTAGAAAAAATGTTATTGATCTTCATTCCAAACATCATGACAAAGTTCATATTTCATCTAGGCATGTAATTAAAACCAACATGTGAAGTTAAATAACTTAAGCCCAAATCCCATCACACATTAGGGAAACTCCTAAGAAAGGTGGAAATAATGCAAATAAGAGCCTAGTTCACTTTAAAGATTTACCCCTATAAGAAAACAACATTAGCCTAAATGCAAAAAGAGTAAGAAAATGAAATGAATCTAAGGACTTTCAGTCAACCTAACATTATCACAAGTTAATAACTCTACAATCAAATGTACATACCAAGAATTCAAGAGAACCATTCAAATATGGAAATCATAACAAACAAGTGAGAGAGAAGCCATGATAATAATGAACACATGCAAATACTGGACAATCTTTGTATAATTCCTTGATTATATTAATTGCTCCAAGTTTTTAAAGTAATTTATCCCTAAGAACTCCCTCTCTCTCTTATAATTGAAAATACCCCTTTTATATAAGATAAAGGTGGTTTTTTTATTTGTCTTATCTAATCATACTTGTATAAGTGTATGGGATAGGTGTCCCTTCTATTGCATTCTAGAAAAAATGACCTTTTATAGTATATTAGTCTATAAACAATCTATTTTATTGGTTGTTCATGGTTGTGAGCTATTAAATTTCTCACTAGTGGTATATAGTCTAATTTTGGATTAAATTATGTTCATACTGATGGTAGTTTAACTGAGGATTTTCTAAATATCTTACAATGCTTAAATGGTGGTAGCATTTTGTGTTAAGTGAGCATTATGCTTTATATCATGCAATTATGTTTTGATTTTTGTGGGTCCACTAGATCTTTAGTTCCTACTAATTTTTAATTATGTGGCATCATCCTAGCAGTTGTGTGGCATCCCTATGGTACTTTTATGATATTCTATTCATTTATGTTCTAAAAAAATGACCATTACCTTTTGAAATTTATTCCCTCATCTCACACCATCTGATTGATTTGCATGAATCAATTTAGTTCATTAATCTCAATCCTAGGAGTTGAACTCCATTAGCTACCTCTGCTATATTTTATGTGGTTATGACATGTGTTATTACCACATTTTCTCTAAATTGCATTAAAATGTCCTCTTTAATCATGCATTATCTGATCTTATCTATGCGAGAAACTACATGACATTTATCCTAGAAGATGCCTAGGATTTAATCTGCACTAGGCTCTAAGGTCATGCCACTTGGTAGTCCCATAGACATTTTGGGCCTCATTGAAAATTCTAACTTGATCTCACTTTGTTTGATCAATTATGTCCTATCAAATGCATCCCATTAGATCTCAATCTGAAAGGTGGACCACCATTAACTACTCAATATCCTTTTAACAAAATGGTGACACTTGTCACCACCTCTCTTGTCTCAGAGCCCTTTGTTAATAATTTTACTTTATATGCACTATTAGATCATTTTCATATGAGAAAACACAGATCATAGATCCTGTAGAGATGCAAAATGTTTAAGTAAATTTTGAAGAACATTTAGAACTAAGCATAAAGTTATCATATTATGGTTTTATTTCATGTTAAATAAACACAAATTAAGACCCTAAGCTAAGAACATTTAAGCTAAGATTGGATCATAATAAAAGGGACCCCATGAAATAAAAGAGACATAGCATAAAATTTTTAGCCTAAGCTTGAAACATAATAAAAAATGACCCTACAAATAAAATGCATGGAATAAGGTTTAGCCTAAAGTTTTTATTGCATAAATGCAATTTAAAACTTTAAGCCAAGTTTAGGATATAAAGGGGACCCTACATTAGTTAGACCATGTCAATAGTAACATAGACCAAGGGGCCACATGATATAAAAGAGACCAAACATGGAAATCAAGCTATGTCTATAGCATGGATAATTATTCCTATGCAAGTTAGAATTTATTTCAAATGGGGACCTAGGTTAAAGCCTTAGATTATGGCTTTAGCATGGCTAAAAATAGATCTAGTTAGTCTTTGATAGGCCATAGAATAAAAAAATATCAATTTAACGTTAAAGCACAAAGACCTAAGCATGTTCACTCCCCAAGTGAGATTCCATTGAACTTGCAAAGAATAGGTAATTATTTTTAGCATCTTAAGATGAGATGAAAGCATGATCATTTAAAACATAAAGGACCTAGACAAAGACTTTTGATTAAGGCCTTAATAGTATTAATAAATATAACTAGGACCTAAGTTAATGTTTTAAACTAAGTCTATAATAAAATGATTCCCACATAAATTTGAATCCCCTTTCAAAGAAAACCTAGGCTAAAAATTCTAAGACTAAGGTTTACATGGATTCAATTAATTAATCAAAGACCAAGGATTATTAAAATTAAAGAGTAGACATCTTGTCACTATAAACATCCTTTTAGGATACCATTATTATAAATCCCATTAAATTACCCACTAATGGGTTTTTGGTTAGGTCATCTTTGAGTAGACACTTTTATGATTCAAATAAGAACAAATTAGGACTTTAATATATTTTTAGGGCCTTTCTGATGTTCAAGTAGATTTGTAGGAAGCTTTAATGGCATATTTGTATTCAACTTACAATCTTAGACTATATTTGGAAATGTTTTTTTATGTCTTTGCATCACCAACGATCTTTTTATCCTATAAAATTTTAGCTTTACCTCATGATGTTAGATAATTTTGCATGGATCAATGTGATTCATTGTGTTTCTATAAATTTTCACTTTTTCTTAGTTTTTTATGAGAAAAGATAGAAACACAAGATGAAATATGTGTACCAGGTAAACATGCACTCATTGATGACTAGATAAAGAGAGAACTCCTTTTTGTCTTGGAAGGAATACCTTAATGTTTGTAGATGCTTATTGATGAAGATGATTTGTTGAAGATTGTTGATGAAGATGTATTGAGGCAATTTTAGTAGAGCTTCATTACTTTGAATTCTTTTCCTCCAAGATGCAGAAGAGTAATGACCTCCTTGAAATGGATGAATGCCTACAATAAAATTTGGGCAGCAATACTCTAACTTTTCAACCTCTTCCTTGGGTGACGGAGAGGGGGGGTATTTGTAGTTTTTTTTGTGAGGAAACATGCCAAAAGAGGACATCTTGGAAGTATGGCACATTTTTCCCCAAGGTCAAGGATGGGGTTGGTGGAATATTCTTATGGCGTTTGTCAAGTCTCCATAACTTGCATGCAATTCCAAGTTTAAAAGGAATTGTTCACATGGTTTGAAAATGGGACCAAAGACTTTGTTACACCCTTATTTATCCTCATTTATGACTTTTAAGATTTCTCCCACCAAATATGGCACTATTTTTCAAGGGGGCATGGTTGATTCAAGGTTAGGTGGGTGAATATTCCAATTTGGGCTGATAAGTCTCTTATTGGGGCTAAGAAGTCCAAAATGTGGGCTCTTTGTCTCTCCCAAGGTGTGAAAGGGGTAGGTAAGTCAACTTTGAAGGCTATTTTCATGTGAAAATGCAAAACCAAGTAAAATGACTAACCATTGAGGAGAAATTTGACCCATTTCAAGTGGGGTCCCTTGTGATGTTTAAATTAAGTCATTAAACATCTTGGAAAAAGGGGCTAAAGGTGGGGTACCAAGCCATGCCACTTTACCACATCATTTTGCCATGTCACATGCCATGTCATTTTTCATGTCATATGCAATGTCACATGTTATGTCATATGTCATGTCATCATGAATAGTGAAAGTGGGTCCCATAATGAATAGTGATGGTAAATAGTGTTTCATGAATAGTATTTTATGAATAGTGATTTCAAAAATTATTTTTGAATGGTGTTTTAAAATAATAATTTTTGAATAGAAATGGGTAGAATAGGGACTTTGGTTACATTAACAGGGTGGTAGAAGGGGTTAGGAAGGTTTTAGGTGGATTTAAGGTGGTCTCGAGATATTCAAATAGCTATAACTACAAGTGTGTAGTTTTCTAATGTCTACATTTTACCCCTTTTTGTTATATAGCTTTGAATTAACAAGTTGTAAAACAAAAATAGATTATTTAGTTGAATGTCAAGGTGCCCCAAGTATGGGAGGAGGTTTTCCCCCTCAAACTAAGAGTCGATGAGTAGAGGTTAAATTAGGTGTAAGTTTGATAAGCAATTGGTGGGGAACCACTGGGTGGTGCCATAAGGTAGTGGGGCATATGAGATTCCAATAGGTGCATAAACTATGACTAAGCATGATAGTCAAGACTATGAAAATATGAAAGCTACCAACATTAGTAAAATAGTTTTAGTGCTAAGAAAATAGGTGACCAATAGACTACATGATCATGGTTGGGTACATTTATTAGCCTTCATAGCAAAAGGGGAGGTGTCTATGTGGGTATCCAAATTTAGGAGTGATCCCATGTGTGGGTAGCTAAAATTGGAAGTGATCCCATGTAAAACACCAATGGTTGGGTCATGTACTATGTGGTGCAAAATATTAAATGTTCAACATGGCAAAATCAGTTGGCATGATCAAAAAAGACTATGGTAAGGGCATCATAAATCATGAAAATAAGGTGGGTTAAAAATAGCCAGTGTCAGGGTAAAAGTGGGCAAGGTGGTTGGGTGGTTAGAATGGGGTGGCCAAGTAGATTCCATATGCACTGGGTAAGTGGATGTTACCTACATAGCTTCATGGACATAATGTCTATAATGAACTTTAAGCCAATTTAGTTTGAATAAAAAGATGGTCAGTGGCTTGTAAATGGGATGCCTTGATTTGAAAGACCATGAAGTTCAGGTCAAGTTAGTTAGATAAAAATTTGACAAGAGGTCAAAACTGATTAAGGTTGGCTTTATTTTTCTCATGGTTGATGGTAAAGGGAAGGAAAGGGAAATGTTAGTTGCTAAGCTACTTGTAAGTGGTGCCTACATAGTCTATGGACATCAGGCCAATGTAGTTTCAAATAGGGGTTGGGTTAGTGGTGTCTAAGTGGGTTAACCTAATTAGATCAACCACATGGGCTAGTTTGGGCTAATGGTGGAGGGTTTTGGTGAAACAATAGAGGTGTTGGGTTATTGTGAAGGTAATGGTGAAAGTGTCTAGTGTAAATTGGTGAATAGTTACCATAATGATCCCACATGTCATAAGATGAGAGGTTTGGGTGGGTAAGGTAGGGTAAATAAGAAGGGAATACCACGCCTAGCAACCTAAGTGATCTTCAATAAAACTAATCCAAAGAAAAGGTGTCTTTTTTATAAGGTTACACCTGAAATTATGTGAGGGTAAGAGGTTAGAGATAGTGTTTAGTACTACGAGTTAAGTTTTAGGAGGTCGGGATTTATTCAGATATATAGAGTTGTTGTGGCCAAGGTTCATCACCACTATGAATTGAGTTTTAAGGATAGTAGTGAAGTGACGACTTGCAAATAATTTCTTTGATGGTCAAGTAGATTCTACAAGTAAAGAATTTAGCAGCATGGTGAGTGATAGAGGATGGACCTTGCTTGACCCAAGAGCTGCATGGTTAGGCTAGAAAAATGGTGGCCATGTTTTCATCCTCTATCTTAACTCCATAAAACTAATGACTTATTGGTTTCACTAGTTAAAACCTAACCAAATAGAGGCTATAAGGCTGGGAGAAGATGGTGGTTCCCTTGCTATGAATGAACATTTAGCTAGCACAAAATGAAAGATTGCCATGTTCAAGTAGACACTACCAATGGTTAGGGTCTAATGCTTAAAGCATGTGGTAATGGGCTAATAGGAATAAGAAGGAAAAAGGGGCAAGAAATTGAATGTATAATTTTAATAGACCCAAAAAAGAGTATGATTCTCACTTTATGGGGATGAATGTGGGAGAGGAGAATATAGTTTACCCTTTAGTGGTTGCTGAGATAGGGAATGTTATAGATTAAGTAGAAGGATGGTTGAACACAAATATAGAGTCACCAGATAATTAGTATAATGCATAGGTAGGATAATAATGTATGCCTATGTGTAATCTAGTAAAATATTCAATGTGTCATGTGATTCTTCACACCCTAAATAAAATATTGTATAGTTCAACATAAACATGTATAAATTGTGTTGGATGTTGTTGGTTGAATGTTATGGTTATGGTTATGATTAGGTGGATACTTATGAATGTTATGGTTATGGTTATGAATGGTATGGTGATTGTTATTGTATTCTTAATCAATGTAAAATGAATGACTATTATTGTTTTAGTGTTAGATGGTAAAATTTGTGATGAAAACATTAACCAAGTATATTAAGATGAGAATAGGGCACGATGCTTCATTTTTGACAAAGATTGAAAATAGACCTAAAGTGGGATTAACTTAATGAATATAAGACCTTTGAATGTTATTCATGAATGGTCATTAGTTGATAAAATAAATTCTTGATCACAAGGTGTTAAGCAAGCTCTAAATCCCTTGATTTATAGATAGTCAAAAGGGAAAATGGGTGATAGGTTGTGTGAAGGGTAATGGGTGATATGTATGATAACCTCATGTGAATTAGTTTTCCCCTTCTATAGGTGACCTAAGAATGGTATTATACAAGTCCATGTCATATGCTAGATGTATACTGATCAATGTGGGAAGTCTACATAGGAAAGCTGATTGTGACTTCCAACTTAGTATGTTGCTTGAGCGCTGATTATGGCTTTAGAATTAGTTTTGATAGTGGGCCTTTTGATTTACTATTACATATAGGAATATGATTGATGTAGGAAGCTTCCATGAAATTACTCTACTTTTGACAAAGCTGAAGCAACCATCCTTTAAGGGATTGGTATAATCTTATTGGCTTTATTTTAATGTTCTTGATAGTTATCCTTCATAGGAGCAGTCTACTTTACACGTGTCAATTTTTATTTTTGTTTTTGGGTAACTATCCTTCGAGAGAGTAGTATACAATGCTTAAGATATTTAACTAATTAATTTTTGTAAGATGAAATTTGTTTAGACATGGATCGGTCTAATTAGGTTTAGAGGTTTAACTTTATGAGGGGAAAAATTTACACAAGAAGGTTAATGATATGTGAAAGGTGTGGTTCTGAGAGAAAATGACCATGGGATTCCATCTTGTTAGAGATGAAAATTATCCATGAGAACCATGCTATGGGTAGAGCCATGGTACCCATATTTAGGATTAGGCCATGACTATCATGGTTAATCACATAGTTCTATGCTGTAATCAATTGTACTCAAAAAGGGGAGGATGAAGGTGGGTGAAGGTTAAAATTTTATAATCAAGGGATGAGCTTAAGTTAGACAAACATGTCATCTTGATCCTTCTTTAACAAAAAAGTAGTCATAGATGTGAAGCATTGAAAGGCTCAGGTTCTAGTTTACCTTTGAGATAGGACAAATGATAAGCTCCTGATCCATACTTATGGGTGATGATGTAAGGTCCAAGCCAATTGAAAGAAAAATTACCTCATTTAATCCTCTCCATGTTAGTCACATGTTGGTTTTACTTTAGGATGAAGTTTCCAATATTGAAGTCCTTAGGTTTGAGGTAAAGTTTGTTAGGTTTGATGGAGATGGGTAATATCCAATGGTTTGATAAGAAAATCTATATCCCAAATACGTCAGGTGTTGTCCAAATGGGTTTCCCTAATTTGATATACCACTTGGTTCATGTTGGGTTGATGGATAGGTTTGGTTGATAGGTCGAGGCAAAAAAATCCAAGGGTTAGTTCAGTTAATGGCTAAGGTATGGTTGAATTTAATAAATGGTTAAAGCTTTATGGAAGGAAAGTTTCCCCAATTTACTCTTTGCATGGGTGGGAAAAATATCCCAAAATGAAGGTGTTTGTAGTTGGGATCAATTAAAATGTTGATGTTTTGAAGGGTATGTATGTGGAATGGACATTTTAACCTTTCCCTTATCCTTTTATTGGACCTGAGAGTAGGTAACCTTATAGATGATGTGGATAAAAGGAATTTTTGGTTTAGCTTGTTGCTTCAGTTCCTCCTTATTCTTAGGTGAGAACAGGGGAATAGGAAAGTGTTAGGTAGGTTTGGTTTATGGTTGGGTTGGTAATGGGCTCAACTGAGGTTCATTTGATAACATATTTTCCTTATCATAAAGCTGGTGGATAATGGTTTTAATAGCCTTGTAATGTTATGTATCATGGACAAGTATCCTATTGTAAGAGCACACATAGTGGTCATTATACCATGATGGTTTTGGGCATGAAGGGTTGAAAGTTTTGATAGGGTCAAAAGGTTTGATAGGTGGTAAGGTTAAGGAAGAGGTTTGTAATAACCTTTGTAAAATGGTTGTATAGGATTCATGCAAAGGTGTTGGAGGTGATAGGTTTTTATTTTTGGGAGCCTTCCTAAAATTAATTTTTATTACGAAAGTTATGGGTGGTGGGATAGCTCTAGCTTATTAGTTAGGTTGGGTTGGCTTGGTTAAAGAAGGTTCATATGATAACATATTATCCTCATATAAGTTATGGATGAATGCTTGGAAATATTTGTAGTTTTTGATGTCATGTTCTAGTGCCCTATAGTATGCAAAAACTAAGCTAGCATTAAACAATTTTGGTTGGGAATGGGAAGGGTCAAAAGTTTTGACAAGTTGAAAACATTTGATAGGTGGTAAGGTTATGGAAGAGGTTTTTAATAACCTTCAGAGAATGGTTGAGTATGACTCTACTAAAGGTGGTAGGGGTTTGGTGGTTTTTGGTTTGGATGTTGAGGTATAATATTATTTGGAAGTAGGTTTGGTGATAGGTGCTTTTAAGTTGGTATGTTTGCTCAATGGCTTTGGTTTAGGTAATACAATTAATGAGCTATAAGGAGAGGATGGTAAGGTAGGTAACCTAGGTATTTTTGATGTTGGTAGGAGAGATGTTTTAGAAAGAAAGTGTGATGGTGTAACTAGTAGAGGTGGTAGGGTTTTGGTATAAATATTGTGCTTCATGATTGAGGTAGAGGGATGAGGACCCAAGATGGAGGGCAAGGTTGAAGGAGGTAAAATTCAAGATTTTAGATTTTTTGTGGTTTTATCACCTTGATTATTTTTTGTTGGTTTTGAAGGAGGTTTAGTTACTTTATTTATTTCAAGTGGTTGAGGGTTGGTTAGTTTAGTAGAGGTTTTAGATGGTTGGGTGGAGGTTATAGAAGTGATAGGTTGGTTTACCAAAAAAGGGGTTGGTGGTTCTAGTTTGGTTTTCTTACCCTTGTCTTGGCTTGTGGTAGAAGGTTTCATAATTAGAGGTTTGGTGGATGAGGTTATATTTTCTTGTGAGATAGCCTTCAAAGAGGGAATGGATGGTTCTATAATAGGGGAGATAGGTGTGGAAGATTCTATTGAAGGTTTGGATATGGTTACTTCTTTTATTTGGGTGTTCAAAGGGGTAGAATGTAACTCTACTTTTTTCATAGTTAGAGGGGAATTGGTGGGTTGATGAATAGGTTCTTTGTCATCAAGTGTGTCATGAACCATGTTGATGGTATGGGTGTTGGGAGAGCATTCAATGTTATTTCTCTCATATTTGGTGGGAGAATGGTTTGGAAAAGGTTGTCTGAATATGTTGAGATCTTTATTTGGTGAATCATTGGGGTTATATAATCTAAGCTCCCCCTTGTAGATGAGGGATTGGACAAGAATATTAAAGGTATTACATCTATGAATATCATACGCTATGGCTTGATGAAAGAAACAATGGTCATTCTCATTATACCATCTTGGCACAGGGTGAGAAGGATCAAACTATTGAGGTGGTTTAATTATTGGAAGTTGAATAATGTTGGATTTTAACAAATTTTCCAAAATAGAAGCATATGGTTCTCCAAGTGGAGTTAATTACTTATAATTATTCCACATTTGGTTTCTTTGGTTTGAAGAATTTGAAGAATTATAGGTTTAGTTCCTCAAGATTTTTTGGTTGGTAGATGGTAGAGGTACGACTTTGAGGATAATAGCATTGGCATTCACTTTGTCCTTGGTATTGCTATTAGTTAGGTTGTTGGGTTTAAACAAAGAGGGCTCATTGGGTTTGTAAGTTAAGTTTTTATTTTTCAACTTCAACTTCTCTTCTTCAATGGCTCTATTTTATAGTTTATGAGCCATGATAAAGGCTTCATAAAATATCCAAAAACTTTGGAAATGGAATATGGAAGAAATGTGTTTTGCATATGCTCAAGCAAAAATATCTATGAGTTCCATTTGAGGTAAGGAAAAGGAAAGTTGGTTTATTAAGCTTCTCCAATGAGTGACAAAGTAGGCAACAAATTCATCTTCATATTACTAAATACAATAGACATCATTAATCAAGAATTTCTTGGAGATATTGATTGAAAAGTGTTTTAAGAAAGTTTAGGCTAGTTGAGTGAAGGAGATGATAGAATTCTTAGGTAAGGCACTATACCAATATAAGGTTGGTCCTATTAGAGATATGGGGAATGTGTAGAGAAGTAAGGAGTCATCATGGGAAATTAGGTAACATGAGTGCCAAAATTCCCTAAGATGATGCTGGGGGTCCTCCTTATTTTAGAACTTGGTAAATTTTAGGAGTTCCCATTGGGGAGGGTAGGCATGGATTGGGATAGATGGATGGATGGGTTTATTATAAATTTGGTCATAGGAAAGGAGGTTGTTGGATCCTAAAAATGAAGATTCAATATTGTTAAGTTTGTTTATTAACATCTTGACCAAGTTAGTTTAGGGTTGGGTTGGGGGAATGGTAGAATTGATAAACTAATAGGATGGTTCGGAAGAGGGAATATGGTGTTAAGACATTGATTCTTGTTTGGGGGTTACCCCATAAAAACTTATGGGTATGAATGAAGAGGTAGGGGGAGATATATGGTTTTATGGGTTAGTCATATATTGATAAGAGGTGGAAGTTATTTCTAGGGGAACATTTATGGTTAGGGGAATGGATGTATGAGAGGGCTGGGTTTAAGAGGTTACTCAAGTTTGGATTGGAGGAAGTGTTTGGGGTATCAAAATCACTAGGTTTTGAAGAGGGGTGCTAGTTGTTTGGATAGTTATAAAAGGGGAAGAGGAATGAGTAGTGGAAGTTTGACCCATATTTGGTAAGGTATCAGTGGAAAGGGGTACACTCACCTCTATGTGAGATGAGTTAGTTGAGGTTGAGGGTGTTTGAGCAGTGGTCAAGACATTTGATTGGGTTGGATCTATTAGAGGGCCATGAGTTAATGAATAATCATGAGAAATGAAAGGTCAGGTAGAGGTGATACCTAACATGAGGTGGTGTGGCATTTTGTAAGGTGGATTCAAGAGAGGGATGAAAGAGGTTGGGATGTGAAGGGTCAAGGTGGAAAGGTAATACTTGAAGGCCACTGGGTTATTATCTAGATAGGTGGTGAAGTCAATATCCCCTTTGGGGACCACTGAGGGTCTATTAGGTGAATGAGGCATATGAAGAGAATTATGGGGTATCACCTTGATGTCTCAAACATACTTCATGGGTAAAGATGAGGAAAGATGTGAGGGTAGGTTGGTTTGGTTTCTCACTTGTAGTCAGGTTAAGACCATGTGAGAAACTAAAGAGAGGAAGTTAAACCTCACACCTCAAACAAGAAGTAGTTGAAAAAAGAAAATAATTTGAAAGAAATCAATAATCTCTAGAGAATGTTAATCCTTGGAGTTTTAATTATCTCTTGTTGGCTTAAGACTTAAATGAGTATAAAGGGAATTGGCTTAAAAAGGTCCTAAACAAAGCTATCTAAGTTTAGTTTTGGGATGTTTAGGTACTCAAGATTCAATTATGAACTGAATCGGGTATGTGGCCTAGTACTGGGGGTTTGCTCCCCAAACTTCATGAACTCAAAGCTAAGTTAGGCCACTTAGCCAAAATATACCATTTGTTCAAATTCTATACTCTACCAAATAATAGAGTTGGTTAACCCCGGTGATTAAATCTGAGTACGAAAATTGGGTAGGAGTAAGGTTGTCACTTGGTGATGAAATCCAAGTTAGACCTTGTCTCAAGTATTATTTTGGTGTGCTGATTATGAAAGTGGTTTAGTTTTTGTTGAAGAATAAAAGTGAATCTATGATTAATTTACATATTTAATTAAATCTGTGTGAGCTAATTAAGCAACTAAACCATGAATGTACTTGATTTTAAACTAAAAGAAAATTTAAATGTCTTTAAATGATCACAGAATAATGCAAAGGTTTATTTTATGCCAAAGGAAATTTTAGATTTCAAATTTCATGAGCATAAAATAAAGGAGGAGAGAATGCAAATGTAAACTATGAAAAATTAGAAGAAAAGGGCACCTAGATGATGTTAGGTCCCACTGGGCATGCCAAAATGTTTCTATATGCTTTTATTTTTTTCTTAGTTTTTTATGAGAAAAGATAGAAACAAAAGATGAAGGTTGTACCTAGTAAACATGCACTCGTTGATGACCAGATAAAGAGTGAACTCCATTTTGTCTTGGAAATAATACCTCAATGTTTGTAGATGCTTATTGATGAAGATGGTTTGTTGAATATTTTTTTTGATAAAGTAAGATGGCAAATTAGGGGCTGAACCCTATACAGTCAAAAAAGACAAGAAGGCAAACAAACAAAAAATGCCTTCAGAGAGATGATGGCATAGCTGAGAACAATAGACAAAAGCAAAACACAAGCCATGGGAAGACTAGAGTTAGAGAGTTCTCCCCTTACATAACTATTGATTTGATAAGATCATTGAGTTTCTCATTCTCTGCATTGTCAACATACCCAGTATTACCCACCACTTCCAGCATAGACATGTTTAGCAGAATTGTATTACGAAGCCCTTTGGTGAAAACCTTCTCCAACTTCTGAATGTAG
The DNA here is from genome assembly GCA_037957365.1 of Torreya grandis. Lineage (NCBI taxonomy): Eukaryota > Viridiplantae > Streptophyta > Pinopsida > Cupressales > Taxaceae > Torreya > Torreya grandis. The sequence goes on along the minus strand of JARHVA010006683.1, from coordinate 265,423 downwards.
TCCTTCAGGGCCCCTATTTCAATTTTCCAATCAGTCTCATTCTCAGTGCCCTCACTAGCTTCCTTGACATACATTTCCCCCTTATTGTCAATAGTTCCCATAATGTCAACACCCTACTCCTTAGTAACCTCAAAATCCCTAGTAGCCTACTTCCCTCCAGTGTCCTCTAAAATTTCTTGGATTTCTAGCTCCTCAAACTCTTCCTCTTGGGTTGCTTCTTTCGAAGCACTTTCTAAATTATCAATCAGTCTGGCCTTTAGGGCTAGTTTACCAATAATCCACCCTGACCTTCGCACTCCAGAGGGGAATCCTTATTAATTTTGGAAGGCTTGTGCGATTTGCCACCTTGGCCCCCATGGCCCTGCCCAGATTCATGTGGGTCCCTTTCATAGTCTCTTTAATATTTTCTTCTTCTTCATCAACCTTTCTCTTCTTTCCCTTCTTGCTCACAAAGGAGCCGAGGTATCAACAGGGGTCTTTTTAAGGTCATCAATACACCTCATTCCTAACAAGTCATCTTCTTTTAAATGATCTCCCTAATGTTTAGGGGAATATGAACACCTTGTCAACACACCTTCCAACCTGAAAATTGCTGCCCAAGGTTGGCACAAGCATCAACGACCCTGTTGCCTTCTCTATAGGTATGGGAAATCTCAACTTTGGAAAACTTTTGTAAAAGAAATTAGATATCAGTAATGATGTCTTTTAGCTTTATTCCCAAATTTGAAGCTTTATTAATGGCATCTGACCATCTTAAAGTCTCCTTGTATATTCAAGTTCCTTATTCTTAGGGATATAACTAACTTTAATCCCCATAGTAAGGCCATTACTTCAGCATAGTTGTTGCTCTGGCATCTAATTCCACTAGCATAGACAACAAACATCCATCCTTTATCATTCCTTATAATTCCTCCTCCACTAGCTTTGCCATCCAACTTGGATGCCCCATCAAAGTTGAGTTTCATCCAGTTAGGTTTAGGGGGGATCCATTTAGTATTAAGTCTCTATAGTATTTTGGAGTTATTATACCTAGGGATCTAGTTTAAAACCTTATATTTGGCTATAATTTGGCTTTCAATTTGAGATAGGGGTCTCTCTACAACATGAATATGAGCTATTGTAACACTTTCCATAATGGTCTTAGCAAAGGAGTTAAACACCTGAGAAGCATTTCTAGCAGTGTCCCTAAAATTTTTGTGATTGCGCTCTTTCCATAAAGTCCAACTCACACATGGCAGAGCTTGCTTTCATAATTCCATAAGCTAGGGATGTGTGAAGGTTGGGTTCTAACTGAGAATTACTTCTTTAAGGTCAGAATTGTAGACCCATTCAATACCAAATTTGTTAAGTATTGTGCCCCATAATTCTCAGGCAAACTCACAATGGATAAAGAGGTGTGAAACTGATTCCTCTTTTGAACCACACAAGAAACATCTATTAACCAAAGTAAACCCTCTCTTTTGAAGGTTATCCTAAGTAAGAATTTTGTTATGAGCAGCAACCCACCAAAACATGTTAATTTTTGGAATAAGTTTATGATTCCAAACCTTTTTCCATACATCTTTATTCTAAGCTTGAAGAATGAGCAAATGGTAAGCAGATTTGATAGAGAACAATCCATTCTTATCTATCCACTAGTATTGTTCATCCTCCTAGGGAAAGAGAGGGACTTTTATCTCCTAAATGCACTGCTAGATTTCCAAAACTCTTGAGAAAAGCTCAAGCCGGTGCACATAGCAATCCAAAAGATTTTTCCAGCTCCTCATCCCATTGTTATTTTCCATATAATCACTAACCCTATCTCCAAAAAACTATATAGTCAAGTCAGCAATGTCTCCGTAGTTTCCTTGTGTGATGAGAGCCTTGTCCTTTAACTAGATATCATCCCAAAATTTAATATGCTAGCCATTTCCAAGTTTCCATCTAATTCCCTGTTTGAGAAGGCTTCTACTTTTTAGCATTTTATTCCATATCATAGATCCCTGGGGTAATCCCGTCTATTGAAGAAAGTTGGAATCATCAATGCTATGCATGTATTTGGCATACATTATTTCCCCCCAATCATTATTTTTATGGATCAGGTTCCAACTAACTTTTGAAAGAAGGTATTTGTTCATGTTCCTAATGGACCTAATATTAAGTCCACCATGAGATTTTGGAAGACACACTTTTTCCCATCTGACTAAAGACATTCTCTATTTGTCTTCCACTCCCGTCCATAAAAATTTCCTTTGAATATTGTTGAATATTGTTAATGAAGATGTCTTGAGGAAATTTTGATAGTGCTTCATTAATTTGAATTATTTTCCTCCAAGATGTGGAAGAGTAATGACCTCCTTGAATTGGATGAACACCTACAATAAAATTTGGGTAGAAATATTCTAACTTTTCAACCTCTTCCTTGGGTGAAGGAGAGGGGAGGGGTATTTGTAGTTTTTTTGTGAGGAAACATGCCAAAAGAGGGCATATTGTAAGTATGGAACATTTCCCCCCCCCCCACAAGGTCAATGATGAGGCTGGTGGAATATTCCTATGGGGATTTTCAAGTCTCCCTACCTTGCATGCAAGTCCAAGTTTAAAATTAATTGTGCACATGTTTTGAAAATGGGACCAAAGACTTTGTCACACCCTTATTTGTCCTCATTTATGACTTTTAAGAGTTCTCCCACCAAATATGGAGCCATTTTTCAAGTGGGCATGATTGAGTCAAGGTGAGGTGGGTGAAGATTCCAATTTTGGTTGATAAATATCTTATTGGGGCTAAGAAGTCCAAAATGTGGGCTCTTTATCTCTCCCAAGGTGTGAAAGGGGTAGGTAAGTCAACTTTGAAGGCTATTTTCATGTGAAAATGCAAAACCAAGTCAAATGACTTACCCTTGAGGAGAAATTCTATCCATTTCAAGTGGATACCCTTTTGATGCTTAAATGATGTCATTAACCATCTTTAAAAAAGGATCTAATTGTGGGGTACCAAGCCATGTCACTTTGCCAATCATTTTTCCATGTCACATAACATGTCATTTGTCATGTCATATGCCATGTCACATGTCATGTCATTTTCCATGTCACTTTCCATGTCATATGCAATGTCATCATGAATAGTGAAAGTCGGTACCATAGTGATTAGTGATGGTGAATAGTGTTTTATGAATAGTGATTTCAAAAATTATTTTTAAATGGTGTTTTCAAATAATACTTTTTGAATAGAAATGGGTAGAATAGGGACTTTGGTTAAGTTAAGAGGGTGGTAGAAGGGGTTAGGAAGGTTTTAGGAGGATTTACAGTGGTATCAAGGCATTTAGACACCTAGAACTACAAGTGTATAGTTTTCTAGTGTCTACACATTGATCTATAAAAGGTGCTCGAGCCTTAATATGTATTAGGTCCCAAGGTTGTGCACATGGAAGTCCCACAGGCCTTATGAGATATATATTCTATAAGTTTTTTATAAAAAATGTGTTTTCCATGTGGCATTCCTATGTTCATCTTGGGTATTATTTAAAATCCTTAACTTGATACACTCCATTGATCTAAATCTATATGCTTCAACACATATCATCGATCTTTGTTAAGGTGCTCAATGTTTAACTAGTGTCTATGAATTGAATTTTTAATGTCTATCTCACTTCATTTGATATTGGTCATCCACTTAAATGTGTTTCATTGATCATGATCCATGGGGTTGAGTGAGATTAGTCCTATGGATCAAAATTTTGGCTTGTTGGGTCCATCTCACACTATTCGATTAACTCTACCTGAATAAATGTGGGACATTGATCTTATAATTGAAAACAATGTTTAAGTTAGGATAGTGGATTAGATGTAACTTAGGATAAATTCTAAGGTCTTTTTATGTTAACAAGACTTTAAGACTAAGATATTAGTCTAAGTTTATAATAAAGAGACCCTACATATAATAAAGTTAGGCCATGCTAAGATAAAAGGAACAAGGGGCTTGGGACATAAAGGGACCAAGCATGAAGTTTTTAGATTAAGGTTTGGTCATGTTAAGAAACATGACTAAACCTTAGTATAAAAAATAGAACTAAGTCCATAGCATATTTAAAGAGTTCTTATGTAAAATATTCCCACCAAATTTGAATTTGGTCTTGTTCTTAGGGTATTTTCAATGAGGGTTTCAAGAAGCTTAAACATGGATTCAATTTGACTTTCAATAGACCAAAATCTATTAAAAATTAAATATAACACTAAAATCATGAAACCCAAGCATTTTTCATTTCAATTAGACCTTATTGTACCTACAACTGGAAAACACAAAGATTCAAAGTTGGCAAATTTAGACAAGGGAAAACTATAATCAAGTACAAATATGCTAACCAAAGCAGGTGTGGATGATCTTAAAATACAATTACTATGAAAATATGTTAATGTTACTCTATTCAAGTGGATTCTCTATTTCAAGGTACAAATATGCAAAATTTGACACAAGGGTCCCTATTTTCTAGAATTGGGGGTATGCTGACCTCAATAAATGGCAACTTCTAGCAGAAACATAACAATATGTTAGAATTTAGAAAATTTAGTTCAAACTAATAATTAAGTTAGTTATTCCACTTAATAAATCACCATTATTTAGATCAATTCATGGTTGAAATAATCCATGCACATGTAAAATTGGGTTCAAATATCAAGACCTAGTCATATTGTGTGTGTGTTTTGATTCCACTTACTATTTGCCATGGGATTTAGGGAATAAATTCCATATTTCAAAAATTTAACCATTAACACTAACTTATGGCATATTTCAATGTTCATTAAGGATCAGGCTTAGCTCAGGGAGGGCTTGGGCATTGCTCTACTAACAACTAGACATCCATAGCCTCAATAGAAATGGCTTTGGCTCTAATCAAGGCCTTGATCTACTACTATCAAGGCATCCATAGCCCTGGTGGAGATTACTAGAATCACATCTACATAGAAAGCTTTTGATTTTTCAATAATCTCTTATTTTTGTATTTTAAATCATTTTTGGCTTTCCAAAAAAGGTTGAGAACCAAGTTAGTTAGGTTTAGGGATTTTTTCAAGTTTTTTATTTTTAGAAAATCATCCTTGTCTATAAACTTTCTCCTAAGAAATTGATGATTTTTAAGTGTGAGCATGAATATGTCCTAATAGTTTAAGCTTTCATCCCAAAAGTAAAATCCTTCTTAAAACCAAGTTTAGATTATAACAAGGTTTAAAATTTCAAGGAATAATTAACTTATCCATCTATCTTTACTAAATTCTCTAAACTACAAAATCAAGTTCATATTTCATAAATCCATGATCAACCAAATTTGAGAGGTCATACTTACATTTCTAAACTATGAATCTCTTGAGTAGCTAGATAAAATTCAAGCTGATGGCTATCCAAAAGAACTTATTTAAAACCAAATAACAAAGCAAAAGAAAACAAATAAATATAAACATGCACTATATACAAATAAGGGACATGGAAGAAAAACAAGAAATAAATAACAATAAATAAACTAAACTAAGTCCTATACTAAGCCCATGAAGTACTTACCTCCAAGATCAAATGGAAAATTATTTAGTCTACTATATATCCTTGAAACATGATTACTTCCATTTAATTGCATGTTCTTGTGGATAGAAGAACTTGTATGCTTATGTCTTATAGGTGATATAGTTTGGTCTCCCATCATCATTCTCAAATGCATAGATCAAATATATTAATCTAAGAACAAAACATCTTCTTCCCAAATTCTTCTACTTTATAGCAAGAGTGCTAGTTATGTTTCATTCATAGATAGTTGATTATATCATATTGACTTAATAATGATAGCTTAGATAGTATCCTTAGATTGATGTATTCATTAGGTTATTTTTGAGGTGGACATGGACTACCAATCTTTGCACAAAAATCTTCCAAGTCATCCCAAAAGGTTTCTTCATCTTGATCAACTAAAAGGAGTTCATTTAGAATCTCATCAGCTGAAACACATCAGTCCCATGATCTTGACCTTTCAATGAAATCATATGATGATGATCTATTTCACATAATTCATCTTCATCCTTGATGAAGAAAGGAAGCTCTTCTATCTAATCAAGCTCTATCTTATCTTGGTTTAGGACCCCCAAAATAACATAGTCTTCTAGGAACTCCAGGTCATAGGTGAAATCCTCAAATGAGGAATCCATGTCTTATTTTATCCCATAATATACCATCTCTAACTATTTAATTCCATTTGAAAAATCATGGTATGATTGATGCTAGTGATCATCTTCTTCAAGAGTATTCTCCATTTTAGAAATAAATCCACATGGGTTGTCTTTTTGGTTACCTTCTAAAGAAAGATCATCTTGTACTTGATCCATATCCATTTCTAGTAATTCTTCTTCTTCATCTATATATTCTCTAATGATGATGTCTTATTGGTTTAATTGAAATTTATTTTACATATTCATGAATACAATTCATCTCAAATTAAACTTCTTCAATTGGCTCATCTTCATCTCCATCTTCAAATGGGAAATCAAAGGCTTGCATGAAGGATTTAGAATTTCATTTAAAACTAGATATCCTTGAAACAAAGTCTTGATTAGGCATAATTTCAATTGTATCTATTTCACCTTGGGATGATTCAAAAGTATTACAATGATCATCCAAATCTATATCATAGAAACTCATTTATATGCTTTTAGATGATCTATTATTACTATTATCATGAAACCTATTTGGAGGCCTATTGGACCTTTAAGAAGCATAGTTTTTGTTATATTCACCCCTTATATTTATTACTTGTTTTTTCAATTATAGAAAGTCATTGCTTAGTTTTTTGACCATTTATAATATCAATTCATTTGATTTTTTTGGTGTCTCAGGCTCACAAATTAGAGGATTACTACTGGCTAAGGGCACTGGAGTTCTATGGTTTTGTGGATGGGAACTACTTGTGGTGCCATTTAAGAACTCTATGTTTTGTCTAGGATATGTATGACTTGAGGGCAATTAGTTTTGAATTTGTGTTACAGTGGGTATACTATGAATGACATTCATGATGGGCCAGTTTGAATTAATGTTAGGCATGGAATACATTATCTGACCTTGGGGTTGCATTTGGTCATTAATGATCATGGATTTAGAGTAGGCCTAGGTCAATGTGTTTATGACTAAAAGAGACCTTTTTAGGAACATGGAGGTCATGAGATCTATAACATCCTTATAAAATTTTAAGGCTAAAGACTTATTGGGTCTATAAGGGAATATGGTTTTACTAAACATTTTTTTAATTGAATGTTAAAGGATCTAATTTATAAACAACCCTTTTAATTATGGTTAACTAATGATAAAGAACATAGGGACTAATAATTTCTCCAAATCAATCAATGAAAACATTGTTAAAGTCATCCCAATTGGTAATGTAGTTTCCTAGAAGGTTGAGAAACCAATTATATGCAACATCTTTGAAAGTAAATGGGAATAATCTGCATGTTTTAGATTATGGTAAAAGTAGGTTTTGAAGGGGCCCCAAAACCCTATAACAGTTGCATGAAAGATAAAACAATAGCAAATGGGAATAATCTGCATGTTACATCTTCATGAATTACATTTAACAATATCAAAGTAGCCTTGAATTAATTAATATGTTCCTTAGTAGTGATAACATTATTAGGAATGAAAGAAGGTAAATACCTCTTAGGATTTCAAGAAAGATCATGCATTATACTTGGCACATTGATTGAAGAACCACCTAGCCAAGCCATACCTTGAACACATGAGTACCTTACACTAGTTAAGTATTTGAGACTTTGGGAAATTTTCTCACCTAAGAATCACCTTAGGCAATTCCATCTTGTGGCCTTCAAACCTATTTAAAATATGATGCATCAAACCAACATTTTCAAATTACAATGATTAAGTTTGCACGTTAAGCCAATTTTTCATAAATATATGTAAAACATGACTATCTTTAACTAAATTAGTTCAAAGTTACATCTATATTAATGAATGAGAGGGATGTTTACACCTTTGAGCTTGAATAAACTCAAATTTTCAATGAAATAGTCAATCTTTGTACTAAATTACTATTACTAACCTTAAACATAGATAATACACAAAGCATGAACTACCTTTGCATTAATATCTATGGATATTTAAATAATATTTATCTTTGGCTAAAGGAAGCCCAACAACTAGTCTAAAACCATAAAGGTTGATGATATTTACATAATCATGCTCAAAGAAGCACAAATATGCAAAGAATACATCAAATTTTGATCAAAATACACTATAATTACCAAAGATTCTATAAATTCATAAAGATTTTTACTAAAATCCCCCCTTCTAATGCCAATGAAGCTCCTCCTATTGATGCCTAAATGTGTAACAAAGGTGCCTAGAGTGTCTAATAAACACATCTCATTTTAGAATTCAAATAATTTAGTGCATGAGTTATGGTTTATAATAATCTTATTATCTATTGGTGGAATAGAGGCAAAACAAGTGACTATTTCATAATATTTATATTAGTTGGTGGTTGGGAGACACCATGGCCAAATAAGATGTCTATGCAAAATATGAATTAATTATGCTAAGAACAATGAATTATGATCAAGAAATAATCTAATATGGATATTGACAATGACAATTAAACTAGAATGATCTAGTTAAAAAATAAATAAAATGAAGTGTAGGGTAGAAATAAATGTTGTTGATCTTCATTCGAAGCATCATGACAAAATTCAGATTTCATCTAGGTATGCACTTAAAACCAATATGTGAAGTGAAATAACTTAACCCCAAATCTCATCACACATCAAGATAACTCCTAAAGAATGTGGAAATAATGTAAATAAGTAACTATTTCACTTTAAATATTTACCCCTGCAAGTAAACAACATTAGCCCAAATGCAATAAGAGTAAGAAAATGATATGAACCTAAGGACTTTCAGTCAACCTAGCATTAACACAAATTAAATACTCTGAAAGCAAATGTACACACCAAAAACTCATGAGAACCATTCAAATATGGAAATCATAACAAACAAGTGAGATAAAAACCATGATAAAAATGAACACAAGCAACTAATAGACAATATTTATAAAATTCCTTGCTTATATTAAGTACTCCAAGTTCACAAAGTATTTTGGATCTAATAACTCCCTCTCTCTTACAATTGATAATACCCATTTTATATAAGATCAAGGTGGTCTATCAATTAGTCTTATCCAATCATATTTTTACAAATGTATGGGATAGGTGTCCCTTTTATTCCATTCTAGAATAAATTATCTTTTCTAATAGACTGATCTATAGACAATCTATTTTACTAGTTTCTCATGGTTGTGAGATATTAAATCTCTCACTAATGGTCTATAATCTAATTTTAGATTGAATTATTCTCATACTAATGGTATTTTAACTGAGGCTTTTCTAAATATTTTATAATTCTTAAATGGAGACAACATTTGGACTTAAGTGAGCATTATGGCTTAGATCATGCAATGCTATTTTATTTTTCATGGGTCCACTAGATCTTCAATTGTTGTTACTTTTTGCTTATAAGGCATCATCTTGGCACTTGCATGGTATCCCTATGTCACTTTCATAGCATTTTATTCATCGATTATTAAAAAAAATGTCTATTTCCTTTTAAAATTTCTTCCCTCATCTCACACTATACAATTGGTTTGTATGAAACAATGTAGTTCATTGATCTCAATATCAAGATTTGAATTCCATTAGCTACCTCTACTATATTTTATGTGATTATGGCATGTGTCATTAACACATTTGCTCTAAGCTGCATTGAATAGTCCTCTTTGATTATGCACCATGTGATCTTATTAATGTGAGCAATTTTATGTCATTGATCCTAAAATATGCATGGGCTTTAATCTAAACTAGGCTCTAGAGTCATGCCACTTGGCAATCCCATGGACCTTATGAGCCTCATTGAAAATTTCAACTTGATATTTCTTTATTCGATCAATTTTGTCCATTTAAACACATCCCATTACATCTTGATCCAAGAGGTGGAACACCATTAGATGCGTAATATCCTTTTAATGAAATGGTGACACTTATCACCACCTCACTTGTCCCAGATCCCTTCATTCAAACTTTGACTTGGTATGCACCATCAGATCATTTTCATGTGAGAAAATGTGGCTCATATATCCTATAGAGATTCATTATGTTTAAGTAAGTTTTTAAGAACATTTAGAAATTAGCATAGAGTTCTCATACTATGATTTTATTTCATGTTAAACAAACATAACTTTAAACCTTAGGCTAATAACATTGAAGCCAAGTTTTGAGTAAAAAGGGACCCCATAAAATAAAAGAGACATAGCGTAAAGTTTTTATCCTATGCTATAAACATAATAAAAAAGGACCTTACAAATAAAATACATGGGATCAGGTTTAACCTAAGGTTTTTATTTCAAAAATGCAATTTAAAACTTTAGGTCAAGTTTAGGATAATAAAAGGGACCCTGAATTAGTTAGACCATGTCAATATTAATAGACTAAGGGGCCATGGGATATAAAAGAGACCAATCATATAAATTAATCTAAATCTATAGGATGGATAATTATTTCCATAAAAATTTAGAATTTAATTCAAAAAGGGACCTAGGTTAAAGCCTTAGATTATGGCTTTAGCATGGCTAAAAATAGACCTAGTTAATATTCAATAGGACATAGGCTAAAAAATATCAATTTGATGTTGAAGCACAAATCCCTAAGCATGTTAACTCCCCAAGTGAGTTTTCATTTAACTTTCCAAACACAAGTAATAATTTTTAGCAACCTGGGATGGGTTGAAAGCATGATCATTTAAAACATAAAGGACCTAGAAAAATAAATTTGATTAAGGAATTAGGAGTATTAATAAATACAACTAGGACCTAATTTAAAGTTTTAAACTAAGTCTTTAATAAAATGCTTCCCACATAAATTTGAATCCCCTTTTAAAGAAAACCTAAGCTAAACATTCTAAGACTAAGGTTTTCCATGGATTCAATTAATTAATCAAATACTAAGGATTATTCAAAGTAAAGAATCAAATCATGAAGATCAGATATTATCCATTCTAGATGGACTCCATGAATCTTGTCACTAAAAACATCCTTTTAAGCTACCATTGTTATAAATCCCATTTAATTTCCCACTAATGGGTTCCGGGTTGGGTCATCTTTTAATAGAAAATCATATGATGCAAATAAGAACAAATTAGGACTTTCATAAAATATTTAGGGCCTTTTTTATGTTCAAGAAGATTCACAAGAATCTTTAATGGCATCCCTATGTTCAACTTACAAGCTTAAACTATATTTAGACATGTATATTTATGTCTCTACATCATGAATGAGATATATGTTCTCTATAAAGCTAGCTTTACCTCACACCATTAGATCATTTTACATAGATCAATATGGTTCATTGATCTCTAAAAGGTGTTTGAGCCTTAATCTATACTAGGCCTCAAGGTTGTGTCACTTGGTGGTATCATGAGCCTTATAATCTCTATATTCTATCAGTTCTACTAGTTAACACACTTTTTCCATGTGGTGGTCCCATGTTCATCCTATGCATCATTGAAAATCCTTGACTTAATACACTCTATTGATCTGAATCTATACACTTGAACTTGTATCATCGATCCTTATTAAGGTGATTAATGTTTAACTAGGGTCCACAACTTGAATTTTCAATTTTGATCTCACTCTATTTGATCTTGGTCATCCACTTAAATGTGTTCCATTGATCACCATCCATGTGGTTGAGAGAAATTGGTCCCATGGATCATAATCTTTGGCTTGTCGAGTCCATCTCACATCATTCGATTAACTCCACCCAAGTAAATATGGGACATTGATCCTACAAATGAACACAATGTTTAAGTTAGGATAGGGGATTAGATGTAACTTAGGATAAAGTCTAAGGTTTTTTTATGTTAATAAACATAAACAAGTCTTTAGGACTAAGATATTAGTCTAAGTTTATAACAAAGAAACCATGTGTATAATAAAGTTAGACCATGCTAAGATAAAAGGGAATGAGGGGTTTGGGACATAAAGGGACCAAGAATGAATTTTTTACACTAAGGTTTGATCATGTTAAGAAACATGACTAAACCTTAGTATATTAATTTAACTATGTCCATAACGTATTCAAAGTGTTCCCATGTAAAATGTTCTTACCAATTTTTAGTTTGGTCCTGTGCTTAGGGTATTTTTAATAAGGGTTTTAAGAAGCTTAAACATGGATTAAATTTGAATTTAAACTCACCAAAGGCTAGTGAAAATCAAGTTAACACTAAAATCATGAAACCCAAGCAGTATTCATTACAAGTAGACCTCATTGTACCTACAAATAAAAACACAAAGATCCAAATTTAGTGAATTTAGACAAGGGAAAACTAAAATAAAGTGAAAACATGCTAACCAAACTAGGTGTGGATGATCTTCAAATAAAATTACTATGGAAACATTCTAATGATACTCTAGTCAAGTGGATTTTCTATTTCAAGGTATAAATTTACATAATTTAACACAAGGGTCCCCATTTTTTAGAAATGGGGGTATGTTGACCTCGAAAATAACCTTGTAATAACTTTTGGGGTGTGTATAAATCCCACAAAAACACTTTGTCTATGGTTTATGGTCCATGAACATCCAACTCACACCCAATCTATGGATTTAAACCCATGATGAACTTTTTGATCTAACAAGGTTCATTTTTTGGTACTGGGGTACATGTTTTAGATACTTTGTGAATTGTTCCTATTACTCATTTATTGATAGGTCTCTTTGTTTTAGGTTTTATAAATATGTTGAATTATTATCAAAATATAACTATGCTATCTAATTATTCTTCAACAAGTCTAAAAACTACTCCCAAGTGGTGGGAGTGTATTCAAGGCCCATATTTATCTCTGTATTATCCTACCAAGTTGTTACTTCACCAAAAATTTAATAATCTCCTCAAATAGCCTTGGTTATCTTAGAATAATTTTAGATTTTGAACCATTTTTCCATATTTGTAAGCCAGGAATCATCTCCATCACCCAACATTATATCATTGATCTTGGGTGGATTTAATTTCTTCATGTCTCATGTAAGTTATACAGTTACTTGTGCTCTTGCAAAATTATTGTTCCTCAGCATGATCCTATTCTTGGGGCTCTTCTTGAAAAATTGGTTGCTCCACTAGATCTTATCACTTATTTTTCTCATCTTTCCCATAAACTTCCTAATATAGGGTTGTTAATATGTCCCTTATTTTAGTCATGAATTTGAGGATTTGATTAAGCTTTGCAGCTTGCTCAGTTGCTAGTTGATTAAGATTATTTTGTGGATTCTTATTATAAGTCCCCTCAAAATTATATTTCGCACACCATTCTCCATATTTTAATAGGATAATAATTATAATGTTGTTGAAATTATTAGGTTTGAGCATTTAAACATATGCTCTAATACCATAATGTGACAACCCTATTGGGATTCACTTTATACCACATAAATGTTTTTTAAAAGCTACTTCAACATACTTAAAATCATATGCATCTTCAGAATTCTCTACATTATTAACTTATAATTTATATTATTTGATAGCTAAATACAACTAAGTACCATTTATGCATAAATACCAATAACCCACTAGTAAAATAATGTTTTATTTATCTTACATATAGAATCTAAATAGTACACAAAATATGAATCAATTTAGCAAATTCTACACAAAAATAATGGTACAACCTAACACCATATTAATGAATTTTTACATTTATATTAAAATATGTAGCCATTGTTGTTCTTATTTACAATAAAATGATGCTCAAGTTCACAATCATTACTATAACTAGTTATAATAACCTTGAATGTGCAATTATTTTTACAATCTTTACTAAATGTCATAGAAATATATAATAAAAGGTATAATATTACATCAACGTTTCATATGATATCTCAAAATCAATATAATAGATGTGAGTATGCATAAAAAGTGGTTAATCAATTGAAGATAGGGAAAACATCATCTGGGTGTTTTAATTCAACCACAAACCATCAATGTCCCACATACTCCCCACTAGAAGTGGTTCTTCCCTTCATAGAGAGGTAGATAATGGTGATGTAGACATCAATAACTCAACTAGAATTATGTGTAGTATAGCCACTATTATATGCAATACTCATATAGACCTTATAAAATAATATTCTATCTAATATGAATTAATGTGCATGCATGTAAAATAGATAGTATAATGGGCTGATAATTATTATAGCTATAACATTACTTTGTCCAAAGTTTTTCATTATATATTTCATATTTCTCACAAATCCAGGTCAAATCTACACACATTCATACTCTCTGATAATGTAACTTAGTCTCTTTTTTGTTAACTAATGATATCTATGTACATTTCATGGTATCAACATAAAATTAATACCATCCCTTAATACATGGGATCATACAACTGTACAACTCATAAAATAAGGTCAAATATATTTTATTCAAAACATGCAACATGAAACCAACTAGTCATTTATATAATATTTTACATAACCATTTAATACAATTTAAAAACATCATTCACCCATAGAAAATAGTAATGATTTCCAAAAAACATGTTATTATTATTATTATCAAATCCAATAAATTCAAGTAATACACATTATTTCCATCAACTTGCATAATAATTTTCCTATGATTAGTTTTCATAATACTTCAGATTTTGAGAAATGATTCAAATAGGACTTAAAGAGGTTCATCATAATAACATAAGCATAAAAACTAATATATTTATAATTTTTAACTTAAATAATCTAATCCACACACACACACACACACACACACACACACACACACACACACACACACACACACACACACACACACACACACACACACATGCACATGCATACATACATACATATACACCTACATATAGATACATGTGTGTGTGTGTGTGTGTGTGTGTGTGTGTGTGTGTGTGTGTGTGTGTGTGTGTGTGTGTGTGTGTGTGTGTGTGTGTGTGTGTGTGTGTGTGTGTGTGTGTGTGTGTGTGTGTGTGTGTGTGTGTGTGTGTGTGTGTGTGTGTGTGTGTGTGTGTGTACATATATACATTTACATTTACATATGTACACTCATAAACACACACATACACAACTATATTCCTTTAAACTAAAACCTATCCCACTTTAAAACTCTATGATATATAATTATGACTTATTTAAATAACTCACTAATAAGCTTTATTTGATGCCATTAAATGGAGAGATTTTAGGTATTTATACAATCATATGTATTCTACCAAAAACCATCTCAATATAATAATAATAAATAATAATTATCTTTAAAATCTACTAAAAATATTCACATATTATCATATCTAAATCTTCTCAAATTATTTTTTAATCTCTTCTTAATTCTTTCCAAAATTATCCCAATTCAAATCCAAAAACACTTTATGAAAAAGTCATATCATTCACCTACATTTCATGTTTATGTATGGCTAGAAATGAATTTTTGTAACCTTTCAACAAGATGTAAACCTACAACTAACCTTATTTGATAAAACCTCTCTAATTCAAGCTAAAGATACAATGAAAAAAAAATTTATGAAACCTTATGTATAGGTTACCTATGAAGGTTTGAATAGCTATTTATTCACTTGAATAACCATTACTTACATTATATAAGCACATAAAACAATCCAAATATGAAATTTGATTTTTAGAAGTTCAAAAGCTTCTCCTAAATAGTCTTCTAGATCCATGATAAAATAAGTTGAGTATTTACTTGTGGTGAGTAGGAAGTATATTATCATTTCAAGAAGCTAACACATAGAATACATTCATAACCATTTTTATAAAACTAAAAAATCCTTGAAATAATCAAAATGATAAATTTTGTCCATGTTTTTATCAAGGAGAAATCAACTAATATGGATATATTCTATTATATGAAAGACAATAAAAAATATTTCTTATCGATAATTTTAGAGTTTAAATAGCATGTTTTCCATTTGTGTTTGGAAGTGAGTTCCATCCCCATGTCTGTAAGAGTGGTATATAGTTAACTTGTACCTTGGGTTAGAGTATATAATCATTTCAATACATAAAAATAGTAGTTGTTTTAGCCATCTGTGGTCATCACACTCAACCATTTAAATAAAAAATAATGAGAGTTTTGTTTAGGTTTCAGTATTTGTTCATAAAATGAAATTAAACAATAAACTCAATATGTGTACATTTTGATAGACCCAAATCATGGTGAAATTTAAAATTTAATACATTACTTCCTTGGTTAGAAGACCAAAATAGTCATTGCATCCTAAGTACAAAGAATGGCAGTTGTTCTATTCTCAGTTCAACAAAACTTCTAGCTTCCTCCTCTATAAATTTTATCTCCTCCATTTTCTTCTTACTTATTCTCTTTATTTCTCTTTCACCATGTTTTGCATGCTCTCCATTTTCTTCTAGATATTTGTTAATTTCCAAAAATATAACTCTAAATTTACTGAATACATGATAAATTGCTACTATAAATTTGAATTTTAACTAAGGAATGTTGAGTATTGAAGTTTCATGAAGTTTCCACATGCATGTTTACCGTAAAAAATGGTGAGTTCAAATCCTAATCATAGCAAAAACTAAATATCTATCCATAACTTCATAATAATCCAATTTTTATTTTAAAATATGAATATAATGATTATGTCTAATTCCTCCTAATTTCCCAACTAAAACCTTTTATTCTTACTCTGACATAAAAACATTTCTCTATGTTTTTAAGTCATCACAAAATGAAATTGTTTTGGGTCACTATTATCCCATGGTCCCTATCCCACCAAAAATGGGTTAGATTAAATCAAGAACTCTTTTGCACTTTCTCATATAATAAGATGGATTAAATATCATCTAAAACTTATATATTTTAAAATAAATTAATAAAATCAATATTTAATCATAAATCAACAAACCACAATTTATCTCACATACCTATATATAGATAAACAGTCATCAAATATTCATAGTAAGATTAATAAGAAACACTAACAAGAGAATTCATATCGAACTAGTTCATAAGCAGCATAACAATGACTCGCAATTAATGTTAATAAAGTAATAAATACTACAACAATAGTTAGTTAAAATAAATCACACATCACATCATAAATTACTAAAAACACCACTATCCCAACATGAAATCATGTAATTGTGTGTGCATGTGTTCGAGTTGAGTTATTTTTGTCCCCATTTCACAAAAACTACCTCCTTCTCCCCTTTTATTCTCTCCCTCTATTCCACTCAATGAGAGAGACATTCCTACAACCACATCAATCAAAAAGATAATAGGTAGTCTATTTTATCACTGTAATCATGAGAGAAATCAATTATTAATAACTAATAATAATACTATTGTACCATCTGCATCATAATATCTAAGATAAATATCATTTATATATTACCATCTAATCATAAATGCTGAAATATAAGATATAACTAAAATGTGGACTAGTTAAATCCTCAATAATAAATGTATCTTATTTCACAATGCAACATTAATAATCACATAAATAAATTAAAATAACAATTATATATTAAGGGTGAGTTAAAAATTAACAATTTATTTTTTAATAACAATAATCCAAATATTTTGCATGACTCCTTTTATTCCTCTTCCCCATATACATCAAAGTTTTATTTCCTATCATCCTAAACCCATTATTTTCACATTGATTTTTTTCATTTTGTGGTCCATGTTTTCAACATTAGACAAGTTAGGGTGTCCCATCATGTGCAAAACAATGAATTTATCCAACATGTTCATCCTCTCTCCTCTCCACCTCCCACACATAATTTTGAGGGTTCTTATATGCACATTCAATCATAAGTACCTAGGTTTTGGGTTTGGGAAACACTTTTAGATCAGATGGTTACTTTGAGAAAGTCCATATAAAATTTCCAAAATCAAAATTAATATCTAATTCTAAAATTTACATTATTTGAAGGAAATATTACATATATAACAAATATTGAGTTTGCTAGTGTCAATCATACTTATAAATTTCCATTAAAGGTATTTTTACCTCAAATATTTCATTTGAATAAGAGATTAAATAATAAAAACTACATCTATAATTAATGGTTCAAAAAAATGACATAAGGCTAATAAGAGTTTAAGCAATATTTTGAGGGAAAGTATTTGAAACAAGTTTATCACATTGTCTCCTATGCATCCTCTATGGAAATTAAAAATATGATTTTGACTATCATAGAATGCATGGACATCATACAACTAATTATTAGGACTTGAAGATCAAAATACAAATTATTATTGACAATGGTGATCTTACATTAGATACATCCACTAAACCAGCACCATATTCTAGCACACCTCTATAATTAATAACTTAGTCACACTATGATGGAATATTCTAATGAATAATTACCAAATAAAATATTACAAAAGGAACAATTATAAAAGTAAAGGTTACAAAGGGAGTAGTTTGAAAAGTAAATATTAAAAAAGGAAATTTATAACAACTAAGGTTACAAAAGGAACAATTAAAAAAGGAAATAATAAAAATGGAACAAGTAGAATAATAAAGGTTACAAAATAAATATTTTAAAAAGGAAATCTTACTCATGGAATATTTGGAAAAGGAAAGGTTAAAAAATAAAACAAAATAGAACTAGAAAGGTTATAAAAACATAAGTTAAAAAAAATAAAGGTTGAATGATGTAAAGTTACAAAAAAAAAAAGGTTTTAAAAAGAATCATAGGCTAAGGAAAAAAGCATCCTTGAGAAAGGTTTTCTCAAGAAGGAATTTATAAAATAAGACATACCTAAAAATGTTAAAGTCCCAATCATGGTTTCAAATGAGGCAGTTAAAAAGTAATCCCCATATATCGAGCCCTTAATTATTAGTCCTCGCATAGATAACATATTGTACCAATGTTAAGACCACCAACTCTCATAAAGTCAATGTATGTAACATGACACTTCTCCAATGTCTTTGGTATGGTAGTCAACATTTGAACAAGATTATAAAATCTAAGATATATATCAAATCTACTTATTTTCTAGTCACACTTGGACTAAAAAACATGTTCTATTATATTTCACATTGGCCTTACTTTAGATCAATACAATGAAAAACTAGATATATCAGAACTAAGATCAATAGGGAAAACACTAGGTAAATATCATGACTATGTTACATTTGAGTGTGACTATATAACCATTAGCATTTCAAGAGAAGGAGCTTCTTCAAAACAAGTAAATAAATAATAAATTATTTCTTCAAAATTTGATTCAAGACCTACAAATCAACACCACATTCCAATCAGTAATTTAACACATAATTTAGTAGGAAATTAAAAAATTATGAAAGAACTCCATGGGAATGTTTTATTTCTAAAATAATTGGTTAAGATTTAATATTGTCTATTATACATAGCCTCATAGATTTCTCATCCATTTATTCTTCTATTTTGACATAGATTCACTCATATGCATTTGCATTGATTATTCTTCTAGCCCTTGGCTTTGTTTTCAATCATCCCTTACCTCTTTATTTTTATCCTAATCTAGATATCCATGTCAATTATCCTACAATTATTCTAGTGCACTTCTATAGTGGAATTCTACTTGCTCACTCCTATATATTTACAACTCATACATCTTTTTTAGCTTCCATTTATGATTACATGATCATATACATATACATATCACATGATCATGCATAAATTATTTCCTAATGGGGGCATCCATATCCTTATCTCTATATACTTGATTGAGCTACATTATTGTGATTCACATACAATGTGGGCATATGTTTTTCTTTCAATTCATTTACATTGTCATGACATCACATCAAGAACATATTGTGCCTTAACACATGTTGTGTATTTTTCAAATCACTCCCATTATTCTATTTTCTAATAATTTATACTTGGTATTGATTACTAGTGTTAAAATACATTAAAAATACAAAATAATATCAAATATTTAAAGAAATACAAAAACATTTAAATATTATAAAATAAATAAAAATAAGGATATGAGCATGACATGATTATTATATTAAAGTATTTAAATATTTATCATATATTTTATATATGGAATGTTATTTTATTACACACATACATTTCATAATATATGAGTGTAATCATATATATGTGGACATTTTTCTACCTAGTGTCCATGCCAATACTAAGATCATCTTATTCCACATGTTTAACTATTATAGGTTATATATTTATATGAGCTCTTTACCATGTTGATATATCTATAACATTTTCATATGTATTATTAGTTACTCATGTCCTTCACAATGCTACGTGGATATGCCATTATATTATGATATGGAATTGATACAAATGGATGGTGTAGACTAATATTTACTTGGTTAATGTTTCATTGATGTTTTTAATCTTCTACATGATAGGCTAGTTTGTGTTTATCTACTGCATGTAGATCCTTGGCCTTGTTTACGACAGCTTTATTCCATTTACATGAGGCCCTTGTAATTATTTGATGTGAAATATTTTTTCCCTTATTATTGACATCATTATGTCACTTGCATGTGGCCCTTGGCCTTATTTTGTGACATATTCATGTCCATTGTATTTATCCCTTGGCCTTATGTGTGACACAAAATCTTGAACTTGTTAATATTTATACACTTGTTGAGATCACTAACATTAAGTGGTGTCATGATACATATCATGTACTATTGCTACATACTCTTGTTCATTTATCCTTTGGTGATGCTTACTAATATTTGATTCATTGACACACACACACACACACACACACACACACACACACACACACACACACACACACACACACACACACACACACACACACACACGTGTGTGTGTGTGTGTGTGTGTGTGTGTATATATATATATATATATATATTCCCTACATTACATATGTTATATGTATGCCTTAATTGACATATAAATTACTATGATGACATACTTTTCATTGTTCACATGACTATAATTGATGTTATCTTTATAAATGATGTGATATATTTAACATCTATTTTGAGATGAGTAAATTATAGGACACATACCTAATCCAGAATGAGGGGATTATCATGGTAATTTAATAAATACATAAGTATTCTTGAATAGAAAATCATATCAGAGTATAAAATTTAGATATTCAAAATGGTTTGGATATCAAATGAGTTCAGTTGAATAATAAATATTGGAACATTTATACAAAATATGGTGACATATTCCATGTATATCAAATTAATTTATAAAATCATGAGTTTATATTCATACACATGTGAATTTATATGCATGAGCATATGCACACAATTTACCAGAAGAGGAATTGTAGGTTTCCACAAAAAAAAATTGAGATACAGGTTTTCAAATTCTACATATAAATGCATAAAATTATATAGCAATTGGTATAAATTCAAGGGGAATGATATTGGTTTATGAAAATTTAAAATAGTAAAGTTTAAAATTTTATCAATAAATGGTTTTTATTCAACTTCATGCTTGTTGACACTAAGGTTGTGATGGTGGCATGAACATTGTTCACTTTCTTTCATTTATGCATTTATTATACATTGAGTAAACTTTAACAAAACTATACAATTAAATATAAGGTCATGATGAGGTAATGAACACTAAAAATTATCTTTCAATAATGATTTTTTTTATAAGAATTAAACTTGAGAAAAACTATATAGCTAAATATGTAAGCCATCTACAATAAATGATTCAAATTTACTTGTAGTGAACCCATCATGTGGTTCATACTTTCATTTTTTAGTAGTTATTTTTGATATAACATCATGTAATTATCCCCACATTTATTAGGGTTGGGGCATGTTATCCTCCGAATATAAAACCTTGCATAATTACATAGTTTTTTGGTAGAGCCGCCCCAAATCTCCATGTGCTTCAATAAGAAATCATAATTATCTAATACTTTCAAAAGGAAACATCATCTCCAACAAGTTGAAAGGGAAATATAGTTTTCAAAAAAAATTGGTCTTTATTTTCTCATTAATTTTCAAAATTCAACTTTAGATTTAGAAATTTAATGTATGGACATTGATTTCTACATGTTTTTTGTATGTTTTTATTGAGTGAAATAAATAAGTGGAGCTTCCTACTAAAGACAGTCATTTTACACA
Source organism: Torreya grandis (assembly GCA_037957365.1). Lineage (NCBI taxonomy): Eukaryota > Viridiplantae > Streptophyta > Pinopsida > Cupressales > Taxaceae > Torreya > Torreya grandis. Next base: position 243,267 of record JARHVA010006683.1, on the reverse strand, counting down.
CTCAAGTATAATTTTTTATTTTACTATAACAATTTAGTTATTAGAATAAAATGGGGAATTTTTAGATACTAAATTTTGGTATTGATTATATGACAATTAAAATATTTATGTACATTTACCATGTATGACTTGCACATATAAATATTATCCTAACCTACCATTCTCTCACACCTATGTGTTACCTTATGATCTTAAATATTTCATTTTGTTACTACAAACCTATATGAACCTCCTTATCTATTTAAAAACTGAATACTATCCTACATAGGCATCCCTAAACCTAAAATTCATTCCTTATGTGCATAGTCTAGTAATGTCAAACTAGGTCAGTATCACTAGTCATTATTAACTTATTCCTGACATTAACGACCCTATCCCAGAATTAGATAGTTTTTAAAATCAAATTTTTAATTTGGGTAATTACATCTACATAGTGTGCATGTGGTGTGATAAAATAATTACACCGACTCATATATAAATCAATGCCTCATTTGAAATGGGAATTATCACTCATGTGGTACACATTTATACGCTACTACACATTGAGAAATTTTTTCCTATTCTTCAAAAATTATGAATTAGTCACTAGGATAAGTCATAATACAAGTCTAAATATTACTAAATCCAAGTCAATGCAACCATTCTCAATTATTAAATCCAAATCATTTTTTGCATTTATATTATGAAAGAGCACAATTACATAATCACAATAGGTGGGAGATGTACGCATGGATATATTTTCCTCCTTTTAGTATTGAATATGTAGGCAATGGTAAATGTAAATCAAATTATCCCATTATAATTTATATTATTTTTGGTTTCTATCCCTCACAAATACACATGGTTTCAAAGTTAATATGACCATATAGTCACAAGCCCATATTTAAGGATAAGTCATTATTGACCACAATAAGTCATTATAAATGGTCAATATTTACCTATATCTAAGGGAAGTGACCTTTTTTAGACATAAACATAATTATAAAACATGGTGAACCATAGGCATGCTTCAATTTATTTTCCTCTATTACAATACAGTCACAATTAGATAGTTAGTCATAAAAGCTAAGTATTCATCCCTTTATTGTACTTACTGTATTTAGCATATGCTACTTGTCAAATAATTTCAATAAATTTTAGTATTTTATATTCATATGTATGCTTGAATGTCATATCTATATATCTAAATTACATACTAGTTTATATCCTATTTATTTCTAAAATTAAAGTAGGGTAAAATATCGATCATTTCTAATTATGGGGTATGAATTTGTTTCATGAATGTAATTTTTTAGGTTTTACCAATATTAATAGAGAATAATTTATATTATGTATAAACCTTATTATATTTTACCAAATTTATCACTCTATAGTTCATATTATGGGTTGTAGTCATTAAAACTTGGTATTTGACACTTGGTTATGTCAATATTAACCTACACTTATCCTAAATGACTTGTGTATCTCTAAATAAATATTAATCACCATTCCTACACTCCTACATATTATTTATGATCTTAATACATTCTAAGTTTATAATAATAACCTATAGGACCATTACATTCTATTTTAAATCAATGAAATATCCTACCTAGACATTCCTAGAATACCACATTAGCATTTATATCTCATAGATAGTAATGTCAGACTCATACATTAATTTTGACATTAATATCCTAAAGGTTATGTTAGGATACCTCAACTATAAACATTTATTTTTCAAATTAAACCCTTACCATAGGTCATCCCATTCACCTAACATGGTGGTGGTGTGGGAAATTACCCAATTAAACACATATAAATACAAATTAAGGTCATGTTTATTGATCACATATAATTATCAAGTAATCCTCAAATACACTTTTAAAAATTGAAATAATCTACATTATTTTTTAAAAATTGTAAAAAAATCACTAGGAGTAATCATCATCTAAGTCTAAAGCATACTAAGCCATGTCAATTGCCAACCTTGTCAAGATCAAATCCAAATTTTTAGTTGCATTAATATATTAAAAGAGCATAATTTAACAATCACACTAAGGTAAATAACTAAGTTTGGCTTGATTTACCTCTTCAAATTATTGGATATGTAGGAATTGGTCAATCATCAATGGGGGTGACTAGAATAAGCTTGGCCCAACTACATTTCATCACTTTTTATAGGTTTTTATATCTCACAAGTAGACCTAGGGTTTCAAGTAGAAATAAGTTTATTTATAGAGTTGTGCATGTAGTTAATTATCACATATCAAACATATAAACACATATAAGGCTAGCATGATGAATTATATAGTCACATATATATAAATCTACCCAAGACAATTACATCAACCTTAATCACTACCATTAATGGTTCTACCTAGGCCTAGAGATACCATCCCTCCACGCACTAATAGATAATTAAAAATATTAATTAATCACAAGCATAACTTAGTCTATTTATACTATCATAACATGATCACTATAAATCAATTAATTAGTAAAGATAATTATATTGACCTCCATAGTAATTTCCATAAATAGTATATTTCATTACCAGATAAGTCTCAATTAGTTATACTGTCACAAAAAAATCCCCATTTATTTTTAAATGGAGACCCACTTATTTAAATATAGTTGGTACTAAATCACAAGTATCACAAGGTAAAACATGTGCATAAAAAGTTAAACATATTTTTCATTAAAATTTAGATATTTTTTGTTCACATTTTGATTTATTTAATATTTATCTCATAATATTCTCTTAGTGATTTTTACATAGGATTTCATCTAATTTGGAAACTTGATCCTAAGAAGGCATAAAACTATGTTGTGTGGATTCATACTTCACTAGAGAACATGTAGAATGAATATCCTAAACCTAAAAATATAACACATTTATTTTTATGTATAATTTGAATAATACTCATGTTGATCTTAGATTTTATAGTTTATCTATATTTTCACATGTAGGTTTTCTCACTATGATGCATAGACTCAAGTAAACTTCAAAGATAGATTAATTTAGAGATACTCCACATTTAATTATTCCACATCTTCATAGAATTTATACCTCTTCCTAATTTTCACTCTTTTTACAACATTCATAGCCTTCAAAGTTTTTTATAGATTTTTTTTTTCAATTCCAAGGAGTGAGAGTGTGAGATAATAAAATGATTCCACATGTCATTCTTATGTTCTATCACCAATTTACAATGTTTAAACACTCCCCATAAAAGTATGATAGGTTTGAGAGTGAAAATTAGTTTTATGATTCTGTGTGTCATGATTCTACTCAATTTCAATCATACACAACTCCTAAATTGAAATAAAAAATATTAATCATGGGACTACAAATCATAATAAATTGATGCATATTTATTATCAATTGATCATGCAATTTGTATATTTAAAAAAATTTCATAGGGTCTATGAGTGTGAGAGTGTGAAATAATCAGAAGAGGCAATGTGTCTTACTTCAAAAGACCTCATGGTGGAAACTAATCATTAAAATTTTGACATATCAAAATTAATGTATGACTCTTAATTAATCATAAGTTTTCATGTGGATTTCATAAATAATTTGGTATCTCTCATATTTCACACAAAGTGGGAAATTAAAACTCATGGAAAACCACTCTATCTATTTTAAATTTATGAATGAAGTGTTAGAAAAAATCAAACAAACCAAAAAACATACATATGAGCCATATATCAAAATTAATACACATGAACTGGGAACTAAATCTAAGAATTGAATGAATATAAAACATATTACTAAACTATAATAGAAATGAGTCACTATCACAATTGAATTAATTTAAAAGAGCATACAAGAGTTGAAGATTAATTATAACCATACTATAGATAATACATAATTAATTGAGCACCACGTAATATTTAAAACTACATTAAAGTGGCATCCTATCAATTCTCTTATGGCACCCCTAAAATTTTCACAAATACAACTTTCAATCATTAACAATTGTCTTTGGGTTTCAAACATTACACCATTATTTTTGAATAAGTGAAAGTAAAGAGGCATATACTAAATGAATATATCCCCAATTTGATTGATGCAACATATACAGATGGCCTTCTTTCTCTGTAGAATGTGGGACTCCATTAAGAAACTATAAAACTAGATTTTTTCCCATGCATCAGATTTTTTATAATGTTTTCACTATGACAATGCTACATAATGGCATGGTTTTATCTCTAATAAATTGAAATCAATTATCATTCTTTAAATTATTATCCATATAAGGATATTATTGGCTTCTACCACAAAAAATGGTTTATAATATAGCAGTGGCACTGGATTGGCTAAATAATCACAATCTAAGGAAAGTTATCAAATATTAGGTAAAGAACCATGACCATTGGATCAATAGGTACATAATTAATTAAATTCCATTTAGGATTTTTTTACTAGTGTGAGGATTGGTATGCCATTAATAAACAATTTTTTTAATGTACCACATATCATTCATGTAAATACGACTTAGTTTCCTTTGTTGGCCATGAATTTTAATGATAGATAATATTTGGCATTTAAAGAGATGATTGTATTCAATTTGACACAATAGGTAAAAATATTACATAAGGTAAAAAAATATATAATATGTCTTATTTGGTCAATGATACTTATGTAATGATAAAATTTGGAACCCATCATAGACAGACCATTGTCTCTATAATTTTAGTAGACCAAAAACATTAAAACTCATTTACATAGATTTTGGATTTTTATTGAAAATATTTGTGATTGTTTTTTCCCACCAATATACTAGGCCATTAATTAAACTCCAATATCAATAATTTTGAAGGAAATTCAAAATTAAATTAATATGATGGGGGATTGTTGGTACTATCTTAATTGTATTATCATCAAGTTTGGGGGATTTTTGCATCTCCCATGAGGCTACCTCATTTTTTACTTGATAAAATTCCAAAGCATGATATTTCATACAATATTTATAAGCAATTTGAGGATAATGAAAAGTAAAGGAACAATATCCATGTCCTCTATTATGATTTAGAGTTGGGAGGACTGACTTTAAGTTATGGACAACATTAGTGAATACAGTAACACATAGTTGATCATTTAATCTCAAGGAACATTATCTTAGGAAGATTGAAGGAAAATTTTCATTCACTAAAAACAAAAGTTCCAAAATTATATGAACATCATCTACATCCCCATGAATAGGTGTTCATAAATTTAGAACATGAGGAATAAGTAGACCAAAAAATAAAAAGGATACAGATAGTCTATTCACCTTTAAGGAAAGAAAAAACATAATAAAAATAGGAGATGCCATAGGATGTTACACCCTATGATGACTCACCTTATATACATCATTTTTATAAATAATTAGGTGATACAAGCACTCCCACCTCTATCAGCTTCTTAGAGGATTATTTTTCCTTATTAAACTTAATCCCATGTACCATTAAGAATACAATCTTATCTTGTTTCACTTATCATATAGATTCATGATATTTTCTAGGGTATTCCTAATACAACTTTGAATTTAGTACCTACTTTTTTTCAGTTTATGACACCTCATTATTTCCCTTCAATGCTCCATTTGGAGGATGTGCCATTTGAGATACCCTTGAAAAATAAAGAAGATAAAAATTTAGCTCATGATACACCAAAGAAATTTATTCAAGTGATAATAGTATACAATAAAGTGTCATCTAAGATAGTTCCCATGAGTATCATAACTTTAAGTACTTGAAATTTAGAGAAATGTACAGGTACTAGTACCCCAAGGTTTTTCCATTACCTATTAGCACACTAGTTATTTATTTTACATTGAAAACCGTAAAGTATTGAGTAGAAAAGCCCCTCTACAAAGGAAACAAATGTCTTCTCGATATCAAATGATTTTATCTATGCATACATTACCTACAGTTCACCCCCTCAATATAATGTCCTCTTTCATGTTTATTATCATGATTATGTTACCTAGTATTATTATAAAAGATATATATAAACATAAGGAAACCAAGGGAAATGGAAAGATATATGAAACCATAATGCAAGTTATTTTAGAATAGAAAAGGACAATAGAAAAATAAATTGGTTCAACACAATCTTCTATGCCATTGTCAATAACTGCTTCCATTTTGACCAAACCACCTACCCATATTTCTTCCATTTCACATGTCAATATAACTTAATTCATCCTAATGGACCCTATCTCCACCACTTCATTATTCAACCCCATTCCTTTCATCTCACCCATATCTATTGCACATTGTTCTACTTATGCTATTACTTCTCCTCAGGAAGAAGAATAATAGATAAAAAAATGTTCAATTAGACAAGTCTCATAGGTAATAAATGATGATAATGGATGAGAAATAGATAAAATTAAAGTTTTAACAAGCCACTAGTGTCATTAATATGGTAAAAAGGATTAAAATCACAAAAGGAGTCACTCTTACCCTATATGAGATAGAGGATAAATTATTTTCTTTGACAAAAAAGTATAAAAGGGAGAGGAAATGAGTTTCTATAATTAAATTAACACCTTATATTTATTATAATATACACTAGGTAACTAACACATACCTTAATCAAAAGGATGACTTAAAAGATGTAAATGTTAGAAACCCTAACTAAAGTTGTTATTCCTAATAACATTATCACTGATATTAAAAAAGATTTGGAGTATTTGTATGATTTATTTATTACCAATTATGAGGTAAATAATGATGGTATTATTTTATGATAATAGATAAAATTATATCAAGACAAGATTATTCAGTTGGAATCTAAACTAGTGGCACTCACCAAAGTTATCAACAAGGATTTATGCCATCATTTTGAATTAATGACATTTTTGACATAAGCCTTTTTTTCAAAAAAAATCCATCCATATTATAACATCCATATAAGATTCAGATGATGAAATGAGATAAATAATTTTATAAATTAATAATGTTGTGAACAAGGTTTTAGAATTGTTTAAAAAGGCTAACATCTTTATAGATTTGATGCCTAATGGTTACCTAGTTCCACATTTTCAAACAAATTATATTCCATGAAAACAAGATAGGTAATATTGGAATGATTGAATTAGTTACATTTAAAAAGTATAAGGTTGAATGATTCACTATAATGAATAAATTTATGCACAATACACTTGTTAATCACATTGTACTATTGACTAGAGAAAATGTGTTACTTAAGACATAGGTTTTGGAAACTAGCAAAGTGGATAAATAGTATGTAGCATGAATTTTAGCTATTAATATTAAAAAATCATATACAACCATGGATTAAGGTCTAGTTGTCTCATAAGGTCCAGTTGTTTCACAAGTTTTAGTTGTCTTACAAGATCTATCTCAACACCTGTAATCTAAAAGATTTATATCTATGGTGTTGAAAACTAGTTGTAAATTTCTATCTATTGTGTTGCATGGATATTATTTTTAGTTTTTATGATTCCATATTTGGCTTATTGATGTACTTTATATTCACCTCTCAAGATAAGAATAGTTTTGGCAAGACAATAGAATCTCAATAATTCCTAGGAATATGCAATGAGTTATGTTGTTTTGTATTGTTTAATTATATGTGATGCATGAGATATTTGATCAAATTTATCATTTTTTAAAATTTGTGAAGCAAATTTAAAATTAGTTATATTGATTTTTTAACTATTATGATATTTTTATGGAAATAGATTATATTATAACATTGATTTTATTTGTTAATGTGCAAATTAATCAATTTTTCATAGATAAATTATTTATTGAGTGAATTTCATAGGATTTACTTAAAACTAATAATCCTTATACTATGTATTATATTTATATAAATATGAGTAACATCAATAATTAGGTGAATATCAGTTATGTATAGCATTGTGAGTTTCAAAAACTAGTTTGTTTAAAAGAATATCTTTGTTAAGCATAAAAAAATTTATCTTCTCTCTACCATTCCCCCTTTTGATGTTGATTTAAAACTAGATAGATTTATATATTTTAACATTATTATGAATATTTGAGATAATTATAGTTTAGATAGTTAAGATAGATGGTTATTTAATAGGGATGATTTTATGGAAGATTAGTAAACAACATCACTCAACCATTATTTCATCATGTGGTTAATCATAAAATTGGATACCTATAACTTGTGCACTAAGTCACGATATATGATTCTAAAATGAGAGAATAATATCACATGAAATTGTTGGGTGAGTTAACCCACGTCAATAAGATAGTTGGCACTAGAATGAGGGAATTAAACCTTAAACCTAAAATAATTTAGATATAACATGATGACTCACTAGGTTCAACTCTAAATCAAGATTATGATTACTTGAGCTAATAAATGTTACTAAAAACCTAGATTCGACAAAGGAAAACCCAAAAGTTTAAGAACTCAAAAAATTTCCCCAAGAAATTTCAATCCTCACTAATTTAGCCATATGTATTGGTTATCATGATAAGCTATAAACATCCTAGGAAATTTCCATGATTTTCCAATAAACCCAAAAAATGTATCTCCCTAGGTTCACACCTAAAGGAGGACACACTATTAAAAATCATATAACATATTTCAAATATTAATTAAATATTGTAAATGTTCAACATGAAGATGTATCATGTATATGTTTCATATGATTGTTCCTTAAACTTACCTGATAATATAATCAGTTGGATTCCATTTCAAGACACCTTTCTAGCTCAATTTGGGCAATGTATTAATCTTAGTGTCTTAAATAAATAATTTGATAGCATGAAAATGAAACCCAATGATATTATTAGAACCTTCAATGTTAAAAATTTATAATATTTATAGTTGGGTTTCAACCTTGTATAGGTGTAATACTCCACTAGCACGTCAAATGTATAATAATGCCTTAGACCCCATGATATTAGTATTTATTCTAAGGGATGTAGTTTTGACCAACTTGAAATTGCCTTATGTTATATCCATTAAGGTATATTTAAAATTAAAACCCTAAGGTCATTTACTTATATCCATCTTGATTTTCAATCCAAATATGTCAACCTTGAATCCCATTCTAAATCCAAATCAAAATATTCCCTTGGTCAATTTGATTTTGATCACCAATGTGTTACCTTTGAGGCATACTACCCCAAACCAGTAGCTTGGTTTCCTAGGTGAATAATACACCCAGATAATAACCCAAAATCATAATGATTATTTATTCATAGGCATCAATAACACCTACGTGGTCCTTCAAGACTTAATAAAAGGGGAATCAGACAATACAAATCATTTAAAAACTCAATAGTGATTTTATAATCTTACAAAACAATAGGAAAGATTGGTGGAGAAAACATGAATATAAATTTTGAATATCAAAGGTATAAAGGTCATTTAATATTATAAATAATTATGAATATCATTCGCTAAATCAAATTCTTGAGACTAACATTTTTGAGTTACCCTTTCCAAATTGTTGTAGGGTACATAGTGTATGCAATGAACTAGGATTAGCCTACAACTATTTGACCTAAAGATCCAAAATCAAATAATTTAAATCAATTATATCCCATTAATACTTAATTTAATCATGATATGATAAATGGATTTGCTAAACCTAGCAAGGGGAACACCTATAACACAATGTCAAGAGGAATGGTTACAAAGCCTCTAGGAATCAACACAATGCAATAACATTAACTAGGTATTTTATTACTTTCTATATATATATAGAAAGTAATAAAATATTGAAATGAAGAAATGTAAGGGTAAGGGTTATAAATTTAGTTTAAACTCTATTTTTTGCATCCTAATAGGTTCTTTTTGTCTTGGTATTTTAGAAGTAAACTGGCAGAAGTTTTTATTAGTTGATCTATTTGGCATGTTTCTCTTTGGAATATTTTTTAATTAGAATTATTTAATTGTTAAACTCTATGGCTTCAAGATCCCTACAAAACCTTAATTTCACCTATTCAAATAAAAAAGGGGAAGGATTAGAAACATATTATAAAAATTGAGGAGTCATGTTTGGAAAATGAGGGCCTAGGCTACCTGAGATTGACAAATGGAAATCTTGAAAAATACTATAGCCACACTATATTTAAATGTGGATATAACTCAAACAAGGATATATGAATTAACTAACTAAGAAATTGTTTAAATTATATCTAACAAAAGTAAATGTTTAGGTTTGGAATAGACTTACTTTAAACAAGACTTGTCGATACTCAACCTCCCCCTTAGCCAATGGTTTTTTGTAAGATGCTTTTGTTGTTGTAAGGATCTCAATGGCTGCATCAAACTCTAGTCTAAAATTAATCCTCGTATTACATCCAAGATTACACAAGATAATATTTTCCCTCCAAGACAAGATCTAAAAAATAACTCCTCCATATGCAGACTTAGGGAAGAAGTGCGAACAATAATAATTGAAAATGAATGTTCTTCTCTATTGGATTAAAATGGTTACTTATATTTATAATGGTGAATGGTCATAATACCTATTAAATATTAATACAAAAATATAAACCAGCTCAGTTTAGTCTTAAATAGTCCAACTAACCTCACACTATGTCCTCTAGGCTGATCTAGTTATGAAGCATATGCCATAACATTTGAGACTACATCGATATGATTGATGTAGTTTGGATAAGATAAATAATACTTATAACTAAAACCAATTAAGGAAAAAAAAGTAATGAAATATATTTATATATTATTTATAAGATAAAACATAGAAGGAGATATATTAGGGAACCAAATCTAGGGAATTCAAAATGGATCTAAGATTGATAAATAATCAACAATACCTCTCATGAAGCACCATCAATTTGACCACCCCTTTCCCAGTGCACTCTTTAAGGTGTGTGTTCAAGAGATTTAAATTCAATAAGTTGTAAGAGATAATTCATTAATGAATGATACAGTTCAAAAATATTATATATATATATATATATATATATATATATATATATATATATATATATATACCCCACACAATGTTCACCATGTGTCACCAAAGTGTAACATGGGATGGTGCTTTAGGAAATAATATAGCGACACAACATCTAAGCTAATTAAATGTAATATAAAATGTGGGAAAATGAAACTAAATAAATTTTAACTATGTACTTTCACTTAATTTTTTCTCATTAAAAAAAATCTACATGTGTGTTAGATGGTGTTAGGTACCCATTGTGTGGAGAAAAAGGTGGACCTAAAATTATGAGAAAAATTATAGTTTTTTGTAGAAATATTTTGTTAGCAATAAAAATCATCTATTTTATGAAGATATTAAGGATTATTTTTATTTATGGAATGGACTTATGGAAACAAATATATGCACAAAATATTAAATTTCTTGGTAAATAATTCAAATACAAAAAACTCAAAAAAATAACTCTAAAAGGGTAAATTACTATTAATTTGTGCATTTTCTAGTTTTGGAACCTGTAGCTTTGTGTATATAATTTTATAAAATTGAGAGATAATGGCCCATACATGAAGAAGTGGATGAGCTATTGTAAGTATCATAGTTACAGCTAGTGTGGTACATGTATGAAGTGTATTGAATGTGAATTTTTAACATGTTGGATAAAAATGAATTAGATTAGTAAAAGTAGGTGTCAATATAAATCTATGTAGTAGGATTTCCCCCATTAAGACTAATTGTAGAGCTAAAAATATGATGGGAAATGGGTATGAAATGAAACTTTAAAATGTAGGTCAATATAATTTATTATGGCCTAGTGAAAAATCACCATTTAATCTAAACATTAATAGCTAAGTTGATGTAGTTGGAAATCAAGGATAATTTATGTTGGAAAGTATATTATAATTTGTTTAATGAAGTTGGACTAGTTATGGTTGATGTCATGCCATGTGGATGATAAGTATAGAAGTATCATTAGGTCTAATGCCATGTATTATGGCTAATTTAGCTAGAGGTAACTCTAGCCAATGTAGTTAATAATATGATTGATGGTGTATAGTAATTATAGAAGATAGTTAATGTGATGTTTATAGGTTTATGTAGTATAATAAAAAGTTTGATATAGTAGAACATGGTCAACATAGTGCTAATTTATATATGGCTGATGTAGTAAGGTACATGGCTGTTATAGTATTGAAAATAAAATGGCCAATATATTAAGGTACATGGCTGATGAAGTAATTAATTTTAAAAATATTAAGTTTATTATCTTTATGTCTGTTGTATGGAATTTTTTCGTTAGATCCTTAATTTTTACTCTATTATTAGAATATTTTTAGAGGAGTTAGATATTTTGGATATTGTTGGATAATATACAGTTACCAAATATTTTGGAGTGGTTATTATCAATCAATCAATCTCATCTAACTACACTAGGATTTGGAAAGGTTATGGAGATGTGGCATATCTTGCTCAGTATAGAGTTAGTTTATTTTTTCTTAGGATCATGGGAGAGACTCACTAATAGATTTTGATAGGTGGTGGATGGGGATACCAAGGTGGTAATCAACATAGAGGATGTTTGTGTTATCTTAGTTGTACTTATTACTAACATAATGGTAGTGTGTGATACTCTATAATAATCTAATGAGAGGAAGGCCTTAGTTGTGTGGGTTTCATGCTTAGAGAGATATGATGATCAAGGGTTCACAAAAAATTATTTGATGTATATGTATCAACCATTCTAGATATATAGAAGGTGACTTTTATGATAACTCAATTGATCTATCATAAGTTAGACATGAGACCATTTTTGTGTATTATATACATATGCTAATCTATGTTAGATAATGTCCTATTGAATGATTTAGGTTTAGTGATTTGGGTGCAATTAGTGAATTATTTATATGTCATTTTATCAAAAAGCCAATATACGATGGGGCTTATAATTCTTTTTGGGAACTAGATTTATGGGCACTTCCTAATGTATAGACTGACAAGGTTGCCTAATTTCATGGATGATGCCCTCTCATGAGTACAAAGGTGGATGAAACATAACATTATATAACCTATTACTCATGCACCTACATTTGATATAGTGTAATATGGGAAAATCATTTGGTAACCATATGTGGGTACTATGGATGACTAGTCATCATGGTCATCTACTATGTAGGTACATGAATGAGTGAGGATCAAAAACATGGTGGATAGGGCATCATTTATGTTATCATGTAATTGGTAAATTTAGACTACCACACTTAGTAAATCCTCTTATGATCCTATCATATTGGGCCCATCACATAATGCAATAGCATGGTATGGGAGTTGGAGGGGTATTATCTAAATTACTAGCCATATGGCCTTATCATCTTAGGATGGTAACATGGAAGTGGAGGTGGAAGTTAGGAGAACATGTTTTAGGATGAATAGTGGTATTTTTATAGTAGTAACATAAATTATAATCACAATTACCACCACCATTATAGTCATGAAAGTATTGGTAGGTACACGTTAAGCTATGGCCTTAACTATAGTTATAGTTGTATCAAGGGAATCCTACAACTCCACCAACTCTTAGTTGTATTATTCCATGATAGATACATAATATAACACAAAACACATGTCATTAAACTAGGGAATTATAGAGTCTTTACACTTCTTCAGAGGCCTAACACCTAGGAGGTGTTAGTTAGTCAAGCTAATGGTGGTATTGTGGGTGATTAAAATGTGTTTATGTTGATTTATTGACTAAATATATAGATGTATGTATATTTTTTTGGATTACATGTGAGATATTATGGTTTTTTTTTTTTTGCATTTTTTAAATGCTATGATAGATGAATCCTAATGGAATAATATGGTGGAGACTACCCTAGATATAAAAATATTGTCATATGGATCTTAGGCTACAATACCCTTAGGATTTTTCCAATGAGAGTTGCAAGCATAGTAGGCACTGGTTTAAGACAAAGACACCCATTTAGCTATAATTATCTAGGTATCAATATTATAGGCCTAGGTGGCCAATAAACAAGGACATGTGGATGGTCTAAGATCATAGATGTAGTCACTATAGTGTAATATATAGAGAGGATATTCATGTGCCTCTATGGATTTTATCATGATCTATATAATCTTTTTCATCAATGTATATATAGAGTTGTGTTTTAGTATAACTCTTTAATTTTATCTATGGATGTATTTTCTTTCTAGCACATGTGATTATGGTTTATTATGATGTATTTTTTATTATTTCCTATCAAATATGAGAAAATGCATGGTTGAAAATAATGCAAATTGATAATAAGTTATAAGTAGATATAAAATTTAAAAACAAAAGTAAATGATAAAATTGAATGTAAATCAAATTACAAAAGATGAGATATGTAAAACACTGTAAGAAAATGAGATCACTAAATGATAAATTTCAATCAAAGATATAAATGGGATAATAATTTGATGGTTAATAGAACAAACCAAATATAATAAATAATCAAAAAAAACATGGAGAAACTCTAAATGACTAAAAATATCAAACTTAATACTTGTGTTAGTGTGTCATGTAAGAAAGTATGACCATATAATGCCATATAAATGATAGAAATAATATGATTTAAATAAGTGGTGTAAATATGGTCATGAGGAAGTCCTGAGGGTATTATATTAGAACTCAAAACTAAAGACAAGAGCCATGATAAGGTAGAGATTTATGAATAATCCTAGTCTAATCTAAGGTCTTACTTTGTAACTCATAAAAGGAGTACCAAAATGTGTAAGTAGGAACTATGATTGAGGATATGATTAGATATAATAAATATTCCTAAAGGGGAATATCAGAGATAATATTATGTGAATAATAAATGTGAGGCACTATGTGGGTGATATATAAATCCTTATTAATTATGAGACACACTAGACAAGTTTTCAAGTGCTAAAGATTTGTTTACATCAAGGACCTACGACACGTTTTCTCAAAAAAAAAAATCTTAGAATAAAAAGTGAAGTATATAAATCATTATATGAGAGGATTTTTATGCATAAAAATTAAAATAGTCCTACATTCCCACAATGTACTCCCCATTCCTTAGGACCCATTAACAATTTATTGATCTACTATGAATATTAGGTACTTTCATGATAACATATGTAACACTAGACGGTATACAATAATTAGACATCCTACCCCAGTCTACTAGCATACCACACCCTAATAGACCTTGACTCTATTATGAGGCCAACTATATAGTTTTAGTTTTGACTAGAATAGGAGATGTGTCAAATTAATATCATGTCTTTTTATGTGATCAATTTTTGTAAGATTTTATTTTATTTTTTAATCATTATCATTTATTTATTTTATGATATGTCATTTAATTTTTTATGTATTTTTATATTCCTCCTCCATATGAATTCAGAAAACCAATCATGATTTAAATACGTCATGAACACAAGGGAGATTACACTTGGTCACTAAATAAAAGTTTTAAAATGACATGACATCAATGAATTCCTAAATGTACCGACTAGTGAGTGTACAATCTCAATATTAACTTATGTGTCTCAAATGAAGGGAAGTAAAAGGGTATATTGGGATTATAGAAGATCCATTAATGTAATGAGTGGTATAATGATGGGTATACTTGTATATGATCTTAAAGGTGTAAGGTAGTATTGTGAAAGTGTCATGGGATAATAAGGTTTAATTATATTTAAAAATAACTAACATAATTTGTTATGAAAGTAGTGATCATCCCAAAAAGAGGAGGTGGGAAATAAGTAGTGAAGTTATTATTAAGAAACCAAAATAAAAAATGACTCAAAGGTGTTACCCAAGTTTTAGTGTTTAAAAAAAATTAAAATTAAGTGATATGAATGAAGTTATAGCATAAATAATATGTTATAAATTTTAAATAAATGTGAAAAAATAATGTAATGAAAAGGGAAGATAATATTGAGATAATCAAGATATAAAAAATAATGAATCATCAATGTGCATAATTAAATTCAACTATCAAATCCAATCAAATGTTAATGCGAATAATAATATGGTATTTCACACAAATATGTGCTCAAATTTTTTGATATATTTCTCAACATACATCATCAATTACATCTGATAAGTCCTACTATAACTGAAATCTACCTTTGATCAAGGTCTCATATATATTTAAAGAGAGGCATGCAAGGAATTCATATTGAATGAGATAAATATAAAAGTTAGAAGGATTATATTAATAAGGAGGATGTGGTATCTTGTGTGAGGGTAGTCAATGTGAAAAACTTTCACTATGGTATGGATGATATCCTTTGATCTATGAGAATGTGTGGGTTTAAGAGAAGGTTATGCCTTTGTTTGAAAATAATCCTGATAATTTTGTTGTGAAGGTGAAAGTGTAGATCATGGAAAATCATTAAAACGTTGCTAGAGCACTCTACATCTATTTATATGGTGTGTATAACACTGATTCCAAAGGAAATAAACTTCCTTGTTCTTGGGAATATATTATATAAATATCTTAGGAGGTGGTAATATCTTATCACTAAAGGGTTGTCTTAATTTAGGATGAAGTGCATACATGTATTGTTGAATTTTTTGGTAGTGTGTTGAATTATGTGTAGTCATTCCATGAAAATAGTAAATGCACCTAGGAGTAGTTGACTATGGAGATATATTATCTATCACATTAATATAGTTTTATGTCTACCATTATGCTAGGAATATCTGATATACTCAATATTATTTTCCCTAATGATGAGATATCTTATGAAATTCATAATATGGCTCATCTTCCCATAATTTAGGTGGAAAATCAAGATTTAGTAGGGGTAAGACCTCATCACATGGAGAATCTTGGTCCATACATCTATGAGTAGTCTCCTGAGTAATATATTTATTTGTAATATATAGTTGTGATATAGTTCTAAGTAATGTGTCCAACATCTTGGGAGGAAGTTTGCTTGAAAGATCAAAACAATTAATTGAACTAGTATGGTCTTGTCATAGTGTGATATAAGAGCATACTCCTAAGAGGCTCTGAGGTGACTAGTGTAGAGTGGGAAGAAATTGGTACTTGCTCCATCTCAGACTTATGATCATTAATGGAAAAATAAATAATACATATGCATTAGAATTAAAATGAAATGCATATACTAAATGAATGTTATGTACATGTAAATTAGACTCATATGAATGTTGTAAATCAAATTGATAGTGAAGAATGTATGTCTCTTTGGGTTGAACATAACCAAATAGGGATGACTCATATAGATAATATCCATAATTTTAATTCTATATAAAGATCAATGTGGATGGCATAAATTAATTTATTGGTCAAATAATAATTATAAATTGATTTTTTAGGTCTGATGATTGAAGAGAGAATTTTATTAATCAACTTTTGGTGACATCAAGGTCACAAAGAAGGGATAACTGAGTGGTAATGCTATTAGGTATATCTTAAGCCTTGATATTCAGGATAATATCATAAAATTCATTATACTTAGTATCTAATAGGTTAGGTGGTATGTTTCCCATAAGATCGATGTGTCCACTATAGTCACGGTTAGAATTGATAGGATAATTAAAATGTTGAGATTCATGAAAGGGGATGTCAATTAAAGGTTTAAGGGTGGGTATTTTAAAAACACCATTTTCTTATAATTTTTTAAAATTTCAAGGGTTATTATCACCTTAAATCTTATATATCATATTTGTGGGATATTGGACACACTATCATGCAGAAGAGATGATGGCTCTCATACGATACATCTAAGGTTGGGCAATTAAAATATTATAAGATAATGTAAAATTGAATATCATGACCTTGAATTTAATAATTATGGGATGAACCATGATGGGAATCCAAATCCATCTAATAGTAGGCATTTATCTTTGATCATATATTTTGGATATACTTTGGGTAGATTTAAAGTTGCATTTGGAGTATCCTAGAGTCTTAATGAAATCAATAGAAGCAAAATAAGTGTCTGATACTTCATCAATAAAAGTATATTTGTATCACCCACTTAAACACTAATTGATAAATGAGGATCATCTACACAAAGTAGTATTTCATCAAGAATCATATAATAAATAGGAAATTTAATTTAAAGAGAAGCATCTAGAGTTTCATTGACTTGTATGGACATTTCTTCACACTGTTGGAGAATATTATCCTTAGACCTACACAAGGTGGATTAATTCCCTATAGATGAAGGTTAAAGGATATTATTTTCAAATATAAGTTTAATTAAAAAATTACAATGACTATGGAAATTTCTCATGAGTTTAATAAAATAAATTTCATAAGCGAAGTGAAAATTTTCTACAATGGGATCACATTCATCATATCCTAAGGGTATGGAACTGGATCGAGATATAGGTGAATAATACTAGAATAATTTAGTATATGGAATATTCAAATTAAATTTAAATGAGTATTGATTTTTATTCTTTTTATCTAATGGATTTTAACCAAGTGGATCAGACTACATTGAGTTATTCAATGTAATTTTTTGCACATGAGAATTAAAAATTACTTGTATTGATCTATTCAATGTAATATCAATATAAATAGGAATATGAATAAATGGAATCAAGTTATTTGATGTAATTTTTTCACATTTATTAATAATATGCTATGTCAATTTGGTCAATTTAATTGTAACAAAAATAAGGAATAGAAATAGACCATATCTAGTTACTCGATGTAGTTTGTTCAATTTTAGTTGATTGTATTAGGCTAGCTAATGTAGTAGTAATAGAGGAATAAAATATAATAGAATATATCAATCTAGTTTATACCATTTAGAGATTATTATCAAATGTGATATAAGTATTTTATATAGTTTGAACTATTTGGAGTGAGTGTGACTTTATGAGGTTGGTGGATACAACCATAGGAGATGAGTTGGTATAGACTTCCACATGCATAACATCTATAAAATGAGATGGATATATGTCTTGAACAATACAATATGTGGAAAAATTATTGTAATTAGATTTTGGATAAGGATCAATGTAAGAGACCAAATGCTTGATGTTATTCATGTTGACCACATTTTCATCATTGGTTAAGGAATAGTGATTAATTGAGGTTTTGATAGCATTGGAGGAAATGGGTTGATTATTAGGAGATTGATGTTTTAGAAGTAAGTTTTTATAGATGATAAGGTGAGAATTAGATTGATTAAGATAATCATGGTTAATTTTGAACTCATGGGATTTGGCTATCCTATAATAGGTTAATTGATTCTTGTAGATCATAGTTTTGTGACTAAAATTGAGACCAAGGAGAAATTATTTGAAGTTCCTAAGTTGCTTACATGTTTCACTAGAATTTTCCCAACTTACATGATACCAACAAAAAAAATTAGGTCATACTAGTGTTTAGTGGGTAAATTAGGGTCAATTTATCTTTTTGAATATTTAGGTATACATTTTTGTATTTCCTCTATAGAAAGATATTTTTGAACATCAACATTTTTTAGATATGATGATGAAGAGGGAGGAATCTAAGAGGGACTTTATATAAAGGTTAGGAAAGAGTTACCTCATTAGATCCACTAGATAAAATAAAATTAATGGTGTGTATATAATCATAAATATGTATAACACCATCATTAGTATCATGCTTTTTAGATCTCATAAGCATACGAGTTCATAAGGTAGGTTGAGAAGACTAAAATTATCATATGACAAAATCTTGGAATTTATCTTGATTAAGGGCTTCTTCCAAATATTTTAGAGATAAGGTCTTAAACCTATATTATATTTTGGGATGGAGAGCATTAGTAAACAAATGGAAGAGGTTGTCATTTTACATATTGTGTTTGGATTTATTATATAAGGCTATTTAATGCTTGATGAAAGTTTGGGCAATTTTAGATTATGCCTATTTATAGTTAATGAAATAGGGTAAATCATTTTCAAGAAGATCACTAGTTTGAAATTCCTGATCTGAAGCATAAACTAAATATTCTAATCTATAGATATTATTTGACTTAAGTTGATTATACCAATCTAGAGCATCATCTAGAATGGTTTTGGCTAGAATTTTGGTAGCAACAAAGTTAATTATCTTGATATAGTCTTTGTAAAGGTTACCAAAAGCTTTCAAATGTAAATTAGGATTAGTAGATCCATTATAGATGATAGTAGAATTGATACTAGCTATGTCTATGTTTCAATTTGAGTAATTAATGGTTCATTTTAAGTATGCTTCATGGCATTATTAAAATGTGGGGGTTGAGAAATAATATTACCATGTGCATATTTGGGTTTTTAACTCCCCATTGAGGTTTTTGAGGATATCTTTGTAATTTCATAGTTTATTTTGCATTGGCATAACTTGATCAATATTTTTAGTTTAAAAGGTGGCCATTTTATTCATGGCTTACAATAATATTTTATTAATATTGATAGTTTGTTAAATAGTAGAGGGAGTTTGAGATGAACTAGTGATGGTATTGACATGAGTATTAATATGAATGGTTTGAGTAAGCACAATAGATAAAAGTCTTTCCATGGTAGTTCCTATAATAGGCATGGTATAAGAATAAGGAAGGGGATAATTCATGTATGGAATTGCCCTGAATCTTATATAAATGGTACGTGTAGGTGAAGGGGGACATCTTATATGGGTACCATCACGGGGTTATAAATTACCATATGATCCTTTCCCCGATGTTGAGGGTTTTCATTAATAAAGAATATGATTTTGGTAGTGCACTCAAGGTCACACTCATCCTCAATAATAGGCATGTTTGGAGTAAAGTTAAAAATATCAAGAGGTTGAGTAATAGGAAGTGAATTTTAATCTTTTATTATATTAGTAATGTGAATAATCTTGGTTATTAATAATTGGAAAACAAGATTTAAGAGCTTTATAAGAGTTAGTCAATTCCATCATATCATGATGTGTTATCTATTTGGAATCATCAAAGATATAATGAATGATGGAAGGTTGGAGTGGGAATTGAATTGGGCTAGCCAAGGAAATTAAAATGTAGAAAAAGTAACTATATTGTGAAACTTAGTGAAGTAGAATAGTTAAACTATATCAATATATTTAATGTTTTTCTAGTAAGAACACTTGAGATACAAACTATAAAAAATAGTGAGATTTATTATGGTGTAAAGGTTAGGATATAATATAGAAGTGATCTATATTGAACTATTTGATTTAGTTACACATATGAGAGATAACTAATAGACTTTATTGAGTTGATTGATATAGTTTATTTAGAGAGGATTGAAAATAATAAGAAATATATTGGGTCAAGTTATTTGATGTAGTATGTATGACAAATTCCTAATAAAGATAGGCTATAACTAATACATATCATTTTTTTCAATACATTTTCAAAAGAAGCATGATAAGATACAAGAAAAATAGATTATGTCAAGTTGTTGGATACAATCAGGGATTCAAACACATGAAACTATATCAATTTGGTTGATGTGTTTTAAAAACATATAAGAATATATCAATTTGGTTGATGTAGTTTGTAAACTTAGGTAAATATATCGATGATGGTTGATGTAGTTACAACACAAAATAATATTATATTAACATTGGATGAGGTAGTATATACTATAAAATACAATAGTATGAAATAAATTAAAATCTAATTAATTTTAATAACTCTTTTTTATAAAAAATAATATTAGTTAGATGTATAAAAGGATTAGATTGATTTGTTGTCTCTCATAGATATTGGTTCATCCATTGGATACTATCAACCTAATTTTTCAAAGCACTAACTATGTATGAAGTATTGAGGGTAAGCTGAGAGCAACTTATTGGTGATAAATAATAATTGGTGTAGTTCAAAATTATATGGATGGATAGATTCCAAAAATTCAATAAAAAAGGATTCTTAGGCATTTTTTATATATTGTGAGGCATGTGCAAAATAAAGTTTGTGTTTAGATTTACACTATGAGTATTTGGGTAAGCCCCTCACACCATGATGTCTATAAATAATATATAAGATCATAAAAATAATACCACATATCCCTTCATGATAGTAGGTAATTAATTTGAAAATTTTTGGAACATAATTTCTAAGGAAAACCAAATAAATAAAAAATAAATTTTGAAAATCAATCCCAAAAACCAATTTTTAGCATTCAATGAATTGAAATAAATAGTAATTCAACTTGAAATGAAATGTGTGATTATATTTTTAAATAAAAAGTTAATTCACCTTAATTATGTGTGAAAAATAAAATAAATAGAATTGTATCAACATTGGTTGATGTAATTATACATAGTACAAAACTGTATCAAGTATATTAATATAGTCTATGTAAATTAGAATTACATATAGATATATATGAATAACTTGAAATAGTTAATTCATTTTATTAAATATAATAATTATTATAGAAATAAATAGATTTGGTTAATATAATTTAATATAGATAAAATGAAATATAGAACTAAATTAGATAGATTGATGTAGTTGACTATAAATAATTTTAGACATGAGTAAAAATGTAAATACATAATTAAATAAGATATATTAATGTAGTTGACTATAAATAAAGCTAAAAATTAACAAAAATGATAATACAACACTATGTTTAGTAGATAGATATAGTTAATTAAAAAAGTGAATCTTTGATAGAACTATATCAGCTAGTTTGATATAGTTTTTTTGGATATATGTTAAATATAACTAAATTGACTAGGTCAATATAGTTAGTTAGAGAAGACAAAATTTAGGTCTTTAAATAAAACTGGGTCACATTGGCCTAAATAGTTTATTTTGAGATACATAAAAATAAGAATAGGTTGCATTATTTGAATTAGTTTTCTATATGTAAAGATTGAATGTGTATTGACTTGTTTGATATAACTAATTGATAAGAAAATAAAATAAAACTATATCAATCTTGTTCAATATAATTCACTATAGAAGTAAAAGAAATTATTAGTATTCAAATTGGGTTCACTACAATGTATGTAACAAGTTAGGATTAGCCTAAAACTATCATATCTAAAGATCTGGACTCAAAAAAGGTAAATCAAGTAAATCCCATTGATATTTTATGTAATCAGTATATGACTAATGTATCCACTAAACCTAGCAAGGTGAACACCTATAACATAATGTCAAGAGAAAGGGTTGAAAATTCTCTAGGAAATGAACACAATGTAATATACCTAACTAGGTATTTATTTATAAAGTAATAAAATATCACAATTAATAAATGTAAGTAATGGAAAGGGTTATAAACATATTAAAACTGGTGAGGAGCCATGGTAGGCAAATGGTGGCCTAGGCTACCTAAGATGGGTAGATGAAAAGTTTTATTAATATTATATCCACACTAAGTTTAAATGTAAATAGAATTCAAAAAAAAAAATACATTCATTAACCAAACAATTATTTAACTTTTATCTATTAAAAATAAAGAGTTAGGGTTATAAAATACTTACCTTGAATAAGACCTATAAAAACTCAATATCCCCTCAACCAATGGTTATTTGTAAGATAGTTTTATGGTTTTAAGGATATAAATGGTTGAGCCAAGCTCTAAGATAAAATTACTCCTCTTATTTCATCCAAGACTCTATAAGATAATTTATTCCCTCCAAGACAATATCTAAACAATAACTCCTCCAAAAGTAGACTTACGAAAAAAGTGTGCATGATGGAAATTGAGAATGAGTGTTCCTCTCCATTGGATGAAATGTTTACTTATATTTATAATGGTTAATGATCTTAATTCCTCCTGAATATTAAGTCAACTATATTAGCTAACTTGATTTAGTCCTAAATAGGTATACTAACCTTGAACTATGTTGGCCAGGCTGACCTAGTGGCAAAATGTTTGCTAGAATATTTAGGACTAAAACAATTTGATCAATGTAGTTGGGATTAGATGGATAATGATTATAACTAAATATCTTTAGCTCTACATAGTAGTAAAATATAGGTATTGATTAGTTAAATAATGTAATATGGAAATAGATAGCTTAAGGGATCAAATATGAGGAAGTTAATATGAATGTCAAAATGATAAATAATCAACTATGTCTCTCCAAAAGCAACATTAGTCTATCCACCCTTTTCCATAGGCACCTTTTAAGGCATGAACTTATAAATATTTAAATTTAGATAAGTTGATGCAAGAGATAAATTGTCATAAAATGATGAAGTTTAAAACATTATGTGTATGCACATAATACTTCCCATCATGGTAAACTTGACTACATTTAATATTGTAATGTATTCAAGATTTTTCAAAATTAAATGGATGGATATGAATTATTTCCTAATCATAAAAACATTGGAAACATGTCTGAATCTTTAAATTCATTCTCCACCCATAGTATAACTATGATGTTTCACACTTTTAGTTTCCCTAATCAAAAGGATAATGAGCCTAAATAAAAATAATGACAAAGTGCATTCCTTTCAAAAGTATCAATTAATTAATTATGTACTAATAAATAGATATAGGTGACCTCTCATGAACTTCACTCCACCAAACAATGTTGTTATACCTCTAGATCCAAACTCAAACAATGATCCTTCACTCTCAAAAAGTAATTAATAATGCCTCACTATAGACACTCAACCTATTATTAGTAAATTTGGATAAATTATAATGGAATACATGAAGAAAATTAAATAAAATTTAACTTTACGTGAAGTGGCTCAAATTATTGAATAATGTGACTTGATCCTAAAGTCTCTCATTGATAAAATTGTCTCAAACAAATAGAAAATAACACATGTAAATGTAGTAATACATGAAAAAAAAATTAAGATTCCCACATTTCTTCTCATTATGATAATTTTTTGGAAGAACTTAAATAAATGCTTCGTTGATTGAGGAGTATTAGAAAATGTCATGACTATAGGGATTTTTAGATAATTAGGATTGAATCTTATAAAATATAATAATTTTTTTTGTTTATTTGGATAAATTTGAAGTGAAAGTGTTTGGGGAATAACTAAACATACACATTAAACATTCCTTAGATCCAAGGATACAAAACTTTATTAACATTCAAGTGGTCAAAATTCTTAAATCATATGGAATGTTACTAAGTAGGGATTAGTCCAAAATCTTAATGATTATATGGATATTAAATTTTCCCATATGTGGTTTCCATTGAGAGGAATGGTCAATCAAATTCAAGTCAATATAGAACCTAAAATGAAATATATGATAATAGAACACAATGCAAAAAATAAAAAGGTAAATAATGTCTTCTAACATTGACATTTACACCCTCACTACCAATATCAATAAAGAAAAAACATAATAAGTGGTCAATTCACTTAATTTTTGGAAGCTATAATTTTATGTGGCTCACTCCAAATATGGATCAATCACAAGCATTTTGTCGGCCAATCCTCATGAAAAAAATACCTCATAGTTTACCATTTGTAATTCCATTGCACTAATAACCTCAAATAATATAAAGTTTTAATCCTATGATTGAAATTTGCTTTGAACCATGGCATGATGTAATTAAAATATATGAATACTCTAAGCTAGTATTAAATCAATTAAGAAGTTTATTTCAATGCAAAATGTCGTATCTAAATAAGTATAGATATAGAGCCTATGATCTAATCAATGCATTTGATGATTTTAATATAATACCTATTCCTAGAGAGAAATCAAATATTTGAATCATTAGTAGCCTCTATGTAAAATTAGTTTGCCATTAATGATTTGAAATCATATAATTTTTCAATTGATATAATTCAATGCCTTTTATCTCATAAATTTTATAACATTCAAGTGTTTGATGAGAGCAAACAAATTATCCAATTTATGATTAATTTTGGTGTTTTTGAATCACAAAAGATGAACTAGGAGATGAGGGAGTTGTGAAACTTAATGAAAATAAGATCCCAAAATGATTGGTTTCACTAAAATGGATATTTGACTTAGATGCACGTATTGAATATTTGGTACAAACAAAATCTAGTGGACAATATTTTACCTTTGTTAATTTGGGATCATGAGAACACCCTCGGTACATCAACATAGGTCTAAGTTATACTAAACCTATGAAATAATAATTTAAGTCCTTGCTTCAATAATATAAAGATGTGATTTATTATGATGACTTGAATAGTTTTGATCCAAGGGTCATTAACCATTATATTCGACTCAAACATGGGTAAATAACTTTTAGGTAAAGGAAAAGGCCCATGAATCCAATTTTGGAGTCCCTAATTTATAAATAAGTAAAAAAATAATTGGTATATAGAATTATATTTCCAAACAAAAATTCAACCTGGGATGAACATTTGGTATATGTTCTTAACAATAATGGAGAAATTAGACTGTGTTGATTTCACAAAATTAAATAGGGAATCAAATAAGTATAATTAACTTTTTCCTTCTCTAGATGAGTTTTTAGGAATGATTCATATCTCTAGGATAATGTATTTTGTATATGTATTTTTGGTTATAACCAAATCTTAGTTGATGGAGATGATATGATCAAAATAGCCTTCACCACCAAGCGGGGGACATTTTATAGAAAAAGAATGCTCTTTGGATTGATAAATATAGGTGCAACATTATACTTTGACATGGACCTTAATTTTAAAGGTTTATTTGGTAAGTGCATTGTTGTCACTTGGATTTTCACCCTTTGTGGAGATGTCTCAGCTATCCTCATCTAAGTGGCACAATTGAAACACCTCTACACTGTGGGTAGCCTAAGAATGAGGTGAATCTCTAGATAAGGATAGCTCCCTTAATGCACCACTTTTGGATCACTACTACACCTATGATTTCAAGGAAAAGGGAGATATAATTAAAAGTATACTATCCTAAAGGTTGTGATACACAAAATTTATTGATGACTACCAACAAGTTGCATGTCACACATGAGACCAAGAGACTAACTAGGCATACACTTCTCTAATATGAATATTCACACATCAATATTTCATTATGAGATTGTGATGAATGTTTAGGCTAGGAGGAATAGACAAGAGGCCTATAATGGAACTATTTGAATAAATTAACCCACTTAACCTTGACACTTCACTAAACACTTCTCATGACTTGCAAGAAGAAGATTTCAAACTCTAAATAGGTGAGATAATGAGACAATAATTCTAAGGAAATAACAATCACCACTAAGAAAGATCAATCATTCAAGTGAACACACTATAAACATTCATAAAAGAGGTAAAAATTAGTAGCCTTTATTGATCCATGGTATGAAAATGAGCATGGCTTTTCCATACTCAAGTGAATCATCCCTACAATAGCTAAAATGGTCATTTCTTATAGAACTTGAGAGAGAGAAGAGAAGAAAGAAGTCCAAATGTCACAAAGACACTTGTCATGTTGAGAGGAGGAATTATAGGTGAAAAACAAGATAACGTGAAACTGATCATGCAAATTCAGGAAACACAAGTGTTAATCCAAGGCATGCAAACCTTACAAAGTGGCATGACATTTATTTTGTTGGCTCAGAAAACTACCTTCTTCATTTAGGATTCTTGGATGCCTCATAATTAACTAGGGATAGGTATAATGATTGGATTGAGGTGGGAGGGTTGTATAAATTATTCTTCATGTATTGGTTGTAGTCTTAATCACTTGAATTCCTATAAAAATGAGCCATCACTACCTGTAGTAAAAACAAACTCCTCTTTCACACACCTTGTACACTTAGATTCCAAAATGGTTTCATTTTCTCATGAAAATACTTACAAGGTAGTGAATTACATGTTTTAAGACCATTTAGAGTCATCAATCACACCTTAAAAATACTCCCACTTGAATTTTTCACCCTTCTCACTATCATTTTCACTATTCCAATTCTGACTGGCTAGGATGAAGCTACATGTAAGAATATTTAGGAGTTTTGATGAAGCATTAAATGACCATATTGAGTTAGTATAATTCTCTAACTTCCTTAAAAGGTTGATTTGATCTCTTGAAACCTTCTAGAACTTGGATAATGCAAAAATTAATCAAAGAGATCAATTTTATACCTTATTTTTATAGATAGGGTTCAACTCAAGTAGATGGAAATGGTCTATGGAGAGTCCTATATAAGGTAAGTACATTTATCAAGCCATTCTAGTCAATTTATATGCATCTCCTTCCTTTTTTTCCCAATTGGGTCCTTAACCAAGGTTTGTGAGGGTTTTATACCACTTTTGCTCTTAAGGTTCATTCATAAAAATGGGACATTTGATTGTAAAAAAATTCCACAAATGTGATGTTTAAAACCCCTATTAACACCTCCAAACTTCTTGGATATCCATGCAAAGATTCATAGATGTGAGCACTCAAAATTGCCCTTTCAAGCTATTTTCTCCATTTACACTAGCCTAATGTTGTCCTCGATTCAAAAATGGCCTTCTTTATGCTTCTCTACATTCCAAAATCTTGATCACATCTATCATGATATCATAAAAATGTTTTCATCCATTAGAATTCTCATCTCATGTTATAATTAGAAGTGACTCTCCATTTGGCTTCTAGGCCTAAACCCTACCTAAAAGGCCTAACTACAACTCTTGTAGTTTTGGACCAATTGTGTAGATTCAATCCTTTAAGAATGTTTTCTCATGTTTTCCTAGGTGTACTACAACTTCTCATAGCTCCTAAAAAGGTTTATTTAGCTCTTGGTCCATCATTTATCACCCTTTCTAAAAAATATAGGGTTTATGTTCCTAGGGAAGTGTTAGTTCCTAGTTGTATACCTCTTTGATTTGGCCTTACAAATTTGAAGCAAATGAAAAATAAAAAAGAAGAACCTACTAAAATTGCATTACAATTAGGGAAGTGTTAAGCATCAAGAATAGACCAAACTGGAGAAAATGACTGGGAGGCACTTATAAAGGGTATGGTTATTTCCCTACTACTTTTGGCTCTACTTAAACCAAGGTGAGAGGACATATGTGGTAGCTTTCTCATATGGAGAGATTTTATAGTTTACCCTCCATGGGAATTATTAATTAAAAGACACACAAATTTGACTAGAACATAGCCAAGCTTGCTCAATCTACCTAGGAAGGGTTGTCACACAGAATGAGCAAATGTCCTGAACCAGAAAATAAGCTACTAAAGATAGATAAATATGTGACTATAACCTTCACTTTGAAAATAACTTTAGACATCAATGAATAAGTGGGAGAATACAACACTGAGGTTTAAATCACATAGAGAAAACAAATTTCAAATATGCAAAGCTTCATGCATCTACAAGGCAAATAATGCTTATGATATGCAAATGGCATACTATATGTAGGGTAGGATAGGGTAAAATAAAGTTAATTTGAATTGTGGATAAGGGTGTAGACATCTTCGCAAATGAGTATGGAAATGTTTAAATAACAACTATGTTACCTTCATTCAACAAATGTTTTTTAGTTCAAAATAGATAAGATGAAATCATGTGCAAAAGGCCCTCAAAATTTTACCTACAACACTACAAATAACCATTCAAGAATTCCTACCAATTGAATTCATAAACCCAGGACTACCCTTAAGAAGGCTATCAATTCCCTATACTCACATATCAAAATGGAAAGGATTTTATACTCTAGATTAGAACCCTATATGACTATCATAAATAAGCACACATCATATAACCAATCCACTAAGCATGTGAAACATAGAATTATATTTCAACAATAGGAAGAAACAATGAATCATGAATAGATTCCATATATTAGCTAAATCAAAATTGAATACAATGTGTCTTGAGAATTACATGTCAGAACACCATGCAAAATATTTTTGTAACAAGGGAGAAATTTTGAATGCTCTCAAAGCTTGTCAACGATTTTATAAGAGTAATCAGGTTGACATCAAAAAATTACATAGGGATAACTCTCCTAAGCTATATCTTTGTACTCAAAACTTAACTAACCTATGCAAAGGGACAAACCCCCTTATACAGTTTTATTTAAACACAACACACTCCTGAAGATGATCCAACTGGAAAAATATTTCTTGGGCATGGAGTCTATTGTAACAAAATTGACTCCTTGGACTTGTGCTCATGCTTCTATAATGATAAAAAACATGATACTCCATCATGGTAGAACATTTTTAGTTAGACACGTGGGGAATAACCCTACTAAGGACAAAACAACCTTTGTCTCTTTGTACAATAAATAAAATACATCCCTTCCTTATAAAATGATTATTCAAACTAACCTTGAAATGGAAGTTCTACTAATAGGTAGAGTACAATGGTTTTTGAGTGGGAAACAAGAATAAAGAATAAGAGAGAGAGAATAAGAAAAAAGAATATTATTAGTTAGGAAGAAGCTAGAATGATTGGTTATGCTCTAGAATCAATACTGATAACTGAATCCTTCACCAACTTGTTCTTGTAATTGGTATACCTATCAATCATGGAGGTGATATCCTTTTAATCCAAGTCAACTTGGTATTTGAATTTGACACCATATTCCTCCAGCCAAGTGGCTATCATTTGAATTATGGCCTATTTTCACCCAATGAGCACTTTGAGTAGGTCACAATCCTTCTCAAGTGTTACTATCTTATTTTATGAGCATTATAAGTTCCTTGAGGAACATCAATGAGGATTTTTAGAGAACTATGTATTACCCCTTTTGTCAAATCACCTACCCCATCAAGGTTCACCATTTTTCTAAGGGCAGTGTCTATTTCCTTGGTAGTGGTCTTGAGAGATTGATCTTCTCCTTTTAAATCAAAGATACCCTCCTTGAGCACTATTAGTTGATGTTTTATTTCCAATTTATATTCTTTAGGCTTCTTGTGATCATTTGAAGAGACAATATTTTTTTTCTTTAAAACATTACTACCCATATTACACATTTCATCTAATTTAAGTTGGATCTTCTACCAAATTTTTATGTCTTCATCATAAAGAGACATCTATGTTTCACAATCTCTCCCCTTATATATTATGTCATCCAAGAATTCCAATGTTGAATAGATGATCTCTTTGGCTTGGGTGCTGATATCTTCTTGCCATTCTTTTATAGCCCACCCTCTAGATTTTAGCTCATCACCTTGGCCAAAATCTAGTGACCCCATGGGGAAAAGAGGAAGGTATGGAGTCTTAATGGTAGTGGGAGTTACTACCTTTGGCTTACTAAATAACTTATATAAGTATTGTAACATATCATAATTTTCTAATTTCATCTCTTCCATGGTGGATTTATATTTGTCCATCATTTGTGCCACCATGTTAGCTAGAACCTATGAACTGTGCTTCAAATCCTTTCATGATGGCTCCCTAAGATTATAACTATAAATGGAGTAAGTCTCAAGGGGATCATATTTCTCAAATTCATCAGGAGCAGGAACAACTACCTCAATATTTCTTTCCCTTTGTCTATGTAAGTGGTTCTAGTGTAAGTTTTAACCTTCTTAGGGAGCTTAGACTTTGCTTCTAAATAATATCTATTACATCAATGTCCCCTATTTTTCTCAAGACATATTCCTTTATTTTCAATTTCTCCATGACCTAGAGAAAGGGCTTAGTCTGGAAACCCATCAAGGTTACAGACATTATGGAAATCTTTAACTCAACATGGGGTGGTATTAATGAATAGGTAGCTGCATGGAGTTTCATGGGATTGGGTGGTGGGTTAAACATGAATTACTCAATTTCATCATCATTTTCATTCCTCTTTTCCATCAATTTTTTTCTATGCTTTTCCTCCAATGCTGGTTCTACTTGCTTTAAAACTTCAAAATCTGACCCTAGCTAGTGGGACTCCATGAGCAATTTCTCGATGGAGCTCCCTTACGATATGGTTTGGTTGGAAGGCTCAATAACCACCTAAAATTATTTATTTGTTTAAACCCTTAGGTCAAAAAAGGATACAATGACCTCCTTACTACATTTAGGCAACTCTTCATTGATCATAGCCTTGGGCCTTTATTGTGAACTAGATCATGAATTTTAATGAGAGGAAAGAGACTTCAGGGTACTTGAATGGAAGTAGAAACTCTTTAGATATCCTAATCAACATATTTATTTGACTCTAAAAGGGTGGGGTTACCATTTTATAGGTTTTCTCCCCCATCTCCCTCTACCTCTACACTATCAGTGGTGACCTGGTTACCACGTTCTGGCTCTTTCTCAACTCCCCCATTAGGTCCTTGACTATCCTCACCTTCATGAACTTTTTCCTAACCAAGTGACCATGAGATGAAATTTTTAATAAATGCCTTTGTATCTAGGGAGGCTACTTCTTTATCAAGAAGGACTTGGGCCTAGGTGGCTACCTTTTCTCTAACTTATACAACTTCATCAAATGATAAAGGGTCATTTGAGGTTAAGCCACCCTGCTCATAACCTTTGCTTTTTGTCATCAAGAACTTTTCTTCTATGGACTAGTCCCATGTCAAGGCCTTTATTGGTGTTTATGGCCTCTCCCTATGAGTCCTTTGCCCAATATTTACTTAGGGAGGGGTGAATCCACACTATTTCTTTATTAATTTAGTAATTGGTCTACCTTCATCTGAATCTTCCTCCTCGATCATGTCCCTCACTCTTTGGATGTATGAGGCCTGGTCCTCTCTTCTCTTCAAAAGGATTTCCTTAGAGAGTGGGTATTTGAATGCAACCTCCCTTTTTTTCATAGGCAATTTACTTGGGGGTTACAAAATCTTATTGACTCTCTTTGATCTTGGTTACTCCTCTTGGTCTTCACCTCTTCTTTTCCTTCCATATGTCACTAAGGGAGGATGGACTATTACATTTTATGTGCATGGAGCATGCAAGACTGTAGCTAGGGTAATTATGGGAACAACCACTGTAATGGTTAGAATTGTTATGGATCCCTTTTTTGAAATGGAAATGGGAGTGGTACTAGCTAGTGTGACCTAACCTATAAAGATCTTATCACATTTTTCCACCAAGCTTGTAATTTTTGAAAAATATAACTTGATCTTGGATCATGCCACTATTATCTTCTCCACATCCACCTAATTAGTGAACTTAGTATCCCCAAGCTTGAGTTTGCCCTTACTAGTTACGATTGAAGATGGATCCACAAAGTCACCACTGTATCCTAAGAGAAAGGCCTTCAAATCCTTAACCTACATTAATTATTTAAGAGGAGTGTTATATGTGTTGAGGTCAACCCCATGCTCCTTAAGCCATCTAAAGTTTCTCTTCATAATTCACATTGATCTCCTAGGGATGGAATCATCTTGAGTACTAAAATATTGCTGAGTAATTGGCTAGGCTTCAATATTATTGGTGTTGTGAAATGAAGACAATGTTAATTTATCATCCACCATGTCTTTGTGGATGAGAGAAATGTTGTAGGCTATGACTTCCTACACAGTCAGCCTCATAAATTCTAATTTTTAGACATCTTCCTCCATGGTGTAATTGGACCAAATGTCCTCATAGTGAGATTTATGAAACATTGCATTAGTGGCCATGTTTATCAAGTAGTTGATGTCAAAATTGGGTTGAAATGGAATTTTATCAAGTGAATATGAACTCATCTCCTATTCCAACCCTTTTACCTTAGCCACATAAGGACATGAGTAAAAGCCTATCACCATAAATTTTTTGAAAGGATTGTTTATCTTTTCTACTACAATCATTTCATGTGGTGGCATCATTTGTTAGCTTAGTTCCATCACTACCAACTTATCATCTAGGTACCTAAGCAATTTGAGTGGGCATCTAGAATAGCCACTTACCTTATTTTATGTGAATGTTCTGAACTATATATAAGTGGTGCCATATTTCTCAATTAATTTATTAGAAATTATAGACATTATTACTAGGCTTCTTAATGGGCAGAAGACACTCATCATTTCATTGATAAAGCAATTATAAACTTTAAAAAAAAAATTCTTCAGTCCTTCTAGGGTAACCTCTGGATATACATCATATATTTTCATTCTTGAAATATTCTTGGTAAGCCCTTGGAAAGTCCTATTGTGTACAAGGCTATACATGAAACAGGATGACATATAAAAGGTACCTATAAATGCTTCTTTAGAAATAATTGTAGCTTAGAGATCCATCATTTGTATATATAGGTTGTCACTAAGTATGAAGGCCCAATCCAACTTTTTTTCCCTCTAGTATGTAGGTCATAATTAGGAACATCCATGGCTTAAAAGTTTTGGTAGTAGGCATTCATAAATCCTAGTGGCCATGGCAATGAGGCATTAGGGAAACTCATTAAACTTTGTTATCTTTAGGATCTTCGACATTTTGGAGACTTTTTGTCTCCTCTTGGCTAGCCAACAAAAGTTGACAATTTCTTAGATATCTGTGTCCTTTTCTATATACTTGTGGCATTACTCTAAGGAGAGTGAAATGCCTTCTGGCTAGGGAAGAATTCCTAACATTGTACTGAGGGCCAAAGGGGTGAAGGATCATACAAAAAAATAACCACCATCAACAATATTCTTTGTGTCTGGTTGGTATGCTCATGCACATAGAATAATGAGTTTTGGGTATGGGGTAGTGAAAGGGAATGTTATTGTAGGTACGATGTAACTAGTGTCGATATTAGAAATTACTTGGGGGGTCAAGTTGTTGTAAAAAATTTAATAGGGAACTAAAATCCAACCCCACAACATTAGTATCCCTAATTGAATCCAAAATTGAAACAACATTGCCTTTTATTGTGGTAGAAGATGTCATTTTTCAAATTCTTAAATGCAATGTTTCTATACCAAATAAAATATTCACTTGAATAACCCTTGGCTACATTGTAACTCTCTTTAAATAATAAAACATAAGGATTAAATGGGAAAATTATAGTTTAATCTTGATGGCTATGCACACTAGAATTTGAAAGTCTGTGAATAATTTATAGCAATCACATTCTCATACTACACTTATCTTGGGCACATATAACTCAAAAACACAAATGCAAGCTCTGGATGTAAAGGGTAATTTTATAATGAAGACAACTATTTAAGTTATAGTATTTTGCATCTCAAAATTAGGACTACCATTAATTCACCAATGCTCAACGGCTAATCACCACCTACTTCTCATTAATTTCTCAAGTCTTATTCAAAAAAGAGAGGGAAAACACAAAAGCTCTTCTATTTTTACAAATAGTCCTCCTTGTAGGGCACAAAGTGACATGAGGGGGACATGCATTTATGACATCTTTTTGGGCCTTCAAGGATGTTTTCACCTTATCACTTGTTATTTTTAGGAAGTGCACAAGTGCAATAAGCTCTAAACCCTCTCTAAGACCAAGAATAACATATGTCATAAATTTATCTCATAAGTCTAGGTGTTCAAGCCTTCAAGGGTTTTTTGGATTATTCTCACCAAGAATTAAGTGGGTCAATCTTCAAAAAGTGGTTAAAACTAATTTTTTTTTAGGAGCTATCACATGCCATCACTTTTTCTTACAAGTTTAGATAGTCGGGCCTTAAGGACTTTAAACACCTTGCCCTGAACATAGTAAGAGAGGCAAATTTTTAGAACAAGCCTACAACATTCGAAGCCCCAAAAATCTTACACATGTCTAATTTAGACATGATTTCAGACTTCTCAACCACTTTTACCATTTTTCACTAGTTCTCCTTATCTGGCGAAAGGTGCAATATTTCCTCGACCCCCAAAAACACTTATGAAAAGTTTTTAAAGATAAATACATGCCTCTCATTCAATTCATTAGGCTATTTCACACCTTAATCATCAAAATAAATCAAATGTAAATCAATAATTTCATCTAAAGTCTCAAAAATATCTCCTTTGAGTATAGAACATCCAATCTAAGCACAGAGAAAAGCTTAGTCATACCTTTGTCTTCTTACCATGAATTATCCCACCATGGAAATTTTAATCCAAATTTTGTGATTCTTTTGGAGCTATCAAGAGTAACCTCCATCTTTACAAAATACCCCTCAAGAATTTGGCAAGGAGTGGGAGAACACTTACCATTTGGTGAAAATAAATACATGTACATGACTAATCATGAATATGTATTATGATCTTTTGATGGGTTTAGAAAAGTGATTAAAACATTCACACTCACCCAGTTTAGACATTGGAATTTAACTGATAGGGGCCCAATTACTCTAGTGCAAATTTGGGCACAAACATAGGCTCTTACCTAGGGATGGGTACCCCCAATGCGTACATAGAGAACATTAGACTGATCACCTATCCAATGGGCCATGGAGTCTAATAATTTCAACATAGAGTTACAACAGGGCAACCCAAAATGACCAACAAAGAAAAAAGAGAAGGAAAAAAAGTATAAAAACATGGAAAATCACTAGATCATAAAGATGAGGAAGGAAAACACATTATGTACACATTTACAAAGGCAATCATGGACTCAATCCAAAAAATGCTTGAGGTGTCTACCATTGACTGTTAATTCTAAAAATTCTCCATCAATATCTCTAAAATAAAATGTATGGTTCCATATTTGATAATCAATAGTGTAAGGGCACATCCATAGGGAATCAAACTTACCATGCTTTCCTTTGTCCTCATTCCTACTATCCCATAATAGAACTAGATCACTAACCTAAAATGTTCTTGGGGTGAATTTCTTGTCAAAGATCTTTTTGAGGTGTTCCTTAAACTTTACATGCCTTTCATAAGCTTGACATTGATATTCATCAGTTTTAATGATTTGATCGATTCTATCTTCATAATGGTTTATTTCCCCATAATTATTAGCTATTTGTTGAGTGAATTGGTAGGTTGGTAACTGTATATTCAATGGTAAGATAGCTAGAGTTACATAAACAAGCTCAAAAGGACTCTTCCTATTAGATCTCTTCAAAGTTAGCCTATATACCTAGTTAATAAACTTTAACTACTCACCCCATTTTCTTTTTGTTAGCATATAGGGTCCTTCTGATGATTTTTAGTAAATTCTTATTACTAAACATAGCTTTCCCATTTACTTATGGATTAGGATTGGAGGCATATGTTAAATCAATCTTATATTATTCACATTATACACTTAATTTTTTTCTAAATCACATATCATTATCATGTACGACCTTGATTGGCACTTTAAATTGACAAATCACAGTATTCAATAGGAAATCAATGACCACCTGGTGATTCAATATTTTAGTGGGGATTATTTTGACCCATTTTGTGAAGTAGTTAGTAGCCACTAAAATCTATTTGTGACTAGCACTTGAGGCATCTGATATTTCACCTATGAAATCCATCCCTCATTTCCTAAAAGGTCCCTCAATAGAGACTAGTTTTAGGGGAAGTGATCTGGATGCATTCATTATTCCAAAAAATTGCTAACATTCCTCACATCTTCTTACCATAGCATTAACATCTTAGAATAAGGTGGATTGCCAATACCTAACCCTCAAAATATTCTATGCATTGACTTTAGGAGTGAAGTGACCACCACACACACAATTATGGAGCTCTGTAATTATTTAATAAATCTCATTTTTCACCAAACATCTCAAGAGGACACCATTTGGTTTCTCTACGCTAGATCATCTTGCAACAAAAGATATTTTTGAGATACTAACTTAGTGTGCTTTGATTTTTGTCTAAATGGGAGGGGAAATTTAGATTTTAGCTAGTATATTATATCTTTCTACCATAGATATTGCTTATATTTAGACTTGGGATTTTCAACCACTCTTTCTACATTATTTACTTCCACCACTTGTACGTTTTCTTCAGTCATCAGCTTAGCCAAGCCCATACTCCTAGCCAACTTAATAGTCTATATTTCTAAGTCATATTATTGAAGCTTGTTGACCCATCAACATATTTTGTTAGTAGCTTCATTTTGAGTCAATATGTCCTTCACCATTGTATGAGCAACATAAACCACAATCTTTGAACTCAAAATGTAAGGTCTGAACTGCTTGACAGCTTTCAAAAGGGTGAAGGCTTATTTTTCCGTTATGGTATATCTTAGCTCAGATACTTGTAGTTCCTTGCTAAAAAAAGGCAATTGGATGCTCAAGGAATTCATCATTCTTTTTCAATAGTATTATGGAAATAGTATGCATGAAGGAGAATGAAAATATTTTTAAATCTTTCTTATAATCTAGACTAGTAAGCACTGGGGTAGTTTACAAGGCTACCTTGATATCTTGAAAAAACTAGGTGACCTTCTCCTCCCACTTTATAGTTTGGTCCTTTTTTAGCATAAAAGTGATAGGCAGAGTAATGTCTACAAAGTTGGAAACAAATCTTCTAAAAAAAATTAATCTAGCCAAAGAAAGATTGAATACCTTTCTTAGTCTATGGGATGGGTACTTTGTCGATGGCCTCCACCCTCTCAAGATCTATCATAACACCTTATTGGGACACAATATGTCTTAGTAACTTAACCTTTTATATCCTAAACTAGCATTTTTTGGGATTGAAGGAAATCCCAAACTTTCTGTACCTAATCAACATTTATTCTAAATGTGCCAAGTGGTCACTTCTTCTAGAGTACATTGTAACATCGTCTTGGTAAATAGTAATGAATTGGTTTCTTAATTTGATGAATACTATATCCATATCTCTCTAAAAAGTGTAACCTATATTCATCAAACCAAATGGTATTTGAATAAACATGTAGGTGACCCATGGGGTAGTGAAAGTAGTCTTGGACCTTTTAGACTCCTTTACCACCACCTGGTTGTAACCAAAAAATCCATCTAGAGTAGACAATAACTTACATCTAGTGACATCTTAGAGCATGTTATCCATGTTAGGAAATGGGTAATTATCCTTTAGAGGAGCCTTTTTTAATTTTTTGAAATCAACACAAAGCTAGATGTCTCCATTCTTCTTTTGGATAGGGACCAAGTTTGCCACCCATGATGAATATCTGATGGGTTGAATGATCCCATCATCTCTTAACTTCTTCAACTCCTCCTACATCTTAGTGGCCAAGATGGGGTTAATGGGACATTGCTTCTGGCAGAATGTTTTTGCATCAGGGTAAAGAGGAATAACATGTTGGAATAAATTCTCTCGATAAGCTTTCAACTTTGAATGTGACCATGCTAGGCAATCTTGGTACTTATTTAATCACATAATAAATTTTCCTTTTTCTTTTTCACTTAGATGAGTGCCTAGCCAAATTTTATTTGGATTTTCTATTGTCTCGATAATAATCTCAATTACATCTTTTGATATGGAAATGTTCCTAGATTTGACTCTATCAGCTCCATTAAAGGTTACTTCTAGGCTAACCAATCCTCTCAAGATAATATTATTCTTCAATTGGATTATTTATTTTCCATCATAGACTTGTACCATAGAGTCAAACTCTATGATATTTCCTTCAAACTTATTTATGTAGCACAAAAACCTCTTTAATTATTCATCATTATCAAAGACTTTCCAATGATCAATGTTATCTAGGATTGAGGTCCTTACCAGTATCTCAACCTCATATTCACAAGGAAAACCCTCATGTTTAGCTCTAAACTCTATATCTCTCTTTTATAGCATATCTACCAAGTGATTAAGCTCTCAATAATGGAACTGAATATTGAAAGCTTTGAACCATTCCAAGTAGTCCCATACACCATTTTGGTACTGCTTCAACCTCTTATGCTTTATGGTGTAAACATTTTAGACTTATTTCACCACTAGTTCTGAATCACCCTTGACTAGCAACTTATTGAATCCACATTCCTTAGCGATTTGGAGACCAATCAGGAGTGCTTCATACTATGCAATATTATTAGTACACTAAAAAGGTAATTGAAAAGAGTAATTATAAACTTAACCATCAAAGGTATAATAAATAACCC
Source organism: Torreya grandis (assembly GCA_037957365.1). Taxonomy (NCBI): domain Eukaryota; kingdom Viridiplantae; phylum Streptophyta; class Pinopsida; order Cupressales; family Taxaceae; genus Torreya; species Torreya grandis. The sequence continues at coordinate 203,655 of JARHVA010006683.1, read as the reverse complement.
CAGACCCATTTCCAACACTTGAACATGATCCATCAAAATGCATGATCCAGATGGATTCTTCATCAATGATACTAGAGTCAAGAGGCATTTCTATGTATTCAACATTTCCCACAAAACTACGCATGTCTATATCTAGATATAAAACTTCATTCAATTGATACTTGGGGTCCTCTAAAACATGGAGAATTTATGGCTCATGGTTCAAATGAACCATTTTCCCTTTTAGTGGGATAACTTCATAGGATAAATCCATTTTAACACTACCTCCAATTCTAGCTACCCATTTTCTAAATAGTAGTATACCCCATTTTGGTGGACAATCCATAACAATAATGTCCATTCTCAAAAAAATTCTAGGGTACTATGCAAGTTACACCACCAATCCTTTGACTATGACAATAATAGGTACTTCTTTAAAATCCATAACAAGGTATCATCCATATGTTGTAGTTATCCTTATATAAAGCTCATTTAACACTGCCATCAATATGATATTACAAGATGCACCAGAGTCAAACATACAATTGTGGACAACTAGCCCATTAATTAAGAAGGTGGTGTAGAAAGGATCAACATCCATTTGACTTTCTACCAATTTTTTTCCCAAGTATACCTCTAAGTGGTTCTCAGGAAGCTTTGATGCACTCTCTCCTCCCATAGAGAGAGTGATAAAAAGCTCAACTTCAATAAATACATTAGTAGTGATCTTCTTAGTGAATCCCAAATATTTAAAATCTCTCTTCCTATTCTCAAATATTCTAAGCAATTCCAAAAATGGTATTGTGACCTTCAATTGACTCAATACTTGAGCCACATCACAAATTCTATACTTGGGAAATGGAGTATCAGTAGGTAGGCTTGTAACTTTCTCATTCAGGATATATCCTTCAAGAGTCATGGGAATAGAAGCAAGAGAACTAATACTCTTAACTTCACTTTTCAAGGGAGGTTTCTTAGGTTCATCTTTCCTTGGGATACTAGACAATAAAAGCTTTTAGCTTTTTTCCTAGGTATTTCTTGGTTTGATATTATAATGTACAAAACTAGGCCTAGTGGAACCCTAGGTTTCTTTACTCCCCATGGTCCCCTTTTCTTTAGTCTATATTCTAGGGGGAGAATAATACTTCTCTTTTAGAGGATCACCTTGGTCCTTAATCCTGAAATTATATTCCTTCTTTTCTTAGGAAATTGTATCATTGATCATCAATTGCTAATCCTAAATTGATGGAAGGGAGTCTCCATACTTTTATTTCATCATTGACCTCAAGAACTCAAAATCATGAGCTGGTAATTCATACTCATGCATCATGTTTATTTCACAAATAAATTATGGAAGCACTACCATGACCTTTTCAAATTCTATCTAGAATGAACAAATAGTGCTAGCACTCATCAGCTCTGTTGATGGAGAAGTCACCACTATGGCCAGTTCATCAACTTGGAACATAAAATGTTCATATTTTAGGATATTATCAAAATTAGAGACATTTGAGACATTCATAACATCCTCCTCAAAAGTTTATCTTTCCATATCCTAAAAATTGACCATGTAAATATCATATTCATCAGATGTAGCTTCAAAGTCATCTGTATCTTGACCACCATCATCAATTGTGTGATAAGAGGGATGAGGAAGGAAGCACTTGTCATACTAGTCAATGTCATAATTGATTATGTTAATATTTGTAGCTAAAGGATTTGGTACTTCCTTTCCACCTCCCCATTATAATTTATTTCATGCAAGGCATTTTCCCCTATCATTATTTATAGATAGGAACTGTGTCCTACCTTGATCTTGATCTCGAGGATGATTCCTTTCATCTCTCTTAATGTCCATTTTATCATCATGGTTACTAAGTCCCTAAGACAATCCCTTTTCAGCTCTAGTTAATTTGTAACAAATTTATTTTATTTTAGTGGCCAAATTATTTACCATATCCTCTAAGTCTATACTCTTGTGAGATGATTGAGGCTTCTTAGGATTCACCAATTTGACATCATCCCTTTTGTTCAAAGTCATACCCATGGCTTTTATATTATTTTCTATCTAGATAACTAGATTGAAAGCCATCCTTAAACTCATGGGAACCTTGTCTTGAAGATAATAGGTTGCCTTTTTCTCTAACGAATCATAATACTTCATCAAATAAGTAACACCAATAGGCCTAATATCCTTTGGTAGCCTCCTTAATACCTTATTAAATCTAGAATTGAATTCCACACACTCATTTGGATTCTTCTTTAGGTTCTCAAACTCAGTAAGCAAGAATCTAGGATCTATGATATCATCGTATTGAATCTTAAAAGCATCAATCATATCTTACCATGTGTCTATGGATCTATTAGGGAGGGATTTAAACCATTCCTGAGCCTCATCCTCAAGTGTGTTCACAAATATTTTAATACATACATATTCAAGATCTATCTCATAATCCTCAATGATATTTAAGAAGGCTTTCAAATGTTGTTCCCCAAATACTACATTATTCCCTTAGAATTAATAGTTATAAAATTTATAGGGACCTCATTGGGCAAACCAAGAATAACATTAAATTTAATAGGTTGAAACATTGGGATAAGAAAAGGTCTGCATCTATTAGCCAAACCTAGATCATCCTCTCCATCACTATCATTTTCAACATTAAACATTATTCTTCTCAAGTAACAATCTCCCATCTCTAAATCTATAGATGAAGATGAACTAATGGATGGTTGGGGATAAACACAGTGTGAAGGACTTGAAGGAGGGGAAATTAAGTAAATCTTTAATGGACTAATAGGAGGAGAAAAACCCCTTTGTAGAGAAGGAGCTTGACTCGTAGGGAGTTCATATTTTTTATAGGAACTCTAGTATCCTTTCACCAAAGTGATATTAGAGAAAAGGGGGGAAATATGATGGGAAAAAAACTGATAAAGTCTTGCTTGATTTTTTGGGAGTTGGCCCACAATCGACTTCCACACTTGTCTTCTTCTAGATGGGCTTTTTAATTTTGGGATACATTATTTTGATGGATTCCGTTTAAAAGGAGGATCTAGTACCCTCTAACTTTACAAATCTAAAGATAATTATTCAAAGTAGAGAAGGGAACATATAGTAGGCACTAATCTTCAAACCTTGATACAATAGAGTCACCACTAGAAGTAGGACTTGCAGACTAGAAAATAAAGCTGCACAGTAATTTGATGAAATATCACCTGTAAATGTTGAAAACAACATCAAGAATATAAAATATTTCAATGAAATAGGGGTGAATATATTCATTAGATTCATCCATAAAATTTTAAGGACATTAATTAACTTAACACAAAAATCCCATTATAGCAATATCACAAAGTACTTGCAGCTCTTTGCAAAAGTCCTGGACAACATAGGTGATAAGAAGTGTCCCCAATAATGGTGCCAAAAAAGTGTTGGTTCCCAGTTATATAACTCTTTGATCTATCTTTATTCATTTAAAGTAAATGACAAACAAAAATGAAGAACTTTTTAAAATGTCATTGTAGTCGGGGAAGGGTTTAGCATCAATAATTGACCATACTTGAGAAAATGACTGGGAGGCACCTATAAAGGGTATGGTTATTTCCCTACTACTTTTAGCTCTACTTGAACCAAGGTGAGAGGACCTATGGGGTAGCTCACTCATATGGATAGATTCCATAATTTACCCACCATGGGAATTATTAATGTAAAGACACACAAATTTTACCTAAACATAACCAAGAATGCTCAATCTACTCAAGAAGGGTTGTCACACAGAATGATAAAATGTCCTAAACTAAAAGAAAGTTACTAAAGATAGATAAATATGTGACTGCAACCTTCACTTTGACAATAACTTTGGGCATCAATAAATAAGTGGGATATTATATCACTGAGGCTTAAATCATATAGAGCAAATGCATTTCAAATATGCAAAAATTCATGCATCTAGAAGGCAAATAGTACTTATGATATTAAAATGGTGTACTATCTATAGAGAAAGATAGGGTAAAACCAATTTAATTTGAGTTATGGATAAGGGTGTGAAAAACTTATCAAATGAGTATGGAAATGTTCACATAACAACTATATTATGTTCATTCAACAAATGTTTTCTAGTTCAAAATAGATAAGATGAAATCATGAACAAATGACCCTCAAAAGATTACTTACAACACTACAAATAACCATTAAATAATTCCCACCAATTGAATTCATAAACCCATGACTACCCTTAAGAAGGATATCAATTCCCTATTCTCACATATCAAAATGGAAAGGATTTTATACTCTAGATTCAAACTTCAAATGATTACTATAAAGAAGCACACATCAAATAAACAATCCACTAAGCATGTAAAGTAGAGTATTTTATTTCAAAAACAGGAAGAAACAATGAATCATGAACAGATTCTAGATATTAGCTAAATCAAAGCTAAATACAATGTGTCTTGAGAATTACATGTCAGAACACCATGCAAAACATTTCTATAATAAGGGAGACATTTTGAATGCTTTCAAAGCTTACTAATGATTTTACAAGAAGAATCAGTTTGGCATCAAAAAATTACATAGGGAGAACTCTCCTAAGCTATATCTTTATACTAATAAATTGACCAACCTATATAAAGGGATAAACCCCCTTTACTTATATAATTTTATTTAAACTCAACACACTCCTAAAGATGCTCCACCTAGAAAAATCTTTCTCAAGACTGGAGTCTATTGTAACAAACTTGATTCCTCATAGTTGTGTTTGTGCTTCCATGATGATAAAAAACATGATACTCCATCATGGTAGAACATTTTTTATTAGACATGTCGGGAATAACCGTACAAAGGACAAAACAACCTTTGTCTCTATACACAATAAGAAAAATATGTCCCTTCCTTATACACATGATTATTCAAACTAACCTTGAAAGGGATGTGCCACTAATGGGTAGAGTACAATGGTTTCTAAGTAGGAAACAAGAATAAAGAATAAGAGAGAGAGAGAGAGATAAAAAGAGAAAATAATATTGTTAGCTAATAAGAAATTAGAATGATTGGTTATGCTCTAGAATCAATATTGATAACCGAATCCTTCACCAACTTGTTCTTGTAATTGTTATACATATCAATCATGGAGGCGATATCATTTTGATCTAGGCTAGCTTGGTATTTGAATTTGACCTCAAATTCCTCTAGCCAAGTGGCTATATTTTAAATTGTGGTATGTTTTCACCCAATGAACACTTTGAGTAGGTCATAATCCTTCTCAATTACTACTAACTATCTTATTTTGTGGGCATCAAAAGCTCCTTGAGGTGCATCAATGTGGATTTTTAGAGCACTATGTATTAACCCTTCTATAAAATCCCCTGCCCCATCAAGGCTCACCATTTTTATAAGGGTAGAATTTATTTCCTTGGTAGTAGTCTTGAGAGACTAATCTTCTACTGTTAAATTAAAGATGCCCTCCTTGAGCACCATCATTAGATGCTTTATTTCCAATTGATATTATTTGGTCTTCTTGTGATCATTTGAAGAGATAATCTTCTCCATCCTTAAAACATTACTACCCATATTACACATTTCATCTACTTTAAGCTAGATCTTCTACCAGATTTTTATGTTAAATGGATGATCTCTTACACCCAGGTGTTTAGATCTTCTTGCCATTCCTCTATAGCCCACCCTTTAGATTTTAGTTCATCACCTTAGCCAAAATCTTATGACCCCATGGGGAAAAGAGGAAGGTCTAGAGTCTTAGTGGTAGTTATAGCCACTACCTTTGGATTAATTAATAACTTCTACAAGTATTGGATCATAGCCTAATTTTCTACATTTATCTCTTCCATGGTGGCTTTATCTTAATCCATCTTTTGTGACACCATATTAGCTAGAACCTACAAACTATGCTTCAAATCCATTTATGATGGCTCCCCAAGATTATAACTATAAATGGAGTAACTCTCTATGGGATCATATTTCTTCAATTCATCAGGAGGGGGAACAAATACCTCAACATTTCTTTCCCTCTTGTCTGTGTAAGTGGTTTTGGAGTAAGTTTTAGCCTTCTTAGGGGGCTTAGCCTTATGATTCTAAATGATCTCTATTACATAAATGTACCCTATTTTAATTATGATATCTTACTTTATTTTCACTTGTTCCATGACCTAGAGAAGGGGCTTAGTTTGGAAACCCACCAAGGTTGTAGACATTATGGAAAGCATTGACTCAACACAAGGTGGTGTCAATGAATAGGTAGTTGCATAGAGTGTCACGAGATTGGGTGGTAGGCTCCACATGAATTTATAAATTTCATCATCACTATCATGCTCTTTTTCATCCCCTTCTATTCCATGATTTTCCTATAATGCTGGTTTTACTTACTTTAAAACTTCAAAATCTGACCCTGGCTAGTGGGACTCCATGAGTAATTTCTCGATGGAGCTCCTCTATGCTATGGTCTAGATGGAAGGATTGATAACCACCTTGAATTATTTATTTGTTTGAAATCCTAGGTTAAAAAAGGATATGGTGACCTCCTTGCTACATTTAGGCAAATCTACATTGATCACAACCTCAGGGCCTTTATTTTGGACTAAATCATCAACTTTGATTAGAGCAAAGAGACCTCAGGATACTTCAATAGAAGTATCACTTCTCGAGATATCCTCCTTAGCATCTTTATTTCCTAGATCAAACTCTTTATTTTACTTTGAAAGGGTGGGGGTTCCCTTTTTTATGTTTGCTCCCCCATCTACCTCTACCTCTACACTATCAGTGGGGACTTGGTCACCATGTTCTGGCTATTCTCAACTCCCCCATCAGGTCCTTGATTATACTCACCTTCATGAACTCTATCCTGACAAAGTGATTGGGAGATGAAATTTTTAACAAATTATTATGTATTTAGGGAGGCTACCTCTTTCTCAATAGGGACATGGGCCTAGGTGGCTACTTCTGCTCCAATATGTACAACTTCATCAAATGACAAAGGGACATATGAGGTTAAAGTGCCCTCCTCATCACCTTTGCTTTTTGTCCTCAAGACCTCTTCTTCTATGGACTAGTCCCATGTCAAGGCCTTTACTAGGGTTTATAGCATCTCCTTATGAGTCCTTGCATGGTATTTACTTAGGGAGGGGTGAAGGCACACTATTTATTCATTACTTTAGCAATTGGTCTGCCTTCATTTGGATCTTCCTCCTCACTCATGTCCATCACTCTTTGGGTTTATGAGGCATGGTACTCTCTTCTCTTCATATGCATTTAATTATAGAGTGGGTCTTTGAATGCAACCTCCCTTTTATTCATAGGTGATTTACTTGGGGGTTGAAAACTCTTCTTGACTCTCTTCAATATATGTTGCTCCTCTTGGTCTTCCCCTCCTCTTTTCCTTGCATATGTCACTAGGGGAGGATGGAATACTACTTGTTGTGTGGGTGGATTGTATGGGGACCATAGCTAGGATAATTATGAGAGTAGCCACTAGAATGGCTAGAATTACTAGGGATCCCTTTCCTAAAATGGGGATGGGAGTGGCACAAGCTAGTGTGACCCACCCTGTAAAGATCTTATCCTAGTTTTCTACCAAGCTTGTTATTTTTGAAAAGGATAACCTAGTCTTGGATCATGTTTATGTTATCTTCTCCACATCCACTGGCTTGGTGAACTTGATATCCTCAAGCTTGCATTTACCTTTACTAGTTGCAATTGAATATGGATACATAAATTGATCACTATATCCTAGGAAAAAGGCCTTTAACTCCTTAACCTACTTTAATTCTTGAAGAGCAGGAGTGTCATATGTGTTGAGGTTGACCCCATGTTCCTTAAGTCATCTAAAGGTTCTCTTTATAATTTGTAATAATCTCCCAAGGATGGAATCATCCTCTTGAGTACTAAAATCTAGCTGAGCAATGGGTTGGGATTCAATATTATTGGTGTTGTACAATGAAGCCAATGTTAATTTATCATCCACCATATCTTTGGGGATGGAAGCAATGTTGTAGGCTATGACTTCCTGCACATTTAGCCTCATAAATTCTAATTTTCAAACATCTTCCTCTATGGTACAATCAGACCAAATGTCCTCATAGTGATACTTATGAAACATTACATTAGTGGCCATGTTTATCGACCACCTAATGTCAAAATTGGGTTAGGGTGGAATTTTATCAAGTGCATACGAACTCATCTTCTATTCCAACCCTTTTTCCTTAGCCATAGAAGGATATGAGTAAAACCCTATAGCCATAGGAAATTTGAAAGGATTGTTTATCTTTTTTTTATAATCATTTCATGTGGTAACATCATTTATCAACTTATCTCCATCACTGCCAACTTGTCATCCAAGTACCTGGGCAATTTGAGTGGGCATCTAGAATAGCAATTTTTTAAAACTATATATAAGTGGTGCCATATTTCTCAATTAATTTCTTGGTAGTTGTATAAATTCTATTTAGGCTTCTTAATGAGAATAAGATAATCATCATTTCATTAAAAAAGTTATTATAAACTTTATAGAAATTGTTCTTGAATCCTTCTAGGGTAACCTCTAGATATACATCATATATTTTCATTCCTAAAAGATTCTTGGTGAGCCCTTGAAAAGTCCTATTGTGCATCAGGTTGTACATCAAATAGGATGACATACCAAATTTAATTACAAATTATTCCTTAGAAATAATTGTAGCTTAAAGCTACATCATTTGTATATGTAGGTTGTCACTGAGTATGGTGGCCCAGTCCATCTTTTTCTTTCCCTCAAACACATAGATCATAATTAGGAACATCCATGGCTCAAAATTTTTGGTAGTAGGCATCCCATAAATCTTGGTAACCATGTAAATGATGAATTTGGGAAACTCATTAAAATATATTATCTTCAGGCTCTTAGAAATTTTGGAGACTTTTTGTCTCCTCTTGGCTAGCTAGCAAGAATTGATAATTTATTAGATATCTTTGTCCTTCTTTTCTACATACTTGTGGCATTACTCTAAGGAGAGTGAAATGTCTTTTGGCTAAGGAGGAATACTTAACATAGCACTGAGGGCTAAAGGGGTGAAGGAGCATATAGTAGAATGACCACCATCAATAATAGTCGTTGTATCTAGTTGGTATGCTCGAGCACACGTAATAATGAGTTTTAGGTATGGGGTAACCAAAGTGAATGCTACTACAAGTATGATGTAGCTAGTGCCAACATTGTAAATTACTTAGGGGGTCAAGTTATTACAAAACATTCAATAGGGCCCCAAAATCCAACCCTACAACATTAGTATCCCTAATTGAATCTAGAAATGAAAAAAAAAATGCCTTTTATTATGGTAGAAGATGCTGCCATTTTCCCCATTATTAAATGCAACATTTTTATACTAGATAAACACTTCACTTGAATAAACCTTACTACCTTTACTACACTTAGCTCAGGCACATATAACTTGAAATCATGAATGCAAGCTCTGAATGCAAAGGGTAATTTTAGAATGAAGATAAATATCTAAGTTATAGTCCTTTACATCTCAAGATTAGGGATACCATTAATGAGCCAAAGCTCAATGGCTAATCACCACCTACTTATTAGTTTGAGAAAGAGAGGGAAAACACAAACACTCCCTTATTGTGCCAAATAGTCCTCCTTGTAGGGTTCATAGTGACAAGAGTGGGACATGCATTTATGACATATTTTTGAGCCTCTAGGTATGTTTTCACCTTTTCACTTGTTATTTTTTGGAGGTGCAGAAGTGAAATAAGCTTCAAACCCTCTCTAAGACCAAAAACAACATGTGTCATAATTTTATCTCATAATTCTAGGTGTTTGTGCCTTCAGGGTTTTTTTGGATTATTCCCACCAAGAAGTAAGTGGGGTAATATTCAAAAAGTGGCCAAAACTAAAACATTTTTGAGGAGCTACCATGTGCCATCACTTTTTCTTATAAGTTTAGATATTTGGGCATTAGGGAATTTAAACACCTTGCCCCAAACACATTAAGAGGGGAAATTTTTTAGAATAAGCTTAAAACATTCAAAGCCCTAAAAATATGCCACATGTCTAATTTAGATGTGAGTTCAGACCTCTTAGCCACTTTTACCATTTTGTACTAGTTTTCCTTATCTAAGGAAAGGTGAAAGATTTCCCTGACCCCTGATAACACTTATGAAAAGTTTCCTAAGATAAATACATGCATCTCATTCAATTCATTAGGCTATTTCACACCATAATCATCAAAATACATTAAGTGTAAATCAGTAATTTCATGAAAAGTCCTAGAAACCTCTCCTTTGATCATAAAGCAACCAATCCAAGCACAGAGAAAATCTTGGACATACACTTGTATTCTCACAATTAATTATCCCACCATGGGACTTTTAATAAACATTTGGTGATTCCTTTAGAGCTGTGAAGAGTAACCTCCATCTTTAGAAAGTAACCCTCAAGTATTTGGCAAGGAGTGAGAGAAAAATTACCATTTGGTGAAAGAAAATACATATACATGACTAATCATGAATATTTATTATAATATTTTTATGGGCTGAGGTAATAGATTAAATCATTGACAATCATCTAGCTTAGACATGGGAATTTAATTGATAGGGGCCTAATTGCTCTAATGTAGATTTGGGAACCAATAGGAAGCACCCTCTATCTAAGATAAAATACAGGGTACTTAACCTATTTACTTAGATAGTTTGAATGTTTGAGATGATTTTCAATTGATGGATACCTTCTTCACCACACTCTTTAAAATTCCAAGGCAGACTCCTAGAAAAGGGCCTGTGTGTAGGGTTTCAAGATGCAAATTATGTGATGCATCCCTAGGATCCTCTCTTTATTATATATCCATAATGAGAGTTTAATTGGAATAATATAATAATTATATATTTGTTCTCATCTTCACTCATCAACTCATCCTTCCATATACTCCTCATATCCCTTGCTTAGTCAAGATTGAGTACATATTCATCATTGTGTTAGCTTCAAGGCACTTATACCTATAGGTGATCTATTCATAATTTATATTGAGGATAATTTATAAAACCGCATTTGAGTCCCTTAGAGTTATTTTTTATCATACACACCATGTTTCAATTTTCCAACTTCTAGAATATAGCTTCCTATCTCACTAGTGTGTAATGGTCAACTATAGTTGACTGTGATATGGCAACATGGAGTCTCATGGGTGTTGGTTTCCCTTAAATATTGATTTATATAATTGTAAATACTTTGGAATACATTAGTAAACCTTTCATAGTAATATTCTCATGTTTATAAGCACATTATTCCCCAAGTTTATTTTGAGATCTCTAAGAGCATTTCAATGTAGGCTATAGGTGAATGACCTTAGATTTAGGCACACTTGTAAGTGTTTATATGATAAAAACTCAATATACCAGCCTATAATAATGTAATTTATTCCCAAAATGGTCCACATCATGCTTTAGGTCCACAATAAAGAAACACATTCTCAAACCTGTACCTTAGGTTGGTTGTAGGTTAACCTCTTAGGCAAAAGACATCTGTAGGTGTGTATAGAGCTTAAAACACAATACATCATATTATTTGAATGAAATTAAGGTTATGAATGATATATTAAACCATATAAAAATATTGAATCATGGAAAAGTGGTTTTTATTACAACCTTGAGGTAGAAAGCCTCTTTGAGGCTCAAAACTATAGATGTCACTACCTGACATTAGTGCATAAATGTGCATCTTTGGGCTCCTCTAGCATGAAGAATAGAAGACCAAATCACTTATTTCCTTTTGAAATATAGTCTCCTATGTGAAGACAAAAATATAGTCACTTAGATACACCAAGAGTGATGACAACCTTGTTGTATGACCTTGAAAAAAAGGCTTAGGTGCTCTATTTTCACCATTTGGGGATGTAATCCTTGAACATAGCTATTGAGTCTTTAAACATGGTTTCCCACTTCATTTATCAATACAACCTCTCAAATAGGTCTTTATTTAACTCTAAAACACATTAGGACTTCATGAATGAGTTCTTGCATGTGCTTAAACACTCCATATGGCACCTCAGCCCTCTTTTAGGACCACCTATAGGTGAACATTCCTCTATGCAAGAAATATATGTAAGTATGTAAAATTACATTATTTTTTAAATTATAATGATTTATAGGCATATTAAATATATCTAAATTCACTCTTAACACTATCAAAGACTTTATCTAGCTCAGACACTCTTTTCTAACATGATTGGTCCTCTTGAGGTACTTGTAGGTGAGTATAATGGTAGGATACTATGAATGACTATATTGAATATCATAATCCCTCTCATAACAAGTGAAAATATTTACTTGATTATCACCACTATGAGGATGTATTCAAACTTTAAATACCATATTATTTACCCCATGGACATGTTAAAATCCTTAATCTAGCTCACTTAGATGACTATGTGTGGCAGTCATGAAGCAATTGACTATATGATATGTCTCTTTACTACCAATTAATGGTTATTATTTTAAGCATAATTTTGAATGGATAATGGTCTAGGAGGATATTATGAACATGAATATAAACCTATCACCATCATTTGACAACATTAATAATGCATGAAGACATTAGAAATGGTGGAAATCTCTTTGTAACATAGAATAATATATTCTCTTGAAACCTAAGATACTTAGCCTATCAAAAAACTTTGAAATTCTAAACCAAGAATTGGAAACATTATGGGAGATATCAAAAATCATATGGAATCAATACCAGTAGTTTGATTGTAAGGACTTCTCCAAACCAAATCAAAACCTATAGGGTGCATAGATTGGCATGCAAATTAGATATGTAAAATTATTAGGAATGGTTAATAAATAAAATGTAACCATTAATCTATAAAAAAATATAAAATGGAATATTTTTGAGCATAGAAGACACACCCAAGAGAAATTTGTCTGAAACCTCCCTTACTTGCCATACCAAGTATAAACTTATTGACTAGTTCTATGTGGATGAAAGGGTGAAGGATTAGAATGGTTTTACCTAAAATTTGACACTTATATAGTACTTAAAGCATGTAAATTGGTTTTAGGAAATTGAATATTCATCTCATATCCTTCTCCCATGTGTCACATTCCATTATGGGTGGTACAAGTGCCAAACTAATATTTTTCCCAAAAAAGCTGCTCTTTCTTCTAAAGAACCTACCACTTTTCAGTTATAAATGTTTACTTAAGACTTAGTAAGACACATGAGGAATGAAATCACCTTATAAAACCTTCACATTTCCCAATGAGGTTTTAAAACTCATTTAATGCTCTATATTTTCCCCCAAAATGACTCTTAGGACTAAAAAGATATCACCAAGGATAGATACACATAAAATTAAATCAAATGAGATATTAAATACCTCATGAAATTATAATAGGCCCATAAAAACATATAAAGATCAAATTTTTACTAATAAGTGGTCCAATTTGACCTACAAGGTCAAATGTGGTCAATAAAATGGCGACTCATAGGGGTAGTATGCCTGCTATACTAAAGATCATTAGCCTTATCATATCCATGGTATTAAGGATTAATCTAAAGTCTAAAGCAAAACAATAATAACTAACACTTGACAACCAGGTTTTGACCAAAACAAGACAACTAATTACCTCAACCATACAAAATAAAGGACACACACATGTGCTTAAAGCACTTAGGAAAAACAAAAAATAAATAACTATGAACAACTAATAAATAAGCATACTATTTTATTATTTTTTGGAAACTAGTGTTTAGTTCATAAATAATAAGGGGTCTAGAGTAAGGGAGAAATATAGTTTAATAATGTAAAATATAGATTTTTATCAAATAAATTACATGAGGAGAAGAAATAAACTTATCTAAAAATGGGTTGAAATGGGTGATTCAGGGGCTAAAAATTAAGATGTAGGACTAGGACACTATCTATAATTTAAATTTGGACTTCATTTTCTAATTGGATAGGAGCATTAGAACTAGATAGGAGTGGCACTAGTGTTATTATCCACCTCTACCATTGTTGTCCTAAGGATCTAAGCTTTATGGGTTTTATTTGTTGGGTCAGTGTGACTTTTATGTACCAAATTTTGGAGGTTGGAAGTAAAAATAGCTCACTACAGGTCTATTTAAATCTACAAACCCTTTATTTATCTACACATATGGAAAAAATGCATCAAAATCAAAAGGGGTTAAAACTAGGTTAGGGGAAGAATGATGACACAATATAAAACCCCCATTGTCCTAATCACTACCTAAATTAACCCTCAAGCTAGGGTCTCAGATCCAATGTATTTCTCCTTTAGGGAATGTGCATAATAAATGCACATGATATATGTAAGAATGACTTTTTCCTAGGTTTTTCCTTGATCAAGCATGCAAGTCTATGTGTGATACAAAATACTGAGCTATACTATTGACTATTTTTTATTATGTCTAACATGCCAAAGTAGTAAGGGATTGGTGTAATTTTGATATGAGAATGAAAGAATGGAATGACTAGATGTGCTTTAGGATGGCTAGGGGTTGATGCAAAATTTAGATGTGCTTAAGACTATACTAGATGGTTATATGCAGAGAATAAGGAAGATTACTTGAGTGGTTTCAGTTATATGCTTGATTTATTGATAATATTTTCCGAACCTTTCCAAATTATCTTTAAATGGGTTTTTATAGGGATTTATTGGTCACGGATTTAATTTTCTTCCTTTAGGCTAACAAGGAAAAAGATGAAGAACCAGAATAAAATGACTATTGGGGCCAAAAATGAGCTTGAACAACAGCACCAAAAGCTAATAAGAGTGGTATTAGTGATATTATCTTAGTGTGATGATATTATCCTAGGTAGACAAGACCTAGGAGGGTGGATTGTTCATGAAAAAAGGGTCCTAGCTTAGCTAGGATCAGGTCCAAAAGGCTATGGATGACTAATAATTGGTGAAAATAATCCTATGAGGGTCATGAGAGAAAAAAAGAGGGACCTATGGGTTGGGTGTCATTATCCATGCTCAAGTTACCAATTTTTGCATTTTACATGACTATATTTCCCCCCCCCTCCTTTATTCTAGTGATGAAACAAAGCAAAATACTAGGATAAAGTAAAAATAGAAAGCATACCTAAACTTACCTACAAAGGTGAAGCCCATGAAGTTGTGTGATGTTAGGTGTGCATAGAGAGAGCACACTATGAAGTGTAAACCTATAAGTGAAATTAAATAGTAGATAATTTCTTATTAGATACATTATATCTAAAATAAAAATGCACAAAGCTAGGTAAGAGAGAGAGAGAGAAAGAGAAAGGAATGAATACACCTCACCGAGTACATGAACCAATACAAAACATGTGCTATTGAGTGATGCTATATGTGTGTTGAATAAGAGTAATATCATGAATAGAGTTGAGAGCTCAATTGCCTAGGAGTTTCTCAAGAATGCAAAGGCTAGTTCTTTAGATCCATTATCAACCACTAAGTGAAGCTAGGTGGTCATATATGTGTTGATCAATGTTTGGATTGTGTATCCAATCCCTTTGAATAGGTGGCTCAAGAATACAAAGGCTAGTTAATCCTTTGGCTCCATCATTGCCCTATGAAGTGAAGCTATAAACTGATACCAATATAGAATATGTGTCATATGAGATGGCTCTTAAATTTCATGAATGTACTATGATTTGCTAATGCTAGTGTTGATACCCAAATGTATGCTAAAAACTAGGCCACTCTTGGCCATTCCTAAAGATGAAGATTAGGCTATATGAAAGCCACTTTGAAAATAAGAATCTAGCTTATGTGTAAGCCACTTGGGAACTTAGAAATTGGGCTTGTATGAAAGGCAAACCAAAATGATTCCAACCACCTATAGATGGAGTAAGGAATGCAACTACTGAGAATGTTTGGGTAATGCTGAACTTTGAAAGAAAGAAAACAAATGTGCCATACACATTGCCCCCAATCAATGGTGTCTGAAACATGGATTTTGATCTAGAAGTTGTACCAACTACCCTATCTAAAAATATAATCAAGAGCCATCATGTTGTACTTCATGCCCCATATGTCTAGATTCTCTAAGCAAAACTATACTAAAACTATTGAATCTGGTCTGAACTATAGCTAACAAAACTATAATTGAACTTACCTTTCTATTTATTCTTGGAAAATTTGGTTTTTATACTGGTTAGATAGGAAAATTTGAAATGGATAGTAATGTCACTGATATTTTAGTCTAATTTTGGCACTAATTTCTTAGGCCAAATTTGATGAATATTTTAGATTCTTGACTATCTACCTAGTTTATTATCACTAGTTTGTTGTTTGGTTGTTATTCTTAGTGTTTTGAATGCTTCTATTTTTACTGTTAGGAGATCTGATCTCTATGACAAAACCAATATTTGTTGTCCCCTCTTTTGAGGGTAGGAATGAAGACTCTATAATGATTACCCTTAGAAGAAAGATCCATGTAAGTGTGTTATGCTATAAAGATACATGATATAGTAAAGATAATAGGCAAGATATCTCAAGATATAACATGATTTGTATTGAGAGATTGTTAGATCAACATGGGTTTGCCTAGATAGATGTAAGAATGTAATAGCATGTATAATGTACTAAATTGTAATTGTTAGTTGGAGGGATGGAGCATGATTTCCATCATGGCATCCAAGAAAACATGAATAATGCATGATATGGATCATGACATTGTAAACAATAGATAATTAAACAAGTAACAATCACACAAGATAAGAATAAATAAACATAAAAGATTGGCTAAGGGGCCAAGAAAATAAGGGACATGGGCACATGTCACTCAAATTAGAAATCAAGCATACAAGATATGTTCAAAATACCACATACACATATAGTTTAAACAAGCAAGTTGGCATGGAAGTCATAATCACATAGAGGAGTATAGGCAAAGGAAATTGGAAAATGTCATAAGGCACACACATGAATAGAATCAAATAAAATTGACAAATGTCCTAAGGCACATACAAGAGACAAACAAGAACTAAGAAAATGCAATCACATCAAGCTAATGCTAAGAAAGCAAAGAAAACATGTAAGAAACTAGAATTATAAATTCATCTAACTAATCAAAACAAGAAGTGAATGTATGTAATATATGTTAGTATAAGACTAGGTATATGCTAATAAATATATAAGTGTTATATACTAGTGAGTTTCAATAGAGTAATCTATGTATGCTAGTGAATAATGTACCTAAACATAATAAATAAAGTATGTGGTGTAGTAATGACATAACTTGGATGGTGTAGTAATGTAGAAGATTCCCCCCAGTGGGTATGTATATCAATGTATGTATTGAATGTGTAAGTAGGATGCCCCTTCAATGGGTAAAGTGAAGCAATTATGAAGCTTGATGTTACTACACACACTCAAATAAGATCAAGTGAAGCATGGTAATGTAGACAAATCAACAAACAATAATCATAGAATATAAAGTACAAGTCTAGCATGATAGGAGAAATGTGAAACATGGATAATGCATACAATCAAAATGTTTTTTTTTAATTTTTGACATATTTGAATGTGTTTGTGTTTTGAAATGTTAAATTATTTTTGAATTTTTTAAATATTTGAACTATGTACAATCAAGCTTAAGAAACTATGTATAGGTAAGCTAGGAAAGGATAATACTAACTGATGATTCTCATGGGAGACTCCTTATCATGATGTCCTGTATCAAGGAGATGAATCATGTGTGATCATGAAACATGATGAAAATGTTGAGATTATGGATCTAAAATCTATATATGCTATAAATTATCAAAAATCTCTAAAGTAGAAACTCAGTGTGGAGTTCTCCTATGACTCTAAGAAGTGGATGCAGCTGTAGGGATTTTAAAGACCCATTTGGTAGTAGGAAAAGATCTCTAAACATGTGCTTTGTGAGTAGATGTATGAGATCTCCATGATACTACTCTAATTGTGATCACTATAGCTAAAATCTATCTATAATCCTAAAACTATGGAGGTGTATGAAATCTCTATGCTAGTGATAGATACCTCAACTGTGGTTGAATTAGAATTAGAGGAGGAACTATAACTAGTGGAGAAATTGGAGCTAGAAGATGAACTAAAATTGGTGACTATACTATAGAAGATGGATCTGAAGTGGGGAGTGGTAACTCATATGGAACTCCACCAATTATAATAACCTAATCAGCATGAATGAATTATTGGGGATCAACTAACAATGTTGATTACAATATGAAAGCAATTAAATGCGGAATTAAACCAAAATGATAAGTAACTAGAATCAAAAAATAGTAAAGAATAAGAGATACAAGAAACCACCTTGAAAACTTGTATTACACTCTTTACAAAAGGAATACAATTGAATAAACTTCTTTTCTTTCGCACCTCTCTCAGATGTACAGATCTCTTTCCCTTAAGAGCTCTCTCTCACAATTACAATCAATTCCAACAACCTAGATTGATACACATATACAATCTTGTACTATTCAATTCAACATTCTAAGCTAAGAAGATCTATCCTATTATATAATAATTAGGAAACATGAGCATACAACTATAGCCATTAGATGCACCTCCTAATCAAGTGCTCTAAACAGTCTTACTAATAATAGAGATGCGGACATAAGACTATCACTTAATCCTAACATGCAAACATTCTGTTCTAACCACAAAAATAGCATTCTGGATGCATAGGTGATTGATGTCGGTCCCTGCCTGTCTGCACCTGATCGACGTCAGCGAAACATAACTGACGTCGACATCTCCCAGTCGACTCTTGACCAATGTCGGTCACTCCTGACCGATGTCAGTGACTATGTAAATCTTGCAACTTGCAAACTCACTCATTTGGTGAAGCTTTTATCTCCACACCTTAACAATCTCCCACTTGGAGATAAACAGCTGCACCTATACCTGTATAGCAACATCTTCTAGGTCCTCCATCTTTAAACTCAATCATGAAGACCTACAAAAGTTGAATGAATATTCAACTTCTCCTTTGTTACCAGCTTGGTTAACACATCAGTAGGATTCTTATCTATATGGATCTTTTCTAGCTTCAACTCACCATCCTCCAATACCTGTCTAATGAAGTGGTACCTAAGCTGTATCTGCTTTGTTCTTAAATGAAACATTGAATTCTTAGCCAAATGAATTGCACTCTATCACTGTATAATCTACAACTCTCTTGCTCCTTTCCAAGCTCTTCCATAAACCGTGTCATCCATATCATTTCTTTGCTAGCCTATGTGACTACAATATATTTTGCTTCTGTAGTTGACAAGGCAACAACCTTTTACAACTTTGATATCCAGCTAATTGCCATTCCACCAATAGTAAAAACATATCCTGTGGTTCTTCTTCTGCCATCCAAATCACTTGCCATATGTGAATCTACATAACCATGTAGAGAAGTATTTGAACCTCCATTGCACAAATGACTACTATTGGTCCCTCTCAGATATCTAAGGATCCACTGAACTGCTTTCCAGTGCTCCTTCCCTGGATTAGCCATATACTTACTTACAACTCTCACTGTTTGGGCAATATCTGATCTAGTACATACCATTGAATACATTAATCTCCCTACTATGGAAGCATATGGAACTCTATTCATGTACTCTACCTCATCATGTGAATTAGGACACTATTCTTTACTCAACTTAAAATGTCCAGCCAAAGGTGTGCTTACTAGTTTTTCATCCTGCAGATTGATCCATTTCAACACCTTGTTCACATAATCCTCTTGAGACAAAATCAACCTAAGATTTTTCATGTCTCTCTTAATGCTCATGCCAAGGATTTTTTTTTTTGCTCCCAAATCCTTCATGGCAAATGTGTGAGCTAATTTCACCTTAAGCTGAGAGATATCCTGCATGTGTGATCCTGCAACCAGCATGTCATCTACATACAACAACAGAATAATATATCTACCATTATCTAATTTCTTAAAATACACACAATGGTTAGATTGACACCTATTGTAGCCATGCTCAGTCATAAACCTATCAAATCTCAAATACCATTGTCTAGGAGCTTGCTTGAAGCCATACAAGCTTTTCTTTAATCTACACACTAGCTTCTCCTTACCTTTGACCTCAAATCCTTCCAGCTGATCCATATATATTTCTTCATCCAAATCACCATGAAGAAATGTTGTCTTAACATCAAGCTACTCAAGATGCAAATCCTCAATAGCAACTAAAGACAGTACAGTTTGTATAGAAGTCATTTTAACAACAGGAGAAAAAATCTCACTAAAATCAATACCTGGTTTTTGTGCAAATCCTTTCACTACCAACCTGGCCTTATATCTCATCTGTCAATTCTCACCTTCCTTCAATCTATAGATCCATATGTTCTTCAGTGTCTTTTTTCTACTGGCAACTCAACCAAATCCCATGTTTGGTTCTCCTTCAAGGAATCAATCTCCTCATTCATGCCTAGCTCCCACTGATTCTTGGATTCCACCTGTATTGCTTCATCAAAACTCTCTGGTTATCCACCATCAGTAAGTAATAAATAGAATAATGAAGTGGAATATCGAATTAGAGGTTTACTTACCCTTTCTGACCTCCTGATGGGCATCTAAGACTCATTCACAACATGTTGTCCACCCAAATTCTTTGACAGTGACCGACCTCAGTCACTTCCAGGCCTATAACTGGCTGACAATAGTTCTTCCTAACCGACGTCGGTTCCTACCTTATCGACGTCAGTCACTGTATGACCGACATCAGTTCCTATATTGTTGATGTTGGTTCCTACCTGGCTGATGTCAGTCTCTATGTTTTCCTATCTGTGATTAATTTTTCTCACGAGCTCATTTTAAACCATCACCTCATCCAATTCTCCATTGCTTTGCCCAAATTGATTCAGCTTCCTAAGCTAATCACTATACATCTCTTTTTCATTAAAAACAACATCACGGCTCCTAATTATCTTATTAGTTCCTAGATTCCAAAACCTAAATCCAAAATCATCAGAGCCATAGCTAATAAATGTGCACCTCATAGACTTAGCATCCAGCTTCTTTCTATTTTCCTTATCAACGTGCACAAAAGCTTCATAGCCAAAAACTTTGAGAAATGAGAGATCTACCTTTTTACCTATCCATGCCTTTTCTAGAATTCCACCATCCAGAGCTGTAGAGGGTCCTCTGTTAATTAGGTACACTATAATATCCATAGCTTCTACCCAAAACTCTAAGGGCAAATCAACATCCAATCTCATACACCTTGCATGCTCCATTACTATTCTGTTCATCTTTTTAGCAACTCCATTTTGCTGAGGTGTCCTTGGAACCATCCTTTGCCTACGTATTTTATCCATATAACAATAACTTCTAAACTTATAGTTGTAAAACTCACCACCATTGTCAGATCTCAGGCACATTAATCTCCTACCTATTTTATTCTCAACCATAGCTTTCCAAATCTTAAACGTGTCAAAAACATTAGATTCCTTCTTAATACACTAGACCCATACCTTTCTTGTAGCATCATCTATGAAAGAAACATGATACCGTGATCCTTCAATAGAAGTAACCTGAGCTGGTCCCCACATGTCTGTGTGAACAAGCTACAACTTGTGCTTCTTCTTTGTTGACCCAGTCTTGAGAAAACTTACTCTCTTCTATTTTCCAAACACACAATGCTCACAAAAATCCAGATCTATGCTTTTCAAATCTGAAAGCTTACATTTTGACTTAAGAATGGACATTCCCTTCTCACTCATGTGGCTGAGCCTAGAGTGCCACAACTTTGCATCCACATCTAAAGTAGATAATACAGAAGGAGAATTATTAGTAACACAATTACATAAATAGATAGTACCTACTCTCTTACCTCTGGCCATTACAAGTGCACCCTTGGTCACCTTCCAAGATTCAGCTGTGAGAGTTAATGTACAACCCTCATCCCCTAACTTTCTTGCAAAAATCAAATTCCTCTTCAAGCTAGGAACATGCATCACATCTCTCAACACCCATGTGTTTCCATTCTACATTTTTAGCTCCACTTTCCTTTGCCAACAATTTTACAAGGCTCATCATCTCCTAAGTAAACTATTCCAAAATCTCCATGGACATAGTCACTAAAATATTCTCTATTAGGGGTTGCATGGAAAGATGCACCAAAATCTAAAACACAAGATTCTATATTATTATGCAAAGAGAATATAAGAGCATTTTGTGTAATACCTGCAACTTTTGCTTCTTTACCTTCATATTGATTGTCTTCTTTTGGCTTTGACTGGCAATCTTTGCTTATGTGCCCTATCTTTCCATAATTCCAGCATTATGGCTTCCTACCATTTCTAGATTTGGATCTTTCTCTCATCTTTTACTTAGACCTTGATCTCCCTTTCTTGCCCTTCTCTTTTTGCCTTCCCCTGCTCTCAAAACTTAAAGCATTCCCCAATGTTTCCTCTGTGCTTTTCCTACAAATTTATTCATTCAAGATTACACTAACAACATCCTCTACTTTTAAAATATTTGAAGCAGATGCAGTATTACTAACTACCATTACCAAGCTATGCCAGCTTTCAGGCAAAGAACATAATATTAAAAGAGCTTTAATTTCATCATCAAACACTATTTTGACTGAACTTAATTGATTTACAATTCCATGGAAATCATTTAGATGATTAGATATAGATCCACCTTCCTGCATTTTCAAATTAAATAATTACTTCATAAGATATACCTCATTTGAAGCTGAGGGTTTTTCATATAAATTTGCTAAAGTAGTCATTAACTCTATTGTAGACTTTGTCTGTGATAAATTAGATATCACAGTAGATGCCAGACTCAATCTTATATATCCAAGAGCCTTTCTATCAAGAACTTCCCATTCTACATCATCCATGTCTTTGGGCTTCTTTAAAACCCCACCTAATGGTAAGTATAGATCTTTCTGATATAGATAATCCTCTATCTACATTCTCCAATGTTGATAATTCTTGCCATTAAACTTCTCCATTCTTAGTTTACTTTATTTTGCCATTGCTTCTCCCACTCAAACATAAATCCTTATGAGTAAGCTATAATCAATACACACTAACCAGATCTGAAACACCTGTTAGTCAACCTAAGCTCTGATACCACTTGTTGGGGATCAACCAACAATGTTGATTACAATATGAAAGCAATTAAATGTGGAATTAAACCAGAATGATAAGTAACTAGAATAAAAAATAGCAAAGAATAAGAGATATAAGAAACCACCCTGAAAACTTGTATTAAACTCTTTACAAAAGGAATATAATTGAAGAAACTTCTTTTCTTCCACACCTCTCTCAGATGTACAGATCTCTTTCTAGATCTCTTTCCCTCAAGAGCTCTCTCTCTCTCAATTATAATCAATTCCAACAACCTGGATTGATACACATATATAATATTGTACTATTCAATTCCACATTCTAAGCTAAGAAGATCTATCCTATTATATAATAATTAGGAAACATGAGCATACAACTACAACCATTAGATGCACCTCCTAATCAAGGGCTCTAAACAGTCTTACTAATAATAGAGATGTGCACTTAAGACTATCACTTAATCCTAACATGCAAAAATTCGGTTCTATCCATGGAAATAACATTCTGGATGCACAAGTGACCGACATCAGTCCCTACTTGTCTACACCTGACCGATGTCAGCCAAACATAACCGACGCTGACATCTCCCAGTCGACTCCTGACTGATGTTGGTCGCTCCTAATCGATGTCAGTGACTATGTAAATCTTGAAACTTGCAAACTCGCTCATTTCGTGAAGCTTTTAGCTCCACACCTTAACATGAATTTCATGCATCTATGAATTGTAGAAGGTAGTACTCAAATTTTTTGAATCCATGATCGACCAAGTAACATATCCAAAACTCCTACACTAGGAATAATAGTGAATGTTGTGGCCATGTGTATTGGACCAACCTATAAAGGAATTCCAATCTCACCTAATGAACTCTATATGTACCCACTAAATCCACTTATAATTGTGTCTATTAGGGTAATATCCTACTCTAAATATCCCAAATGCTACAATAATATCATAGGACACATGTTGAAACTAAATCCATTATCTATGAGAACACTATAAATATGACTATTATGAATGTGAGATATAATAAAGAGTGCATGATAATTTGTATCATCCTCAATAATTTCCTACTCTGAGAAGGAGATGGAAGGTCTAGCTAGAACTCTAGAATTATATACACCAATCATGTTTCTCAAATGATGTGTCTCAATTGAAGGTGCCCTATATGTATTTGGTAAGGGATGTGCATGATATACATGGTGAACCCCTGATTGATCCCCTATCTCTTGTTTGGAATGTTATGTAAAAGTATTAGAGAAGATTTTCAATGCTTTATCCTATGTTTGCTTTCCCTGAGGATGCTCAACTGAAGTGCCAAGATCAATATGATTTCCATCTATTAAATCCTATATCTTGTGTCTAAAAATATTACATATTTTTTTATATGGTTTGGTACCCTATGAAACTCACAAAATGCATGTTGATCATATCCCCACATAAGAGGCTTTGTTGGGTCAACTTCCCAAATATGAGGGAGATATATGATGTTACAATCCAATAGATATTGTAAAACTCTAGCTGGGGAAACTGGTAGATTGGTGAAGGTTCACCAAAGAGGTGATAATAATACCACTCACTAAGGGGGCTCTAAAGCCACATTAACTATAGGTTGATTCTGACTCTTGTTATCATTGACCTTTACTTTGTATGGGACTTTGTTGTTACACATTTTTATTATGTCTGAGATACTTATGTACTTGATTTTGCCCATTAAAATTAACTTGAATTCTCTTTCCTTTAGTGTGTGACACAATTTAGTGAAGGAAGATAATCTTTTAAACATAATTGTTTCATGCAAAGTTGGTAGAAGATTCTATTTGAAGATATCTTATAACTCTTGATTGGCCATGGGGCTAGTCATCTTAGCCAAGATAGTCTTATATTAAAGAACATAATTTGTGATTTGTTCATTTGACCTTTGTTTCTATTATGAAACTTGAATATATGAAACCTTATCACTAATGTTGATGCTGAAATGAGCTAGCAACATGTCGGCTAAATGGTTGAATGTATTGACTGACTGATTTGGTAGACTATAAAACCATTATAAAACATAATCCTTTAGGCTTCATAGAAATAACTTGGTAAATAACCAGTCATTGGGTACATAGTCCAAGCATGTTGCATGAAAATATCTCAAATGTGTTTCTAGATCACCCTTTCCATCATATAGAGTAATATTGGGTTGAATAAAAACCTTATGGAAAGGGTGTAGAAGAAATGTGAGATGTTAATGGTGTATGTAAAAGAGCTAAAGAATCCAAAGCCTACATAGGTCTAGTGGCACCTTGCTCAAAATGTATCACCTTGGATTAAAGAGATCTTATCTCTTAAACAAGGGCTACTACATCAGGAGATAGGGATATTCTATATGTAGTTGGTGGCATAGAGGTAGGTTGGGATACTAAAGGGGGTTATTGAGACATAGTTGCCCCCATAGTGTCTTTTACAAATGGTTGCTCTATCGTTATAGAATATTAACCATTTTTCAATCTTTATTGTTCTTCTCATAGTATTTTAAACATGTCATCTTGCATGCTAGAGTGTTTAGTTAATAGTTCTTAGAGTTCCCTTTTATTAGTTTCATCAAAACTAGTATATTGGGCCATTGTTAAGGTAGGAAAACAAGTTGAAATTTGATTGATTTTTTTGCAAAAAATTGTAATAGGCAAAGTCCAATATAAAGAAAATACTAAATATAGGAAATGTAAATTCCTAAAGATAGTTAACTGGAAATTCCATAAAAAGGATAAAAAGCTCAAAAACATTAATGTGATATCTCAAGAAGCAATAGGGGCTTAAATATATGCAACTAAGCTTTTCTAGATAATTATTTTGAAATTTGACTATGAAATTGATAGTGAATTTCTGATTTAAATATGCAACTAAAATTTCAAAATATTATTGGAAAATGTTTGATTTAATAGGACCTAGTATGTGTAAATAGGATTTTAAGATTTTTTTTTTTTGATATTACTATTGAATTGTGAAATTTGAATAGATTTTTTTATTTTAATATGCTAGTAAAAATTTAAAAAAATTGTTGGAAAATTATTGGAAAAATACTGGGACCTAGTATGGGCAACTAGGGTTTGAAAGAAAATCATTTTAAAATTTACTAATTTTAAAATTTGAAATGAATTTATGATTTAAATATTCAAGTGAAAATTTCATAAATTTATAGGAAAAATTAGTAGGAATGTATCCTAGGTTTTCTAGGGTTCACCAAAGGTTTTATTATGTTTTAGAAACTAGTGTTTATTTCCTAAATAATAAGGGGTCTAGAGTAAGGGAGAAATATATTTTAATAAGGTAATATATATATTTTTCTCAAATAAATTACATGAGGAGAAGAAATAAAGTTATCTAAAAATCAGATGAAATAGGTGATTCAAGGGCTAAAAATTGAGATATAGGGCTGGGACACTGTCTAGAATCTAGATCTAGACTTCATTTTATGATTGGATAGGAGCACCATAACTATATAGGAGTGGTATTAGTGATGTTTTATAACTCTACTACTATTGTTTTGAGGATCTAAGATTTTTGGATTTTGTTCACTGAGTAAGTGAGAGCCTATGTACCAAATTTTGGAGGCTAGAAGTCAATAAATATCAATGTGGGTATGTTTCAATCTCCAAACCCTATATTTATCTACACATGGAAATAACAAATGCATCAAAATCAAAAGGGGAAAAACTAGGTTAGGGGAAGAA
Source organism: Torreya grandis (assembly GCA_037957365.1). Lineage (NCBI taxonomy): Eukaryota > Viridiplantae > Streptophyta > Pinopsida > Cupressales > Taxaceae > Torreya > Torreya grandis. The sequence continues at coordinate 176,883 of JARHVA010006683.1, read as the reverse complement.
TGATCACACAATCTAGAATGCATGTTATCCTGATTAATGCTTATATTAACCCTCAAGCTAGGGTCTCATATCTAATGTAGTTCTCCCTTGGGGAACGTGCATAATCAATATGCATGATAGATATAAGAATGAATTTCATCTAGGCCCTTCCTTGATCAAGAATGCAAGTCTATGTGTGATGTAGAATGCTGAGCTATACTATTGACTAATTTTTATTATGTCTAATGTGCCAAAGTAGTAAGTGCTTGGTAAAATTTTGATATGAGAATGTAAGAAATGCTAGACTAGATGTGCTTGAGGATGGCTAAGGGCTAAAATGGAGATTTAGATGTGCTTAGGACTATATTGGATGGCTATATGCAAATAATAGGGAAGATTGCTTGAATGGTTTTAATTATATTCTTACTTGCCTGATAATATTTTCCAACCATTTCCAAATGATATTTGAATGGGATTTTATCAGGATATATTGGTCATGGATTAAATTTGATCATGTTAGGCTAAAAATTTGAAGGATGGGGAAGTAGAATAAATTAACTGTTAGGGCCATAAATGAGCTTGGACAATAGTGTCAAAATTAGACAGGAGTGGCATTGGTGCTATTATCCTACTTTGGTGATATTATCCTAAGCAGATGGGACTTGGGGAGATGGATTGGTTAGGAAAAGAGGGTTTTGGCTCAGCTAGGATTAGGTCTAAAAGGCTATGGATGATTGGAAATCAATGAAAACAAGCCTATGAGGGTCATGAGAGCAAGCAAGAGGGACCTATGGGTTGGGTATCATTAACCATACTTAAGTTACCAATTTTTGCATTTTATATGACTACACATTCCTCCCTTCCTAGATCAAAAGGAAAATTTCTTGAATCTCCTTCTTCATGAGATGAATCATAGTGCCAAGCATGTTGGTCTTTAGATTGCATACTTTATAGATTAGACCTATTTTTTTAAACTTCACTTATTATGCTATATAGTATACCATCTTCAAATAGGTATCCAATGTAAATGTATTCCTCTTGGCCTTGTACATATACCTCATACTACTGCCCACTCTTCATCTCATGATCAACTTGCATCTTCTTTGTAGGCATGATTTCAAGAGGAGTAGTTTCTTGTTCCTTAAAATATTAAGGTGATAGAATATTGTTTTGAACTTCAAAGGTTGAGGTGATATTTTTTCTAGCTCATCTATGACATTTTGAAAATGTCATTGTACTTACGATCACTTGTAATCAGCTCCAAGGAAGTTATAGACCCCTTGAGAGACTCAAACTCATTGCAAATGATTAAAAATTATTTCCACAAGTCCTTATATTCTCTTTTATTATCATCATAAAGGGGAAAAATAAGAGAAGCTATTTCATCCTCTTCTTTAGAATCTAAAAGGACTTCATTCAAGATTGCTTCTTTGACACAAGGAAGGCATTCTTCATTATCAACACAATAAGAAGACTCAACATAAGGATTCATTTCTTCTTCAAAAATTTGAAAATATTGATGAATCTTAGTTTTATCAACTATTATAATCTTATTTTGGTTCTCAAGGGTTGAAAGATCCTCAATTTCCTTCTCCTTCTTGGTGATTCCAAGACTAGGCATTTTATAATCATGTGACTTAGCCCAATGAGGTTGCCAATGAGCTATATTTTCTTCAGGCAAAAGTTCTAAATTATTCTCAACCAAATGTTCCTATTTAGGTTCCCATACCATAGGTCGATAAAGGAAAGGTTTATGGGAAGAGGACAAGATGAAGTAGTTGTTGGAGGTGGCACATAGAACTCAACATCAGATTGTGAATGAATTGTAAATGATCCTTTTGAGAGTTTTTAAGGAAGGAGAGGTAGAAATTGGGCTAAAATATCTTAGTTTATTAGTGTAGGTTTTTATTTTTCCCTATTTATTAATTAGGGAATATCATATATTTGTGCATACATGGAGTTTTCCTACATTCGTGGGATAGGCTAGCTTATGTGGAGATTGTATGTCATATTTGTGTCATAAGGTGTCATAAGAATGGCATAAGATACTCCTATTCTGGGTATGGGAGTTATTTCTCTATTCTTAGCACCTTGTTACCACCTTTTGAGGAGTCTATTCTTGGGGTGCTTTGACCACCATTTGTGGAGGAGTTACTTTCTAGCTCTCCTATATGTATTCTTCATTTTGGCCATTTCAGGTTGACTAATTCAGATTTGGTTTCTCCATTTTGTTTTGTACAATTTATCTTCTTGTTATTATCAAATTGCTTTAGCATCTTTGTGGTGTGCACTTGTTCATCTTGTGTGATCATGTCTTCATTTCACTCGTGTTATCCAGATTCTGGCAACAACAACTCCGATATGGTATCAGAGCCTTTCCCGGTAATCTTGTGTATGATTATGCTTTTTTAGCATATTTTGAAATCAAGAGGAGTGGAGTTTGTTTTTTATTTTTAGATTTGATCAAAAATAAAAAATAAATACATCAATTCTGGTTAGTTTTCTTGGAGATCCTTGCATTTGGGTGTCTTTGTTGGTTCAGCAGTTAGCTTGAATGCCATTGTTGAGCACTCAGCACAGAGGGAGGAGCAACACTCATCTGGTTCAGCCATACCTTCTGGGCAGTAGTCAACTTTGCACACCAAACAGCAGTCTTCTAGCAAGCGCCTAGCTTTTGGCTTCACTTCTACCAACAGTGAGTTCCAGCAAGAGGCCAAGTAGCAGCTGTCCTTCCTCCACGCCAAGCAGCAGCAGCAGTGCATTCCTCTGTTCTGCCACGCCATCAACTGTATGGCATCAAAAAAAAAGGTATTTTTTGTCTAAATATGGCGCATTTTTCTGGTAATCCTGCTGTGTTTTGAAGTCTGGAAACTCCTTAAGCTTTTCTTGCCCAGCAAATGAGAAATGCACCTTGTTTTTGGTGAAAATATTCTGCTGTTTTTTGTCTTTTTTGCTGTCAAAATCTGGACTGTGCTTTTGGACGCCCCTCCCTACTTGGCATGCTATTTGGCACCCTAGAACACTTGTCATTCCTTCAATTCTGTCTATGCTTCAATTATCTTAGTTAAAATTGACTTAATAAAACAAAAATCAGTCAATTTGACTGAGTATTAAAGTTTCTAGACAGTTTTGTAATTTGGGGATTTTCAAATTAAAACTTGTATTTTCGCCTGTCGAAGACGAAGGGTGAGGCCCGGGTTGGTAGGAGGCCAATTCCCCCTCACAAAAACCTCATTTGGATTCTTCATTCCGTGCCGAATCCAACGAGTGGTTGGAAGGCCACTTTCTCTCCTCATAACAGCATTTTTTTAACATTTTAGTGCTTTTTTTTTGTAAAAACACTAGTTTACGAGAAAATTGTAACTTTAAAATCTTGCAAACGGTAGCTCAGTTTTGAGTGCTATTTTTTGCAAAAGTGATTGTAATTCAATTCTCCACAGCGTAGACTTATTATTTTTCAAAAATGCACTAGTTTATAAAGTGCCAAAATTTGGGTCTCCTAGGACGCATTTTCGGCTGAGTCCGACGTCCTGTTTGCTTTTGTCTTGCACTGATTGCTCTAAGACGCATTTTCAGCTGAGTCCGACGTCTTTTGAGCGTGCACTTGCATACTTGGGGGGGGCTCAATATTTCGGGGGGGTGTGATTGCTTTTCACAACTTGCAACTTCACTTTCATTCTCTTTTTTGTATACAATCACAACTTGCAATCAACACAACTTCACCTAATTTCAGCTAAAAATGGATTCTTTTCAACTCAAACCCCTAACACCCTTCAACTATCATGAATGGAAAGTTAAAATGTCTATCATTCTTAGAAGTAAAGGGTTGTATAGGATCACAATGGGTACAGAAGTAGAACCTAATACAAATGCTGAAAAGGTTAAGTGGTACAACCGTAGTGATGAAGCCTTTGGGTTACTGAGTTTGTTCATGTCTCCAGAACTACTCTTTCACTTAGAATCCTCCCAAACCCCTAATGACATATGGGACACCTTAGAAAAGTTGTTTGGCAAGCTTGATGAGATGAGAGGTCATGAGCTCGAAAACGAACTCATAAGTCTAAGTCCTGGTAACTTTGACACCCTACAAGACTTCTTTACTAAGTTTAAGGCCCTTAGATTGCAATTGAAAGAATGCAGGATAGAGAAGAAAGATGATCAACTCATACTTTCTATTCTCGCAAAGTTAGGTCCAAGTTATTCAGTCTTTGTCTCCACTTTCTATGCCACTAAAAGTGCCCTTGGCACTACATGGAAAATGCCTTCTTTGGATTCATTCATTGCCGACTTGACTAGGGAGCAAGATAAGCTAATTTAGATGGGCACAATGAAGTCTACTCAACCCCAAGCTTTGATAGCTGGAAATGGTAAGGACAAGACTTCAACAAAGGAGAAGAAGAAAAAGAACAAGGATCAAGAGAAAAAGAAAGAAAACACCAACCCTACCAAAAACAACACTGAGTCTTCATCTTCCAATGCTAAACCTAAGAAGGAGAAGGTTAAGTGTGGCTATTGTAAAAAGAATGGGCATGATGAACACAAGTGCATGAAGAAACAAATAGACCACCTAACTCATCTTCTAGAGAAGAACAACCTAGGTGTTCCTGAGTCCATCAAGCATAATTCATCAACCCAAGATTCTACTAAGGGCAAGGGTAAGGAGAAAGAAAAGGGTAAGGCCCTTGTAGCTACAATAGCTTCCACATCTTCATGGGTCATTGACTCGGGTGCTTCTCACCACATGGGCTCTTCACTAGTTGAGTTTTCATCTTTAGAACCTTGTAGCATGACTTCAATTAATTTGGGTGATGACACTTTAGTTTTCGTTGCAGGGAGAGGGTCAGTTGAAATGGAAGGAGGAACATTCAACAATGTTCTAAGTGTTCCTTCTCTTTCAACCAATCTTCTATCAGTGTACCAAATCACTCACATTGGTCGGGGCATGAGAGTTGAGTTTTCACCAAATTCTGTATCTATCAAGGAGTTGCATAGTGATACTACAGTGGCAGTGGGAAGGGTAGATCACCAAGCAAGGTTATACACCTTTTCACATTTTGCATCAGATTCTTCTCCTACAGCATTGCTGACTCATTCAGATGGAGTTAGCAAATTATGGCATAAACGGTTTGGCCACCTTAACTACCGCTACCTTGAGCAACTTTGCAAAAATGACATGGTCATTGGCTTGCCTCGTGTCCAATTCTCAAAAGGACTTTATGAGGGGTGCTCCCTTGGGAAGCATCCCGAAGCAAAATTTGACAAAGGCAAAGCTTGGAGGGCTTCACAACCTTTAGAGTTAGTCCAAAGTGATGTATCGGGACCCTTTCCCAAACCATGTTTCACAAGGGCCAAGTACATCCTCACCTTCATTGATGATTTCTCTAGGTACACTTGGATATATTTTCTCAAACAAAAGTCTGAAGTGTTTGAATATTTTCTAGACTTCAAGGCTCTTGTTGAGAAACAGAGTGAGAAATCCATCAAGGTTCTTCGAACTAATAATGGAAGAGAGTATGTCAGCATCAGGTTTGAGCAGTTTTGCACCACAGAGGGGATTGATTTGTAGCGCACAGTCACCTATAGTCCTTCACAAAATGGGGTTGCAGAACGCAAGAATAGGTTCTTCAAAGAGATGGGTAGCTGTATGATTCACTCCAAATCCCTAGCACCACAGTACTGGGCCGAAGCCATCAATTGTGCTTGCTACATTCAGAACAAGGTTCCTCACAAAGCTTTGAAAGGGATAACACCCTTTGAAGCTTGGCATAAAAGGAAACCTGATGTTGAGCACCTTAGAGTTTTTGGATCCCCAGCCATGACCCACATTCCGAAGAAGAAACGCAAAGCTATGGAACGTCAGTCCAAGCCTTGCATCTTTGTAGGATATCTAGATGGTATTAAGGGATATCGCCTTCTAGATCCCGTCACACATGAGTTGTTTATCGAGAGAAGTGTCCATTTTTAGGAGAGTCCTAGAGACTCAACACTTGACACTTCTTCTCCCTCATCGGATCTACTTCTTCATGATGATTCCTCGTCAGATTCAGATCAGCCATAGCAGGTTCTTGAGCCAGATCATCTTCTTCTTCTTCAAATTCAGACAGTGAGGACAGTGATGCAGTGTCATCCACCTCTAGTCAGTCAGAGGATGAGGAGTTAGCACCTGACTCACCCACTTCTGGGCCACTTTGGGCCAGACAGACACATGAGAGTGTTGGCACATGGGCAGGAGACCCCGCAGATGACAGACGTACTAGGGGGGATTTTCAGAGAGATCCACATGCCTTCTTTGCTTCAGTTTCAGATCCACAAACTTTTTGAGAGGCATCGGGGGTACCTGAGTGGGATAGTGCTATGGAGGAAGAATATTCTTCCTTAATCAAAAATCACACTTGGGATTTAACTTCACTTCCTAAGGGAAGAAAGATGGTTTGATGTAGGTGAATATATCGGACCAAATTTGCTGCAGATGGGTCGGTTGATAAGTATAAGGCACGATTGGTAGCCAAGGGTTTCTCACAGGTGGCAGGCATTGACTACTTATTGACCTTTGCACCCGTTGCAAAGATGACTTCTATCTGACTCACCTTGGCTATTGCCGCTGCACATGGTTGGGATGTGCATTACATGGATGTGAAGAGTGCGTTTCTTCACGGAGACCTTGAGGAGGAGATCTACATGGAGCAGCCACCAGGGTTTGTTCAGGATTCTTCCTTAGTATGCAGACTTAGGAAATCTATCTATGGCCTCAAATAGGCCCCTCGGGCTTGGTATGCCAAGATGGATTCCTTCCTTCTCACAGCAGGATTCACTAGGTGCCATTTTAATCCTAATGTCTACTTCTTGTGGCAGGATGATTTGCTTCTGAGTTTGGTTCTATATGTTGATGACCTTTTGATCGCTGGGAATTCTTCATCGGCTATTACAGCGGTGAAGGCATCTCTTCAGGAGAGATTTGACATGACAGACTTGGGTTTGTTGCACTACTTCCTTGGCATCGAGGTCTCACAGTCAGATTCAGGGATTTCTCTTGCACAACCTAAGTATGCTCTCGACTTGTTGGCTCAATTTCACATCGCTGATTGCAAGCCATCTCCAACTCCCTTTCTATCAGGAGTCAAGCTTGAGACTGATTGTTCTTCACCATTGGTTGATGCCACTCGATATCGACAACTTGTTGGTAGTCTCATCTACTTGACTCACACCAGGCCCGACATTTCATATACAGTGGGACTTGTCTCCAGATTCATGCAGGAACCCCATGAGCTACATTGGAAAGCAGCTAAGAGGATCTTGCATTACATACAGGGTTCACATAGATATGGGATTCACTACAAATTTGGCACAGAGGTTGACTTGGTTGGATATACAGATTCAGACTGGGCTGGTGATTCACAGACTCGTAAATCCACTTCTGGTTACAGTTTCTTTCTAGGTTCAGGTCCTATCAGTTGGTCTAGCAAGAAGCAGAATGCTATTGCTATATCATCCATAGAGGCAGAGTATAGGGGAGCTGTTAATGCAGCCACTGAGGCTATTTGGCTTCAGGGGATTCTTTCTGAGTTTGGCATTCCTATCAGGCAGCCCACCATCATTTATTGTGACAATCAAAGTACCATACAGATTTGCAGGAATCTGGTTCAACACCAGCGGACCAAGCACATAGAGATTCACATGCATTTCATTCGGGAGCTTATTCATAGTCAGGTCATTGACTTGATATTTTGCCAGTCTTCAGAGCAGGTTGCAGACATCTTCACCAAACCTTTCACTGAGAGTAAGTTCATTCATCTACGAGATCTTCTTGGGGTGTGGTCTACATCTGCAACAACATCATCTTCAGGGGGGGCCTTCTAGCCTCTTCTTTTCTTTTATGTCTCTCTTTTGGGGGGGAGTTTTTTCCTACGGGTTTTCTCCTTTTCTCTATCTTATGGGAGATTGCATTTGTACATGGGTACCTCATCAGACCTAGTTGCCGGGACCCATTTTTTATTTCCACACTTCCCACCTAAGCTGTGCTTATGGGGGGTATTAGTGTAGGTTTTTATTTTTCCCTATTTATTAATTAGGGAATATCATATATTTGTGCATACATGGAGTTTTCCTACATTCGTGGGATAGGCTAGCTTATGTGGAGATTGTGTGTCATATTTGTGTCATAAGGTGTCATAAGAATGGCATAAGATACTCCTATTTCGGGTATGGGAGTTATTTCTCTATTCTTAGCACCTTGTCACCACCTTTTTAGGAGTCTATTCTTGGGGTGCTTTGACCACCATTTGTGGAGGAGTTACTTTCTAGCTCTCCTATATGTATTCTTCATTTTGGCCATTTCAGGTTGACTAATTCAGATTTGGTTTCTCCATTTTGTTTTGTACAATTTATCTTCTTGTTATTATCAAATTGCCTTAGCATCTTTGTGGTGTGCACTTGTTCATCTTGTGTGATCACGTCTTCATTGCACTCGCGTTATCCGGATTCTGGCAACAACAACTCCGATATAGTTTTCTTCATTCAATTTGATAATATCTTCATTTAAATTTTATTTATCTTGAGGACTCTCTTGAGGAAGGTTATATGGGGTGTGTTTAAGTATAGGATCTTCTTTTGGCTCTAAACCTTCCATCACACCTTGACTCAATAATTTCATTCTCAACTCTAAATAAATTTTCTTGGATACATTCTCTTGTAAAATTATCTCTTGAAGTTGATAGGAATATTTATGAGGATAAAGAGTATAAGAGGGTTGATATGGAAAACAATAGGTCTCTCAGGAAGGGTGGGAGGGGCTTGCATAGGATCAAGATTTTTTTCAACTTCACACTCTTAATCTAAGCTTTTATCCCCTTTATTTTGCTATGATTCTAATATATTATTCTAGATTTGGGTGTTAGGATTAGGAGTCTCTTCTTTATATGGTTATGTAATTTGAGGAGTAGATGAATTTCTCAATAAACTTGGGATTTCTTTAGGTTTTGTTCTCCACCTTGTCTCCAACTTGGACTTTTAAATCTAGGAGTTTCTTCTAGAGAGTAAGTGAGCATGGGAGAGTACAATGAGGGCTTAGATTCCACTTCCCTTACTGATAATATGGATTTATTCATCTTATTATTGGATAAATCAATATACCTCTCAAGGTTTTCTTCAAAAACATGGTTTGTCTTTCCAACTCTCTCTTCTAGCTGATTGGGGAAAATATGACTTTGATAAGCTTGATTGGGTTCATGAGTAGGAATCATGTAAGACTAATAACATTCTTGGGGAAATGGATATGGGGGCTGATATATTTGGTGAGTATTATTTTCATGAATTTTTAGCTTATGCTCTGAGGATGAAATAATGCCACTCACATCTAGCATCTCGCTTGTGAGACTTTGCTAATTTTCTCTCTCAATAGGTACCCACTCTCTCTTAACTAGCTCTAATGAATTTATAACATTATGAATGAGATGACTAAGAAAATCTTGTCCATGTACCCTTTGTGTGTCAAGATCTATCATGTACCTCTAATATCCCAAGAGAGTTTGTTTGAAACCTAAAATGGACTAAGTTGAGAAGTGTCTAGGTTGACTAGGAGAAGCAAGATATTGAGGAGGATGATTGTAGGGTTGATAAAACTCATAACAATGTTGATAAGGATCATTTTTGAGTTGATAGGCATCATAACAAGGCTGATATATAATTCCATAGGCTTGGGATGCCTCATAAATTTGTGTAAATAATAATAAACACCAAAACTAGTCATGGGACTTCATTAGGAAGAAATAACACAAGGAATGATTATCAACAATATTCAAAATGAATACCTAGGATGCTTGACTAGTTGATGTAATCATAGAGTCACCATTGATGTTTAGATATATGCCTCCAAAGGCCAATGTGTTGAAATACAATAGCATAAATCTTTCAAATTTTTAGACTAATTGTCCCATTAGGCATGCCAAAAACTATTTTCACTTGGATTTGTACACTTTTAGGAGATGTCTTAGCCCTCATCATCTAAGTGACACAATTGAAACACCTCTAGGTTATGGGCAACTTAGGAATAAGGTGAATATCTAGATAGGGCTAGCTCCCTTGATGTATCAATTTTGGATCACTACTACACCTATGTTTGAAAGGAAAAGGGAGAGAAAACTAAAAGTAAACTATCCTAAAGGTGGTGATACACAAAATTTATTTATGACTACCAACTAATTTCATGTCACACATGAGACCAAGAGACTAACTAGGTATACACTTCTCTAATCTAAATCTTCTCACATCAATATTTCATTATGAAGTTGTGATGAATGTTTAGGCTAGGAGGAATAGACAAAAGGAATAAAATCGAACTATTTGAATAGACTAACTCACTTAACCATGACACTTCATTGAACACTTCACATGGCCTACAAGAATAAGCTTTCAATCTATAAATAGGTGAGATAGTGAGACAACAATGCTAAGGAAAAAATAATCATCACTAAACAAGATAAATAATTCAAGTGAGCACACTATTAATAGTCATATAAGAGGTAAAAATTAGTAGTATTTATTGATTCATTATATGTAAATGAGTAGGGTTTTGCCATATCGGGTTGAACATCCCTATAATAGCAAAAATGGCTAGTTTCTTATATAACTTGAGAGAGAGAGAGAGAGAGAGAGAGAGAGAGAGAGAGAGAGAGAGAGAGAGAGAGAATAAATAAGTCTAAAGGTCATAAAGACACTTGTCATGCTAAGAGGAGTTATAGGTGTAGAAGAAGAGAATTTGAAATTGATCATTCAAACTCAAGAAAAAAAGTGTCAATCCAAGGTATGAAAATATTACAATGTGGCATGACATTTATTTTATTCACTCAAAAACTACCTTCCTCATTTGGGATTCTTGGATGAATCATTTCTAACTAGGGACAAGTCTAATGATTTTATTAAGAGGGAAGGGTTGTAGACATTATTCTCCATGCATTGGTTACAGTCCTAATCACCTATATTCCTCTAAAAATGAGCCATCACTACCTATAGTCAAAGAAAACTCCTCTTTCACACACCTTGTAAACTTGGATTCTCATGAAAATACATACAAGGGAATGAATGACCTATGTTAAGACCATTTATGGATTTAGAGGTATTAGACACACCATAAAAATACTCACACTTGAAGTTTTCACCCATCTCACTATCATGTTCACTATGCCATTTTTGACTAGCTAAGATGGAGTTGCTTATAGGAATAGTTAAGAGTTTTTATGAAGCATGAAATTTCCATATTGAGTTATTATAAATCTCTATCTTCCCCCAAGGTTTCTTTCATCTCTTGAAACTTTATAGAACCTACACAATGCATAAAATTGTCAAAGAGAACAATGGTATACCTTGCTCATATAGATAGGGTTCAATTCAAGTATATGGAAATGGTCTCTAGAGAGTCCTATATAATCTTAAAACATTTCTCAAGCCATTCTGGTCCATTTAGATGCATCTCCTTCCATGTTTTCCCAATCTGGTCCTTAACTAGGGTTTGTGAGGGTTTTAGACCACTTATGCTCTTAAGGTTCATTCATTAAAATGGGATTTTTTATCTACAAAAAAAATTCAAAAATTGTGATGTTCAAAAACCCTTTTTAACACCTCAAAACTTATTGGATCTCCATGCAAAGCTTAAAAGAAGATGTGAGCACTCAAAGTTGCCTTATCAAGTTCTTTTCTCCATTTACATAGGCTTAATGTTGTCCTTGAATCAAAAATGGAATTATTTTTTATTATATACATTATAAAATATTTATCACATCTATAATTATCTCATAAACATGCCTTAGTCCATTAAAATTCTCATCTCATGTTAGAATTGGAAGTGACTCTCCATTTGGCTTCTAGGCCTAAACCCTGATTAATAGGCCTAACTGCAACTCTTATAGGTTTGGACCACTTGTGTAGATTGAATAATTTACACATTTTTTATCATGTTTTTAAAAGTTTCCTAAAAAATCTCACACCTCTTATCAAGGTTTCTTTAGCTCCTACTCCATCATTTATCACCCTTTCTCAGAAATGTAGGGTTTGTGCTTCTAAGAAAGTACCCTCTATCTGAGACAAAATAGAGGGTACTTAACCAATTTAATCAGAAAATTTGAATGTTATATAGAATTATAAAAGTGATGGATACCCTCTTCCCCAAAATTTATCCCTTTATTAGGTCATTTGGCTCTCAAACTCCTTAAAATTCCAATGTTGACTCCTAGAAAAGCGTCTGTGTAGGGTTTCAAGATGCAGACTGTGTGATGCATCCCTAGGGATCCTCTCTCTATTTTATGAAAATAATGAGAGTTAAATTAGACTAATCTAATCATTATTTAGGTTTTTTCATTTTCACTCATCAATATATCCTTCCATATACTCCTTATACTCCTCATATCCCTTGCTTAGTCAAGATTAAGTACATATTCCTCACTATGTTGGCTTCAAGGAACTTATACTTGTAGGTTATACTTGAATAATTTAGATTTATGATAATTTATATAAATTACTTATAATCCCTTAGGTTCATTTGGTATCATAAACAATTTTTTTAATATGTCAACCTTTAGAATTTATCTTCTTAGCTCACTGTTATGTCACAGTCAACTACAGTTGACTGTGTTATGGAAACATGGAGTCCCATGGGTGTTGGTTGCCCTTAAATTATATTATATCCTTGTAAATAAATTTTAAGACTTCAATTAACCTTTCATATTAATATTCTCATGTTTAATATTATATTATATCCTTGTAAATAAATTTTAAGACTTCAATTAACCTTTCACATTAATATTCTCATGTTTAATATTATATTATATCCTTGTAAATAAATTTTAAAACTTAAATTAACCTTTCATATTAATATTCTCATGTTTATAGGCTCTTTATTCCCCAAGTTCATTTTGAGAGCTCTAAGAGCATCTACAGGTAGGTTGTACATGAATGACCTTAGAGCTAGGCACACTTGTAGGTGTTTATATGATCAAAACTCACTATACCAACCTATCCTGATGATATTTATGCCCAAAAAGGTCCACATCATTCTCTAGATCCATAATAAAGAAACACATTCTCAAACATTTACCTTAGGTTGGTTGTAGGTCAACCTCTTAGGCAAAAGACACATGTAGATGTGTATAGATCTCAAAACATAATACATCATCTTATTTGAAAGAACATCAGGTTAAAAATTCTATATTAAACCATATAAAACTATTAAATTATGAAAACATTATTTTTATTACAACCTTGACATGGAAAGTATCTTTGGAGCTCAAAAGTATAGATCTCACTGCCTGACATCAATGCATAAAAGTGCATCTTTGGGCTCCTCTAGCATGAAGACCAAATCACCAAATCACTTCCTTCCTTTTGTAATATGGACTCTTATGTGGAGACTATAATACATTGTCACTTATATGCACCAATAATATTGACAACCTTGTTATATGACATTGGAAAAAAGGCTTAGGGGCTTTGTTTTCACCTTTTGGGGATTTGATAATTAAACACAGTTATTGAGTCTTTGAACATGGTTTCCCACTTCCATTTGTCAATATAAACTATCAAATAGGTCTATCATTAACTCTAAAACATAGTGGGACTTCATGAATGAGTTCTTCCACATGCTTCAAGACTCCATATGGCACCTTAGCCCTCTGTTAGGACCACTTGTAAGTGGACATTTCACTGTGCAGGCAGTATATGTAAGTATCAACAATTGCATTATTTTCTAACTTCTCATGATTTATAGGCTTATTAAATATCTCCAAATTCACTCTTCACACTATCAAGGACTTTATCTATCTCAGACACTCTTTTCCAACATGATTGATCCTCATGAGGTACCTAAAGGTGAGTATAATGACAAGAGACTGTCAATGACTATGTTAAATATCATAGTCCCTCTCATAATAAGTGAACATATTTACTTTATTAATACAAATATGAGGATTTATTCAACCTTTAAAGACCATAAAATCCTTAATCTAGCTCACTCAAATGACTGTGTGATAGTCATGAAGTAATGTTTGTATGATATATCTCTTAGTTGCACTTCATTGTTATTCTTTTAAGGTTGAGTTTTAATGGATAAAGGACTATGAATAGATTATGAACATTAATTTAAACCTATCACCATCTTCTAACACTATTACCAAGACATAAAGACATTGGAAATGATGTAAATCTATTTTCAACATATAAGAGTGTCTTTTCTTGCAACCTAAGATACTTGGAATATAAAAAAATTTAAAATTCTAAAACAAGAATTATTAACATGAGGTTAGATATTCAACATCATCTATAATCAATCTTAGTAGTTGGATTGTACAGAATTCTTTAAACCAAAGCAAAACCTATAAGGTGCATAGATTGTCAAGCAAATTAGATATGCCAACTTATTAGGAATGGTTCATAAAGCACACACCAGAATTCCTCTAAAAAAAAACATAAAATGGAATATAACTAAGTTTATAAGACACCCATAAGATTAATTTATTTCAAACCTCACCTACTTGTCATACCAACTACAAACATACTAACTAGTTCTATGTGCATGGAAGGGTGAAGAAGGAGCAGAATGGTTTTAGCTCAAATTTGACACTTACATAGTAATTAAATCATGTAAATTGATTTTAATAATCTTAAGATTGATCTTGTAACCTTCTCGCATGTTTCACATTCTATTATGGGCCATACAAGTGCCAAACTCCTCTTTTTTCCAAGAAAGCTACTCTTTCTTCTAGAAAACCTTCCACTTTTCAGTAAGAAATGGTTAATTAATACTTATTAGGAAACATGGGTCATTATATCACATTTTTAGACCTTTAAATTTCCCAAGGAGGCCATACAACTCATTTCATGCTCTATATTGACCCCCAAAATGACTCGTAGGACTAAAAAGATATGACCAAGGCTAGATACACATAAAATAACATCAAATGAGATATCAAATACTTCATGACATTATACTAGGCCCCTAAAAACATTTAAAATCAATTTTTTTACCTATAAGGGGCCCAATTTGACTTACAGGGTCAAATTTGGTCAATAAAATGGTGACTCATAGGTGTAGTATATCTGCTACACTAAAGATCAGTAGCCTTATCCTATCCATGGGCTTAGCGATTCATCTGAAGTCTGAAGCAAAATAAGAAGACCTGACACTTGACAACCAAGTTTTGACCAAGACAAGAAAAATAATTACCTTAACCACAAAAAATAAAGGACACACACAAAGAAAAATAAACACACTAACAAGACACACATGTGTGCTCAAAGCACTAAGGAAAAATAGAAAACAAACAACTATGTAGAACTAAAAATTAAGCATACCTCCTTTCATGGATCAAAAGGAAATTTTATTGAATCTCCTTCTTCATGATATGAATCATAGCATCAAGAATGTTTCTCTTTTGATTGGATACTTGATAGATCAAACCTATTTCTTAGCACTTCACTTGATATGACCTCAAGTAGACCATCTTCAAATAGGTCTCTAATGTAAATGTATTCCTCTTGGCCTTTTACACATACCTCATACTGCTTCCCACTCTTCATCTCATGATCAACTTGCATCTTCTTTTTTGGCATTATTTCAAGAGGAGTAGTTTCTTATTCCTTAGAAGATTGAGGCTAATAGAAGCTTGTTTTAACCTTTAAAGACTCAGGTGAACTTTGATTTATCTCATCTATGCAATTTTTAAAAAAATTATCTTTCTTATCATCACTTAAAATCATCTCTAAGGAAGTTGTAGACCCCTTGAGAGACTCAAACCCATTGAAAATACTTACAAACTATTAACACAAGTCCTTATCTTCTCTTTGATCAACATCATGAAGAAGAACAACCAGATAATCTCTTTCATCCTATTCTTTAGAATTTGAAAAGACTTCATCCAAGATTTCTTATTTGACACAAGGAAGACATTCTTCATTATCAACACAAAAAGAAGACTCTTCCTCATAATTTGAAAACTCTTGAAGACTCTCAGGTTGTATATCAACTATTATAATCTGATTTTGGTTCTCAAGGGATGAAAGATACTCAATTTCCTTATCCTTATTTATTAGTAATGATTGTTGTTTATTTATCATTTTTATCTCATTCTCTCACCTATTTATAGCTTTAAAGATTATTCTTATAGGTCATGTGAAGTGTTCAATGAAATATCAAGGTTAAGTGAGTTAGTCTATTCCAATAGTGCCATTCTAGGCCTCTTGTTTATTCCTCCTAGCCTAAACATTAAACACAACCTCATAATGAAATAATGATGTGAGAAGATTCATATTAGAGAAGTGTATGCCTAGTTAGTCTCTTGGTCTCATGTGTGACATGAAGTTGGTTGGTAGTCATCAATAAATTTGGTGTATCACTGCCTTTAGGATAGTTTACTTTTAGTTTTCTCTCCCTTTTCCTTGTAAGCATAGATGTAGTAGTGATCCAAAATTGGTACATCAAGGGAGTTATCCCTATCTAGAGATTCACCTCATTCCTAGGATACCATATCCTAGAGGTTTTTCAATTATACCACTTGGATGAGGAGAGATGAGACATCTCCTCAAAGGGTTCAAATGTAATTGACAACATGAATAATTATATATATGGATGATATTACTATTTTTTCTAAGAATAGGTTAGAACATGTGTATCACATATATAAGGTATTTGACAAATGCATATGGTATGGTGTTTTATTGAATCCTAAAAATAAAATATTTGTCATCATGAAAGGTAAGTTATTATGTCACATTATTACCAAGGAAGGTATCTCCATATACCCATAAAGAGCTAGTGACATTTATTATATTTTATTTCATAATAACAATAAATAATTAAGTAATTTTTTTCAAAATCAAATTTTTATGCAAATTTATTTCTATATTTACCAAAATTATACTACCATTGAATATTATGTTGAAACAAGATGTAAAATTTCAATTGACATAAGAAATTAGGAAATCATTCAAATATATTAAATATTTCATTTCTTAGGCACTAATTTTGATTAATCATGATTTCACAAGGGATTTTTACTTTTACTCATTTTCATCAAACTACACTATTTGTGTTGTGCTCACTTAAAAGGTTGATGATGAGTAACACCCTCTAGCTCTCATGAGTAAAAGTTTTGGAAGAGGTTAAGATTAAATATTACATCTTAGATGAGTAAGAATATTCCTTGGTTAAGAGAATAAATAAATTTAGAACTTACATCCTATGTAATAAATTTTATGCAATTATTTCAAACCTAGTATTAAAATTCATGTTACTACATAATGAGGTAGATGAATGAAGAGGTAGATTAATGGTGAAATTTTATGAATATGACATAGAAATTAAAATATTTAGAATGATATAAGGTCAAGTCCTCTCATAGTTAATGACAAAGTTTGATCCCAAGATCATTATCATGCAAGTAGATTGGGCACAAATCCTAGGACATGATTGTCATGATTAGATCATTCACTACTTGATATACATGAATTTCCCTCTATAACTAAATAAATAATAGATAAGATCTCTAAAAATTAAGGAAAATAACTATATGATAAATAAGGGAGTTTTATATTGAAATAATTATGAAGTAATCTATATTTGATGTGTATCAAAGGAAGAATCTGAATAAATAAAAAGAAATTTTCATGAAAAATTAGGTAGTGATCATCCCTCGAGGAATACAACACATAAAATATTATTAATAGGATACTATTAGAATATTATACTTTAAGTATGCACATGAAAATGTCATAACTTGTCATGATTGTAAAACATTTATTGAAATGGAATTATGTGTAGCCATTCCCCTTCAACCCATGATTTAGGGTCACCCCTTTGCTCAATCAGGATTCTATTTCATTGGTGTGATCAAAATTAAATCCTTAGAAGGTAAAAAAATTATATTGACCATAAAATATTAATAAAAAATGTGGAATGAATCATTTTCCACAAATAATAACTCAACAATGGAGGTTATCAATTTTCTTGAAGAAAATGTAGTCATGAGATTTAGTACACGATTTTCATTAGTTTATGACAATGGGCTTGCTTCTCAATGGATATAACTTACATGATGGGATTATGATAAAAATATCACATTACCTACATGAACATGGTGTAGTTGAATCTATAAATAGGAACTTGATTGATGAAAGTAAAAATTCAACTAAGAGGAGACCCAAATATTTGCATTCTTTATCTAAATATGCATTATGGATATAGTAAACAAAAAATAATTAGGAACTTAAAGTTTCACTATTTTTCCTTGTATATGTACAAGATCCATTATTTATAATAACACTTATATTCCCCCAACCAATTCATGTATAATTACATGGAAATTTATAATCAAGTATAATCAATATTATTGAACACATTCAAATGGAAGATACACATGAGGAAGCTATTCACAACTTTGGTAAGCACTATGATGTTGTCAAAATATGGTTTGATAAGAATAATAAAGTTAAAAATTTATTGTTTATTTAGGATAAATCACATGAAAATAATGCTCAGCATGTCAAGCTTCATCCATTATGGATTTGTTCATATCAACTTTCATAAATATTTGGAAATAATGATTTGAAATTGAAAGATGTATAGGGCAATGATTACCACTTCAAGTGAATGGACAATAATTAATGTTGGAGAGTTGTAAATTATGTCATGATGATTTCATGGAGGTGTCTAGGTTAGTGGATAAATTACATTGATATTTTATGCGACAATGATAAATTATGCAATGTGTTTGTCTTAGTATGCTTGAAGTATGCTGGGTTGATCTTTCATTTTGGAATTTTTAGATATGTTCAAGGATAATTATGGTGATTTAGGGATTTGAAAGGGGTATTATTAAAATTTTAAAATTATTTGAGTGCTTATGTGCATGAGTGGAACTCATTTGGTAATCCATTGTTTTCATCTAGACATTTTGGGTCTAGTGGTAGAAAATTTGAGTAGGCAGTTTGCTAACATCACCATTACCATGTGTGAATAATTCAAGGGGAGTTTGTCATATGTTTGTGATAAAATTAGTCCCTATTTATTTTTCTATAAATTTAATATCATGCATCTAAGTGCATCAAAATATATGCAAGTGTAAAGTTGGACTCCTAGGTTGTTTGACAGTGTTTTCTCATACTTAGCCAAATTTGCATGAGGCAAAAAAGAGTCAAGTAAGTAGTTTGATGGTGGTATATCTCATACATGTGGATGTTTCAAGATAATTTGATCATATGGTTTTATTTAGTTTTTTTCCTAGTATATTTTTTCTAACTTTCAAGTCAAGCATTGAAGCATATCAAAAGATATGCATGTGCAAAGTTGACCTAAGCAATTATTGGCATAGTTGGCTCTATGAACTAATAAATCTAAGGAATAATTTTAATTTAATTATATATAAAACATGGGATGATTTTAGGATCGGATTTTTACATGGTTTTATTATCTTATGTGAGGATATCATATGGTCCAAATTTGAGAACTTGTGAGTGAGTGAGGTAAAAGATATAACTATACAAAGTTGGCCTTCTAGGTAGATAAGCAAGGTTACCATACTTAGTTAAATTTCACAAGTTAAAGTTAAAGAAAAATAAATATAGAAAATTTATCCAATATGTTAGGTAGTAGTGAGATGGTGTCAAGTGTTTAATGTTTAACACTGTGTAGAGATAAAGAACAAGCTTCTTCCAAGGATCAATGGTGAGTGGGTGATCGTATAGATAATATCAATGATGCATTTTAAATAAAAGAGGTCAAAGTGACATATATTTATCACCATTAAATAATTAGCTACATATAGAATATCAATAGAGCACATAAGGTCAATGTTTTTAGATTACATGAGATGAGGTCAACATGTTCAAGGTTTAATGGTTGGCATTGGTAGACTGTGTGTTAAAGGTTGAGATTTGTAAAATAATATCAATAGTACATGTTTAATATAAGTAGTGAGGACTAGATATGATAACATGGTGTTAAAGGTTTAACTATGACCATTTGCATTTGAATGTTTGAATTTTCAAAGGAAAAACTAGTTCTCTATATTTTTTCCATATCTTTCAATCTAGATAAAATTTATTCATGGTGTAAAAAGTGAATATGTAAAGGAATCCAAGGCACATATGGAAATATATATTTTAATATCTAAAATTGTGTATAATAAAATATATTGAGTTTCAATTTTGACTATGTTTTATGTATATCCTGTAAGTCAACCAGGAAGGATGTTCAAGTTTGTGTTGATGTTATTTGGATGTTTCATGTTATATTAGATATTAGAGAGTGTTGTATATTACATAAATATTATCTATGTGGATTTTTTATGTGTGACCAATAGTATATAGTATGAAAAAAGTTTTAAAATTTGACTGTGTATTTGTTCATGGTGACTATGTGCATAAAATGTTGATTGAGCTTGAATAGAAGAGTATAATGATGACTATAATCTTTGAGGATGAATAAGGGGTCATGTAGTGTGGACTTATTCTTTTTTAAGTGGTCCTATGTTCTTATTTTACTTGTTAATGTGCTAAATGGGTAAATAAGTCTCCATGAGACCTATAAGAGCTACAAGGACCTTACTGAAAGGTGTAGCTGCTTAAGGATGACCCATAGATGTTATGACCAACATATGAAGATTGTATTGATCTATGTATTTATATGATATATGTATTAAGGGATCAAGCATTTATAATGGATGATAAAGGTGTTGATTATCAAGTATGCTCTACAAAGAGTGAAACTAAAGATGGTTTTTAGACTTGGTGTGAGACTTGTGAAAGATTAGAGAGAGGCTTGGCTGTGTGATTTATGGAAAGAATGAGAGGTAGAGTGACCAGTAGATGAGTTGATGAATATATTAAATTTAGGACTATTTATATGACCTATATGTCATAATTATGTTGGTAGTATAGTGTTATTTCTATTTGAGTATGAACAAAGGTGTAGAGTGATAATTAGAGGTCCATCATCAAGTTTTGCATACATCAATTCATAGGTGAATGTGTTCATATGGGTTATTATGGTATCTCATCATCTAGGGGATTACATCCTCCTTGCAAGGTAAAACTTGCTAAAGGTCTAGTTATTGTGGGAGTTCAGCTAGATATGTGGTGTAGCACCTTGTGGGATTATAGTCTCACTAAATAGAGATTGTAGTTCCTTTATCATTTTCAGCTAGTCTAAATTGGTTCTTATTATTATAAGATAGTAATAAAATTGTAGGTTTTAATGAGTTTTCTCCCCCAAGAGGGTTTCCCACATATGTCATGTGTTATGTGATTGATCTTGAATTATCTCTCTTGCTCATTGATATGAATGTTGTGTATGCTTCATGAATGCTTATGGCAATTGATTAAGAAATTGAAAGGATTGAAATTGAAGTTGGATTTTATTGGCTCACTGATTCACCCCCTAGTGATTGTACCTCTAACAATTACTATCAGAGCTAGTCCTTTGGTAAAGGCTTAATAGCTTGAAGGTGATCCAAGGTACAATATGGGTAGTCATAAAGGATGTTTATT
Source organism: Torreya grandis (assembly GCA_037957365.1). Lineage (NCBI taxonomy): Eukaryota > Viridiplantae > Streptophyta > Pinopsida > Cupressales > Taxaceae > Torreya > Torreya grandis. The sequence goes on along the minus strand of JARHVA010006683.1, from coordinate 155,379 downwards.
TAATAAGCAAGCACCTATGTTCAATGGATGAAATTATGATTTTTAGAGTGAGAGGATGAGGGCATACATTATGTCCCTATGGTTTGATGTATGCAAATATATTATGGATGGTTATGTTGCTCCTACTACTCATCCATCTAGTGCTGCAAATAAGTAGTTGTTTGAGAACAATTCCAAGGCAAAGAATGCTATCACTTGTGGTATTTTATAGATTGAATACACCAAGGTAATCCATTGTAATATTATAAAGAGATATGGTACAAAATGAAGATCATTTATTAAGGAGATTCAAAGGTCAAGCTTGCTAGGTTGTAGACTCATAGAAGGCAATTTAAAATTATAAAGATAAAGGAAGAATATTCTATGGCATATTTTCTATAGAGAGTTGATGAGATTGTGAACATCATTAGAGGTCTTAGAGAGAAACTTGAAGAGGCTACTATAGTTAAAAAGTTTTTAAGGTCGTTATCCCTCAAGTTTGATCAAAAGGTATATGTTATAGAATAAATTCATGATATTACTTAGTTTAAGATGGATCAATTGCATGGAACCCTTACTACCTATGAGATGAGAGTAAATGATGATATACCACCAAAGAAGGAAGCAACATTAAAGATAGAGATGAATCCTAGGAATAAGTTCCAAGGTAAGAAACCCAAAGAGGATGACATATATGATATTGATGAGGATGAACTAATTACTTTGATTACTAGGAAATTAAACACAAACTCAGGGAAGTATAAGTGTAAACTACCCTTCAAATGTTTCAATTGTGGTGAGATAAGACATTTTGATAATGAGTGTTCTCATAATCATGAGAATAATGATGATGAAGATCATGTTGAAGGCCAAGATGAAGATAAAAAGACATACAAGAAGAAAGGATTTAAAAAGTATAACAACAAGAAGAAATCCTTCAAGAATAAGAAGAGTCTCTAGACCAAAGAAGATTATATCTCATCAAATGAGAGTGAAGATAGTGACTCACTATATGATCATGAAGATTTTGGTTTTGTTGAAGATGAATCTCTATTCATGGTTGAGGAAGGAAGTTTCTCAAATCAAAAGGAGTATACTTGGAGTGATATAGATAATGAAGAAGATGAGGTGGAATATGAGACTATATTGACAAATGCTCTTGAAGAAATGAAGATTAAGAAGATCAATAAGGAAATGAAGTCTCAACTCAAATACTATGAGGATAAATTCAAAGTGTTTGAAGAAATAATGAATGAATACCCCGAGGATCATGAATATATGGTCAAACATCTTAGTTATCAACTAGAAATCCTATCTACTATCTTAAAAGCTCAAGAAGATAAATGTTCAAGGTATGTTTCTAAAAATGAGTCTTTGAAATCTAAGTTAAAGAATACATTTAGTAAGGTGAAGGCATTTGTGAGATTTGAAAAGAGCTCATGTGATCTAGACAATATTCTGAGTGGTAAAAAGCATGTTAGTGATAGTATTAGTCTTGGATATGAAGAACACAATAATGTAACTCAAGATAAGATGAAGAATAATTTGAACCAATAAAATCATAATTTGAAGACGAATCATCAAATAATGAATGAAGGTTATGGCATAGTAAATATAAATTAGATCATATAGCCAAATGCCATGAGGTATGCAAGATTCAATGCTTAATGTTACACGTAATCAATTTTGTCATAGGGATAAAGAATGCAAGAGATGGGTTATAAATGAGTTTTCATGGAAATATGATGGGGGTCTTAAGTTAAAAGGTGAATCCTCTTTAAAAAGAGGAGGTTGTTTTGTTTGTCATGACATAGGACACATTGCAAGTTTTTGTCCAAATAAGGTATGGAAAAATATGTTTCTTGAAAAATATATAGTTTGATTTAATTATCAATAAAGAGATCACATTTCTAGATTTTTCAAGAAAAGGACTACAAGATATAATAAATTTAATCAAGATACTAGAGTGAAATAAATAAGGAAAGTTAACACATGGAAGAAAAAGGTGATAAGTGTGTAGGTCCAAGTAATATGTTTGTTATGGTGGAGAATGCTATAGAAGTTAAAGAGTGCTAAGAAGTCTCATTATCTACTCATGTTGATAATGAAGAGATCCAACTCATAGAGATACTTGTTGAGGCTATTTCTAAGGTGTGTATGGATCTAAGTGAACATCCTTCTATTGATGAGCATGTATCATGCAAAGAACATCAATTATTTGTGCCTAGTGATGAGGTTCCAAACTATAAGGTAGATTCTTCAGATGAAAAGGTATGTCATGAATCTTTGTTATCTCCATGTATTGTCAATCTAATAATATAAGAGAAGGAGAATGTGGTGGTGGTTGAGCATTTTTATTCTCTTAAGCCTAAGAAGAATATGAAGAACTACAAATATCAGATGACCAAGGAGGAGAAGGAATATGAGGAGTTATGGGTAACTCTTGATTTAATATTGTTCTAAGACATTATGAAGTAGGGTGTCTCTACCTACGCTTCTTATGAGACATATTTTCTCATGGAAAATAAAGTTTATGTCTCAAGATAATAATTCCAATCAAATAAGGTCTATGGTTAAGGGGGAACAACAAGATCATAAGCTTATTCTAGATATTTGTGAAGGAGCTATAATACAGGGTCATAATGAGTGTTTCTAGGTGGACTAATGAGATTGATAGAATTTCAAGAAGTGTTTGGTGATCAAAAAGATCTATTAACTTATTTGTGATATGTTCTAGGTGTTTTTATGGTCTGAAGTTATGTTGAAGGCAAATTGATGTTTTTTTAGTACTCTTGGTTTTCTCAATTTTTGGCTTTGGGGCAAAAAAGTCTAAAATGGTTTATAATAAGTCAATGCTCCCAAAGGTATTAAGTCTTAATTTTTGGTACAAAAGTGTGTGATGGTTATATCTAGGTGTGTAATAAGTTTTAGACGTGGGCATTGACCAGAAGGAGGTTTGTTGACCCTATTTGTTTTGAAACTCTAAGGTTTTGGGCTATGCCATAAAAGTGGTTTGTCTAATGAGATATTAAGATTATTAATTGATTTAATGGGTCAAATTTGTTTTCAAATCATTATTCATATATATTTGAAGGTTTTTGGTTCTCAATTTATTCAATATTTTGTCAACATGGAGGCGTAATTGGCAAGTTGGTTTGTGAAGGAAATATGTTACATAGGATGAGCTTAGTGATGAAAACTAGTGTGATTGAGGGGTAATATGAGGGTGATAGAGTTATGAATTTTTAGGTCATGAAGATGTGTCTACTAAAATTTATTGTCTCTACAAGATCCTAGTAGGGCTACAAGGAGTCTAAACAAGCCTAGTTTGAAGAAGAGTATTTTTTGCTTAGTTTCTCTAAAAGAGAAAGGTTTATTTTTTTCATGAATATTGATTAGGTTGGTTGAGATCATGTTTCCTATTTTGTGAGTGGCATGAAGTTGTATTGGTTGTCTTTATGGGATCTTGATAAAAAAGGCTAGTAAGCATGTGTGGTGGTTCTTTATGGTTTGTGGAGATTTGAAGATGCTAAAAAGGTGAAATGGCTCAAAAATATTATGGAGAGTCCCTCTTAGATGTTTCTTTTTGAGTTACATCATATTTTAGTATTTTTGTGTGTTCTTTATTTATTGGTTGCAGTGCTTGGTTGAAGAGAGTGTTGGCATGGAACAAGATAAAGTTGTCAAGGAAAGAAGAGGTATGATCAAGGTAAGGGGGAATTTATATCATCTTTACAAGATGTTCTTATCCTATTATTATTATTTATATGTCCTCAAGATCAATTTCTTCCCACTTCATCATTGTGTCAAAGGGGGAAAAAGTTCTTGTTGTGAAAGTGCTTGAAGAGAGAGAAAGAACATGATTTGTATATTGCTATATTAATAGTTGTTGACATCAATTACAAAGTGGGATATTTTTTGAGAGTTTTAAATGATGTCATGGAAGTTTCCAGGTGAGTGGATGAAGTATATTGATAGTCTATGTGACAATGATAAAGTGTGTAATGTGTTTGTCCTAATATGCTTAAAGTATTCTTGGTTAATATTTAGTTTTGGCATGTTTAGGGATGTTCATGGATAAGTATGGTGAGTTGAGGATGTGAAAGGGGTCATATCAAAAGTCAAAAATGCATTTAGTGCTTATGTGTATGAGTGGAATTCAATTGGTATTCCATTATTTTCATCTAGATATTTTGGGTCTAGTGGTAGAAAATCTTAGGAGGCAGTTTGCTAAAGTCACCATTGCCATGTGTGAATGAGTTAGGGAGAGTTGGTAATATGGTTGTCATAAAATTAATCCCAATTATTTTTTTTATAAATTTCAAATCATGTACTAAAGTGCATCAAAATATATGCAAGTGAAAATTTGGACTCCCAAGTAGTTTGATAGTGTTTTCCCATACTTAGCCAAATTTATATGAGGTAAGAAAGGTCTGACTAAGAAGTTTGATGGTGGAATATCTCACACGTATAGATGTTTTAGGATAATATGATCATATGGTTTTGTTCATTTTTCTACCTAGTTGATTTACACTGACTTTAAGGTCAAGCACTAAATTTCACCAAAAGATATGTATGTGCAAAGTTGGCCTTCTAGGTAATTATTGGCGTAGTTGGCTCTATAAATTGATAAGTCTGAGGATGGATTTTAATTTAATTATATCTTACATGTGTGATATTTCTAGGATTAGACTAGTATATGGTTGGATTTTCCTATGTGAGGAGACCATATGGTCCAAATTTGAGAACTTGTGAGTGAACGAAGCAAAAGATATGATTGTGGAACATTGAACTTCTAGGCAGATAAGCAAGGTTCCCATACTTGGTCAAATTTTCACAATTTAAAGTTATATCAACATTTATGGATCATGTTTCTCTAATATGTCAAGAAGAAATGAGATGGTGCTTAGTGTTTAATGTTTAACACTATGCAGAGATAAAGATCAAATTTCTCTCAAGGATCAATGGTGAGCAAGTGATCGTACAATAGAGATAAATGGTGAGTTTTAAAGTAAAGAGGTAAAATTGACATATATTTATCATTATTAAATATAAAAATAAGTACATAATATCAATAGAGTTCATAAGGTCAAAGTTTTCAAATTGTATGAGATGAGGTCAACATGTTCAAGGTTTAACATTTGGCATTAGCAGACTATGTGTTAAAGGTCAAACATCATATACTAATATCAATGGTGTGTGTTTAATATGATCAACAAGGACATGATATGATATCATAGAATTTTAGGTTTAACTATGACCATTTGCATTTGAATATTTGAATTTACAAAGGAAAAACTAGTGCTCTATATTTTGTTTGTATCTTTCTATCTAGATAGAATTTGATCATGGTGTAAAAAGCGAATATATAGAGGAATCCAAGGTACATATGTAAATATATATTTTAATATATAAAAGTGTGTATTATAAAATATATTGAGTTTAAAATTTGATAATGTTTTCATGTTTATCCTACAAATGACCTGAGAAGGATGTTTAAGCTTGTGTTGATACTGTTTCGATGTTTCATGTTGTCTTAGATATTAGAGAGTGTTTTATACACCATAAGGATACTCTATGTATATTTCTGAGGTGTGAAAAATCATATGCCATAATAAAAAAAGGTTTACAAGCTGACTATGTATTCGTTCATGGTGATTGTGTGCATAAAATATTGATTGAGCTTGCACAAAAGAGTGCAATGATGAATATAAGCATTTGAGGATGACTAAGGGGTCATGTAGTGTGTACATATGATTTTTTAAGTTGTCATATGTTCCTATTTTACTCATTGATGTGATACATGGGTGAATAGGTCTCCATTAGACCTATAAGAGCTATAAGGGACCTATTGAAAGTTGTGGCTACTTAAAGATGACCCATAGATGCTATGGATGACCTATGAAGATTTTATTGAGATGTGTATTCATATGATAAATGCCTTAATGGCTAATGTATGCCTAATTTCCAACCAAGGTGTTTATTATCAAGTATTATCTATAAATAGTGTAGCTAAATATGATGGTTTTTAGACTTGGTATGAGACTTGTGAGAGATTGGATAGAGGCTTAGGTGTGTGATTTATGGATCAAAGGAGAGGTAGAGTGTCCAGTATATTATTTAATTATTAGATAATATATAATAATATTTATATGACCTATAAGTCATAATTATGTTAGAATTATAGTTCTCTTGTTGTTTGAGTATGAGCGAAGGTGAAGAGTGATAATCAGAGGTCCATCATCAGGTGTTGAAGACATCAGTTCATAGGTGTATGTGTTCATAGATTTTTTTGTGGTAGCTCAACATCTAAGGGGGTTACAACCTCCTTACAAGGTGAAACTTGATAAAGGTCTAATTTTTGTGGCAACTCAGCTAGATAGGTGTTATATCACCTTATGGGATTATAGTCTCACTAAATAGGGATTATAGCTCCTTGATAAATTAAAATTGGTCTAAATTGGTTCTTGTTATTATAATATAGTAGTATAATTGAATGTTTTAGTGGGTTTTATTACCCAATAGAGTTTCACACATATGTCATGTGTTATGTGATTGATCTTGCATTATCTTTCTTGCTCATTGCTATGAATGTTGTGTATGCTTCATGAATGCTTATGGTAATTGATTAATAAATTGAAAGGATTGAAATTTAATTTAGATTTTATAGGCTCACTAATTCACCCCCCCCCCCCCCCCTTAGTGATTTTACCTCTAACACTTAAATCATTACTTCTTAGTTGCACCATCATTTACTACTTTAGAATGATTATGAGTTGTATTCTAGGAATAGGAATAGGTAGTTGAGTTAGTTTTTTTTTACATCACTTTATCTTTATATTTAATTTTGTATTCATAGTGACTTTTTGTCTTTATTTTATAGAATAACTTATTTTCATATTTGTAATATCTAAATAAATATTGCTCAAGACAGTAGTGTAGGAGCCACTACCTAGTCTAAATACAAATAATTTATGATAAAATGGTTGACCTAAGATAGGGATACTATAAAATTTATATAATATAGGAGAATTAGTTAAAACTTAGGGTACATCAATATTTTCCTTGGATATTGTAGGTTCTTATTAGAATTGATATTATTGTTAAAAAATTACCATGTGAATTAAAAAAAAATTGCATTCAATAAGGATTTAAAAACATTTAAACCATTATTTAATTTCCTAAGAGAGAATGGATCACAAAGTTGGGGTTTGCATGTAAGTGAAAGTGAAATTGATCTACAAATCAATCCTAACTTGGAGAACATAAATTAGTTAGCTATACCACTATCTATACTTAGATAATCAAGGTCATGACTAATATGGATCCGCTAAACCTACCTAAGGGATATATTATCATATAATATGCTTAAAGAGGGTTCAAAATCCTCTATTCAGGAAACACCACATAATAACCCTAACTATGTCTAATAATGCAATAATAAAGTAAATATAATCTATTACTCACTAAAGCTTGTGACACAAATGGGGGATAAACATAAATAATAAACATGAAATGTAAAAATCTAATCAATTCAATGTAAAGGTAATCCTATGTAAGGAGAGATAATACATTCATTAACTATTATTCATGCAAATCTATCTACTAAACTAGAAGAGTAATATTTAGGAATACTTACCTTGAAGATGAACCCATTGAGCCTTAACTTCTCCCTTGGCCAATGATGATTTTCAAGAGGTTGTTGTGTATGGTTCAAGAAGCTAAGGATGGGCAATGGACTATAGTCTAGCTAAGGACCTCTTAGTGAATCTCAATCTTCACAAGAAAAAGGTTCTACTCTAAGAAGCATGAATCCCTAAGCAATGACTCCTCCAAAAGAATGGAGGAAATGTAGATAAATAAGTGTAAATGAATGATTATCTATATTCAAAATGAGGTAAAAGAGGGTTATATATAGATTTATTTGAAACTAAGCCCTTATAGAATTTTAGTCAATATAGTCAGCTCAATCAACCTTGTTAGTTGGAAAATAGAGCCGTTATGTCCTAAACTAAGTTGGCCTAGGTCGACTCAATCCTATAACATGCACTATTCCTATAACTAGGTTGACCTATTATACTACATTAAATAAAAAGTAAAAAGGGGTTTTTCTTAGTTGGAGGCTATTTGAGGTGATGAAGTACTTAGAGAATCATGTCAGGTAGGTTTCAAAGCTTAGGGAAACACATAGGAGGGATTTGTATTGGTTTTAGGTGGTGGTATAGGGAACAACAATCTTGAAAAGCACCAAAGTTCTATCCACCCCTTTCCTAGTGTACCCTTTAAGACATGCACTTAGAGAGGTTAAGAATTGATGAGTTCCTATAAGAGAGAAAGCATCAGTAATGGATAAATTTGAAAATATTGTGTGTATACATATGCCCCACTCAAAGTTCATCATGTGTCATTTAATTATAAAAAGGGATGGTGATTTGAGAAAAGATATAAATAAATAATTCTTAGTTAAATAAATTATAGTATAAACAAATAAAATAATTGAAAGGAAAGAATTAAAAAAATACATACATTTACTAAATTTAGTGCCATAGAGTAGAAATGATGTGAGAGAAATGGAGATGTGTCCAATGTAGGGAACATTAGGCAAACCTATGAAATAATGTAAAATACAAAAATATGTGTGGTATGTATAAAATTTATTTATGATGTCAAGATTCTAGAACATTTTTTCGGTTTTTGAAAAAGAGATAGTAAAATCATAGTTATGAGAAAAATTTAAAATCTAGTGGTAACTAATTGATAATGCTAAGGAGATAGAAAGTGTGAGCTAGAGGATGACTAGTAGCAATAGTTAGTACAACTCAAGTAAGTGATGCATTAATTTTATTTTATTTTTATTTATTTATTTATTTATTTATTTATTTATTTTTATTTTTATAAATTATTTAAACTTAAGCTAGTTATGAAAGAGTAAACATTAGGGGAAAACAATGTAACAAAATTATCCCTAAGAAATTTTAAGGCGGAGTAGAAATTATGTGGGTCAATGGTTAGGAAGTGGTAGGTGTAATAAATGTCTAAGGCATTAATGACAAATAAGTGAAAAATCACCACATAATTTAAATGAGATCAACCATGTTGACTTAGTTGAAATTAGGATGGGATTGTATTAAGGTTGACTATGTATAAAGTGTCCAACATAGTTATTTGGTATGTGGTCAACTACATAGGGTAGGGCCAACTTCATTAGAAGTGGATGAATTAGTTAGGAGATATGGCCAACTTCATAATAAGTGGTTGATTTATTTATTAAATAAGGCTAACTTAGTAAGAAGTGGTCAACTACATAGAAACATGGTTGAATTAGTTTTAAGTGGTCGACTACATTATTTGATAGGGCCAACTTAGTTTTAAGTGGTTGAGTTAGTTAAGAAATAGGGATGAATTCATAGGAAGTGGCCTATTTAATTATTTAATAGGGTTGACCTAGTAAAAAGTGGTTGACTATGTAAGAACATGGCCAACTTAGTTTTAAGTGGATGATAACATTATTTGATAGAGCCAAATTAGTTTTAAGTGGTTGATTTAGTAGGAAAGGGGTGTAAAAGTGACAAAATATGTTGATGAAGTAGTTAATTTTTTAAATTAAATATTTTTAGAATGCAATTTTATTATTTTTGTATTGATGTATAATACATTATATGTTGTTTGGCATTTAATAGAGGTGACATAGATTCTAGAATTTGGTGGATGTAGCATGGTTTTCAAATCTACTAGAGATATTTTTGGATGATGAACATGCATGATTAACCTCATTAGGATTTAAGGTATTATGGAGATGTGTAGGATCCCCTTGAGTGTTGACTTAGTCATCATGTTCTTTGGAGCATGGGAGTGACTAACAAATACTTTCCATTGGGAAGTAGATGGGGATATGATAAATGTAGGGATGATATTGGAGGATGTACATGCTCTACTTGTATTATCCATTGTATTACTCTTATGAGATATGGTTCCCTAGAGTCTAAGGCTAAAATGTGAGCCTTAGCTTTATGGGTTACTGGTTCAAAGAGATGGTTTATTGGGTTATGTGTACACTTGTTTGATGTTTATATATCAACCATTATAGATATTTGGAAGGATTTTATAGGGATTATGACATCGTGTTTGCTCTATCACAAGTAAAATGTGGTGTTGTATCTTATGTCCTTATATCAGTCTAATTTGTAGTAGGGCATGATTTATTATCTAGGATCAATTATTTGGGTATAGATGGTGCATGATATGTATGGTATGTTGTCTATAGGTAAGAATACCATGGGATATATTATTTTACTAAATAGTGGGATATATTAGAGGTTTCTTATGTATCAATTAGCTTGGTTACCCTATGTTAGGGATGATAGTCTTCCTTATCTGGTTAGGTCGTGATAGGACCATGCAATACATATTGTGATACATACCCTACCACTATAGATAATTACACATGGTGAGACTATATGGTAGTCATATATAGATATTGTAGCTACTTGGTAATCTTGGTATCTTATTGTTGTTATCTTGGGTCATTCTCACATTATTAGTCACTATACATGGTGTGTATAACCACACCCTATTACTTGTGTTCCAAGATAGTTTAACCTACCACATATAGTGTCTCCTATAGTAGTGTCATATTATTGGGTGTGACATGCTAAGGAGATTAAGGGTAGAGGTGATGTAGGATTATATTAGAGATACCTATGATTCAACCAAATTGGGAGAGACCTTGGACCGGTCAGACTCCATAGCAGAAGGTAGCCAAACTTGCGGTTGAGGAGGTGGTAGTGGTAGATGTGGAGATGGTTTCTACTGAGGGTGAGGATTTGGGTGTGGATACTACTAATCCACAATAGTGTTTACTAGTTCCTCCATGAGCATGAAGGAGATAGATACACCATTGGGTAGTGGTGGAGACACAAGGAGTAGTTACATATGAAGATCTTATGGTTTATGATACATAGAGTTAGGTGATAAATAGATGCACAAGTTATTACTATTGGTTTTAAAACTACTTAGAGGTAGGATATGATGGATGTGATATGTGGTCATGTTGATAGGGAGACCATTATTGGTGGCACTATTATAAGTAATGGTTTATGTTTTGATAAATTTGATAGATTATTAGATGTATAGTTGTAAATTTTCTTTGTGTAAATATATAATCTAGATATTTGGATGTGTGTGTGTGTGTGTGTGTGTGTGTGTGTGTGTGTGTGTGTGTGATAATGTACTCTTATTTTTTTTATAGATAATATTGAGGAGTTTAGATGGGGTATAGTAGTTCAAGACACACACCATGATATTTTGGACATAGTGTTGTTGCATCATGATACTATTAGTATGGATGATCTTATTGTATCATCTATCCTAGCTTATGCTAGTTAGTTTTGATTGGTTGGTGAGGTAGATCAAGATATATAGACATGATGGGATGGTTTATAATTACATTTTAGATTTGGATTTGGAGAAGCATAAGCCTAGTAGGCATTATCCTAGGAGTGAGCTACTCATATGACCATTATGATAGATTTGGGATGTGTGTAGGCCCAGGTACCCAATCTATAGGGATAGTATTATGGTCTTAGATCCCATAAATCCTTATATAGTTGACTATTAAAAGGGGATAGTAACATGAATTTAATTTTAGCATGGTTTATCCACCATATAATCATGATAGAGCATAACCTTAGAGTCCCATAACATATACATGGTTAAAAAGAAAACATAGATTTTGGAGAAGTAGATAAATAATCATAAATGTAATACACACTAAATCATGATGGGAAATGTGTAGAAATAATAGATGAAAATATATTAAGTGGTAAAGTGCAGTAAAAATAACAAATGTTTGTAATAGTGTAAAGTAAAAGAAAAATAGACCAAATTAAAACAATATAAATAATACTAAGTCAATATGGGAAGTATGAATTTTTTTAAAAAATAGAAAGCATGTTATATCAAATGTTTGAAAAGTAATCTCACCAAATCAAAATAATATAAATCATATTAAATCAAGATGAGAAGAATTTTTTTTGTAATGAGATGGAAAACATGTTAAATATTTAAAAATTATAAAAACAAATTCAACAATCAAAATTTAGTAGTTATTTATGTGACTAATGGTATATAAGTTTTTAGGAAAATTTTGTGAGGAATGCTTTGTCATATCCATGGTCTTATATTATAACTCATAAATGAAACACCACTAGGGTAAAATATGAAATATAATTATTAGGGAATAAGGATATATTTGTGAGGAATGCATGGTCTTATCCAAGGTCTTATACTTCAGCTCACAAATGGAATAAATCTAGGAGTATGATCAATTAAAAATAATATTCATCAAGGATGAATATTGGGATTGTTGTAATAAATGAAGGGATTGGAATAAGTATGATGTATGCATTTATAATGAAACCTTAGTAGACTTGAGTCATACTAATAGTATAGGAATGCGTTAAGAATTTAGTGACCCTCAAATGCAAAAGATATTTATTCATAATAAACACAAAAATTTATAGGAAAATAAGTGAAGTACTAAGTTCAAGTCATGATATTTATATATACAAGAAAATAAAATGGACCTACCTTCCCACAACATGTTCCTCATTCCTTAGAACCCCTTACAGATTCATCAATCTACTTGAAAGAGTGGGTAATTATATGATAAAGTAGGTAACCCTATATATCATTTTGAATTCCCCTATCCCAATCTACTAACCTATTACACCCCAATAGACCTTGGATCTATTATGAGGCCAACTATGGATTTTGATCTTTGATTAGGAATAGGAGATGTGTTATGAATCATGTCTTTTATTGTGATTTTAACTTTTAGATTTTTATTTTTTCCTTTTGATCATTTCCTTTTGTTTAAAATGGTTTATATTTTAACTTTTTTATGTATTTTTTAGATAACCAAACATTAATGACAAAATCGACATACAAAAATAAGCTTTAGGTTTTAGTTTATAGGAAAAAGATATCTACAGATATAATTGACTAAAAAATTTGGATTTCCTATAAGATAGTAAATGATCTAAAATAACAACCATATGTGTGCTTAGTATGGGAAGGGAAATAAATGAAATAGATAGAGATCAAAATATATCCATGTATATAGTGATACAATGAGAAATATGCTTGTTAAATGATAATATGGTAAATATAGGATATTATGGAGATATGGGTTCAATAACCAAGTCACAATAATAACTATATTGGTTTTAACTGAAGAGAAAAAGTAATAATAAAATCATAAAGAGAGAAAAAGTAATCCATGTGAAAATAATTACAATCCATAAATATAAGTTGGTAAAAAATTATAAGGGTAATCCATAAGAGATCATAAAAAATATGTAGATAAATGAGACCAAATGAAAATTAGCATATTTAGTGTATAAATAATCATAAATCAAGGCCAAAACATGTAATAATGTTATATAACACCATGATGTGTTCATATATACTAATAAATATCACTAAAAATACCATCCTTAACATCTGATACATCCTTATGTAGATGAATTTTAACATTAATCTAAGTCTCATCAAGCTTCACAAAAAGTTGTGAGAAGAATTCCTTTTGTATCATCTTGATAGAAAATGTAGATGTAGGCGACATGGAAGGAGAAGCCTTTTTCCACAAATGAACTAGAGAGGGAGGTTGAGTTTTTGAAGGTGTGGAACATAGAATATTATGAAGATGCTACTACTAAAGTAACCAAAATATATAAGTATTATTTTTAATACACTGATGCCAAAGTTAATATACTTCCCCATATTTAAGGATATACTATGGAAATATCTTAGAAGATGGTATAGGTTTATTTTTAGGATATGTTATGGCGAGACTTATTGTATCAATTTTTTTCTTGAATTTTCAATAATGAGTATAAGAATGGTTACATGTACCATGAAAGAAACAAATGCTTCTATTAGTAAATAGTGAGGGTTTATAAGCTGAAGTGGTAGAGGAGGATGCCTAGGCTAAAGTAATAGAGTAATATGCCTACTATTGTTAATGTATATGATAGTCCTTAGTTTAATGACCAATAACTCTACATATATCATACTAGGGCTCATCTTCCCATTGTGTTGATTGATTATTGAGATTAGGTAATTGTATAATTCCATCACTAAGAAGGGAAGTGTATACAATGGGAATTGTAGTAGATCTATAAATCAATCCTATCTCTAAGAAGATAAATCCTACTTACACTTCTGATTATGGATGCATTAGATATTTAGGTTCATGACCAAGATGGATCCACTAGACCTAGCCAAGGGATATCTTATGACAATAAATTCACTAGGGAGGTTTCCTAAGCCTCAATTCAAGCAAAACTATGAAATAACCCTAACTAGGACCTATGTATTCATATTCACTAAACTAATAGCAAGTAAAGTACAAGTCTAATCTAGTGTTCACAAAATATTGTGGCATAAAGTGGGGGTAATAAACATGAAAATTTAACATGCATATACGACATATACTCACGTTAATGTATAAAAAATCATAATGTATGGGAGAGAAGTATAAACACATGTCTATCTATTCTTACAAAGGAAGGACAAAGTTAGGAATAATTACCTTTGAAGACAAACCCACTGAACCTTAATCTCTCCCTTGGCTAAGGTACTTCATAAGAGGTTGTTGTGGTATGTAAGGATGACAACGATAAATCAGATCTAGGGGATATAACCTATCAATGCATCCAAAAGACTTCTCCACAAGATAAGATTCGCATCTCCAAAGAAAGTATGAAACCCTAAGATATGCTCTTCAAGTAGAATGGTGGATAATTAGATGCATATTATATATATATATATATATATATATATATATATATATATATATATATATATATATATATATATATATAATTTTATTCTATTATAAATGGAAAAATGGATGTGTTTATATAGGTAGATCTAACCCTAATCCTTTCCAAAAGTTTAGGATGATAAGGTCAACCCAGTTGACCTAGTATCATTATTGACAAAAAAAATCATATCATTGTCTAGGTTAGCAAAGGGCTGACCTAGACCTAATAAGTTTTATCAATTAGAGTACAAGGTTGATGGGGATGACAGTGTAATGTAAATCATCAAAAAGGGTTTTAGTCTAGGGAAGGGCTAATGAAGATGGTAAATGACTACAAAAGGATGTAAAATAGGAAGCAAAGCTTAGGGGAATTTTTTTATGAGATGGGTGTGTAGATCATAAGTGGTAATAAGAGACAATAGTCCTAAATAACACTAATGGTCTACCCACCCCTTTCCTAGTACACCCCTTAGGGTGTGCATTCAGAGAGATTGAAAATCGATAGGTTCTTTCAAGATAGAAAGTATCATTAATTGATAAAGTTTGAAAATATTATGTGTATACATATTCCACACTTGAAGCTCATCATATGTCACATAGGTGTAACACATTATGGTGATTTAGGAAAAGAACATAGTAAAAAACAATGTTAAAACTAAATAAAGTGCAATAATGAGAAAATAAGATAAATGAAAAGATAGAATTGAACACATAGATTTACTTACATTAGTCCTATTAATAAATAAGGATATGCAAGAAAGTTTAAGGTGTCCAATGTAGGTAACATTAGGTAAAACTATAAATATTAGAAAAAAAGAGCAAAAAAAACTAATTTTTTCAACATAGACATATAATAGTTGAAAATATTCTCTACAATGTCAAGATTTTGTAACATTTTATGGTTTGTAAAAAGATCTATTAGAGACAGAGATATGATAAAAATGAGAAATATAATGATAAATTTTGACAAGTAAATAATTTTGAATAGTAAATATAAATAGGGTGAAAATATTCATTGGTATTTTTACTATTATGAGAAACTAAAGCGTTGGTAGACCTAGTGAGAAACCAGAGAGATATGATGGTGAGGAGATGATAGTTGAGATGGGGAGGATGCATTATGACCATTGTGAGTATAACATAGGTAAGAAACTAAAAATTTCAAAATTTTGAATATTTTATTTAAAATTGAATGAATTATAGAAAATTGACTGGGAGACAAAATATAGGCACTATAATGAACCTTAGGAAATTTTTAGGGACTCTAGGGGTAAAATGAGGTATTGAGTATGAAGGATTCAAACTAATAAATTATCGAGGAATTTATGGTAATTAGTCAAAAATTCATCACTATGGATAACTAGATTCAACCAAGTCAACTTACTATTCAAGGGGAAAAAACAATATGTTGACTATGTAGTAGTAAGTTGATTTAGTTAGATAAGGTAGGGGGTTAACTACATAGCAGTGATTCAACTTAGAGGTTTTTGAAGTGGTTAATATAGTATTGTAGGATAAAAAAATTGTCAGCTTAGTACTGTAAGCCTAAAGCTAGTTGACTTAGTACTAAAGAGGTTTATCTAGTATAAATTTGGTAATGGTTGATTTAGTATCCTAGATGAACTATAGGGCTGATTTAGTATTTAATAGGTCATTTCTATAGAAAATGAATAAACTAAATTAGACCAACTAAGTTTTCTGAATTTTTTAAGAATGTAATTTGATTATAAATGATGTGGACATCTAATACATGATTTGTTTGATATTTTGTAGATATACTATAGATATTGGTGATTGATCGATGAATCATGGTTATCATATTTACTAGAGAATTTAACAGATGTGGATAGAGTGATACTAGTTGCATTGGGTTTGAGAGGTATCATGGAGATGAGGTGTATCCCACTAAGTTTTGATCTCATTATCATGTTCCTTAGAGCATTTAATGGTTGACCAATATGTTTTGATAGGTGGTGAATGGGGATACCATAAATGTGGGTATCACATTAGAATACATCCATACATTTCTTGGACTATCGATAGGAGTGACACTAATGATGATAAGGACATTAGATGACATAAAGAAGAGATGAGCACTAGCCAAGTGGGTGATGTACTTAGATAAGATATACCTAAGGTTGAGAGTTAGTTTATTCAATGTGTATATCATGTAGATTTTAGACATTCAAAAATCCATGATCATACTAATGATAGCATGAGTAGTGCATCACAAGCTGGTTAGTAAGGTACTATTGTATATGATAGCCTTATGCCATCCCATTTTGAATCAGGGGGTGATATATGATTTTGGGTATGTCATCTGGGTCTTGCTCATGCATGATATGTATGGGATGTTGTCAAGAGGGTAGAATACCATGAGACTAGTGGTTTTTATTAGTGTACAAATATATGAGAGGTTCTATAGGTATCATCCAACTAGGTTTCCCCATTGGTAGATATTAGGTTACCTAGAGTGACTAGATGAAGGTAGCATTAGGTATCATGGGTCATCCCCCACATGTGAGTGTTATAGAAAATTACATGAGGGAAAATATTGTGGTATTTGTACACACATATTGATATTATTTTTCCTAGTTGGGTGACCTTAGTGCTAGGGATAGCTTGTGTGCATATCATAGGCCACTATACTTGGTGGGTAAAGTTGTAGTTGGTGGTACAATTTTCAAAGTAGTTTAGACTCTTACACCCAATGAATCCTCTAGTAGTGCCTATTTTTTGGAATGACATTATAGAGAGATGAAAGGGAGAGGAGGAGGAGGAGAACCAATCAATATATTGATGATTAGGTTGTAGTATATGAGACCATGGACTAGTTGAGCATAACAGTTGGTAGTTAGAGGAAGAGAGTGCATGTATGTTAATGTAAGGGTACAATAAGTACCATATAAATCATCATAATAAGATGAATAGTAAACACCTATGATATACCACATATAGAGGTACCATCAGTGAGATCAATCATACATGAGGATTGTCACACATAATGACTTGATAGTTAGCCTAGGATAGAGTTGGTTGATAGAGGAACCTCTGAAGAGAGGCTACTAGCATGCACAAGTGGTGACTCTTAGATTCACATTAATAATTAGGTGAATGATCAATGAGGTGCTCAAGGGACAAGTGGATGGAGAGATTGTGCTTGATAGACAAGCACATGGGAAGATAGTGGTTTGTGACAATGAGACTGGTAAAAAATGTTGTAATTTTCAATTTTGACTTAAACTACTAGCTGCATATGATTGTAGTAGGAAGATATATTTTGAGATGTATATGTGATATAATATTTATTTAATTTTTCTTTTATATATATTATGATATAGGAGGTTATATGGATATATTTAGTCATGGTTGTACACCATGACATTTTAGATGGAGTGTTAGCACCATACGACCCCACCATATTGGATGCTCTTGTGGTACTATCTACCCCAACGCAAGAAAGCTAGTTCATATTAGTGGGGAAGGATGTAAGGTAGATATAGAAATGTGGGTATGTATTTTATCCATTGATAGGGGTAGGATTAGGAGAACCATAGGCCTGGTAGGCCCTGACTCAAGAGAGATCCACACACATGGCTACCGTAATCCATCTTGGATAGGTACAAGCCCAAGTGGATAACCTACAAGGATAGGTATCAAGATTGATATCCTAGATTGCCTCATTACAGTGCATTATATAAAGGGGAAAGTCTGAGGTATCTATGGTCATCATGGATAGGATATAGGATAGGTGTGATGGACCCTAGTCATAGATCTATAACTATGTATTTATATATTTTATAAAACACATGATATATAAAGATATATTATTTTGATAGTTGGATTTGATCTCATGAGTTTTATTAATTTATGGTTGTTGATGCATGGATATATTTATTTCTAGAACATGTATTTGGATTTTATTGTATATGTTATGGGAAATAAATTTGGAGTGTTTTCTTTTCTAGCATTATGTGATACACATGTATGGTTAAAAATAAAAAGGCTAAAAAGAACTTGGAAAAGTACAATTAATAAAAAAAATGTACTACACACTATATCATGATGGGAAATGTGTAATAACAAAATATGACTAATTATAATAAACAAAAAAGTGGTAAATAAGACAAAAATATGTTTTTAAGTCATGAAAAGATTGGCACCAAATTAAAACATGTAAAGTCACACTATATCATGTTGGAAAGTATGAACATAATGTAATAAAAATGGAAAGTAGATGAAAGACAAATGTTATAAAAACAAAACAAATAAGTCAATCAATCACACTAAATCACGTTGGGAATTATAAAAGAGAAACAAAATTGGAAAAATGAACTTAAATTGATCCCACTAATTCAAGTTGGGAAGTATGAAAAACTTGAGAAAAATGGTTTTACTATTACATGCAATTGCAAAATAAGAAGATAAAAGTGAAATATTAATGAAGTAAACATAAAACATATTATATCGAGATGGGAAGTAGGTCAATGACATGTAACTAATAATCGATCAAAACTTATCTCAAATTTAAGACATGTAATTTCAATATAACTTGGGTATTGGAAAATTTTGTGAGGAAGGTCAGGTCCTATCCATGGTCTTACACTAAAACTCACAAAGGGAACACCAATGAGTTGGAAATAATGGTAAAAAATATGTTAATGGGGATGTTTCAAATGGTAATTTTATAATTTGGTAATTTGTGAGGAAGGCCTAGTCCTATCCAAGGTCTTACACTGCAACTCACAAATAAGATCCCTAGGGGGAGTGACTAGTTAACAAAATAATATTTCTCAAGGGTAAATATTAGTATTTTGTAAAATTAAAGATGTAATTTAAAAATCACAATGTAGGCATCTATGAGAAGACCTTAGGAAACATGAATCATACTAAGGACATATAAAGACACTAAGTGACTAGTGACCATCAATTTATAAAGGATACCCATTCATAAGAAGCACAAAGCTATATAGGCAAGTAAGTGAGATACTAATATAAAATCATGTTGGTTTTTTTATATAAGAAAATTAAAATGGACCTACCTTCCCACAACATGTTCCCTATTCCTCAGGACCCCTTATAGAGTCATCAATCTACTATGAAGATTAGGTACTTGCATGAGAAAATAGGTAACACTAAAAGATTTTTTTATTCTCATTTTCCAATCTACTACCTACCTCATCCTAATAGACCTTGACTCTATCATTAGAAAAACTATGGATTTTTATATTTTATTATAAAAAGAAGATATACTTATAATCACATCTTTTAGCATGATTTGAGTTTTGGAGATTTTTAATGTTGCCTTTTGTATCCTTGCCTTTTGTTAAAATGATTTGGCTTTTAAATTTCTATGGCTTTTTAGATTATTTCTCCATATGGACTTGGAATGATTAATACTGAGAGACAAAGTGATACACATAAATAAGCTTTAGGCTTTAGCTAAAGGGAGCTATGTATCCAAAGACATGATTGACTAAAACACTTAGGATTTACCTATGAACCAACATGTTATCTCAATTTTTAACCTTGTGTATGCTTAATTTGTTAAAAGAGATAAGGGAAATAATAAGAGACTAAACTAGAGAGGAAGTGGAAATAAGATCTAAACTAGGCTCAACTAAGGGAGGGGTAGGATGCATGAAAGGTTGAAGGACAATAGTAAGAATCATAGGAGCAAGATGGCTATAAGGGTCTTGGTATCTAGTAAAGTGATAAAGACTAGTCATATCATGATCCATAAGCATAATCCTATGAGATTTTTCATAAACTAGAGGTGTTCACACCATCTCTACCCTATGAATAAGAGGAAAATTTCTAAAATTAAGAAATATATAGGAAGCAATGTGGTAATATATATAAAAATACTAAAGAAAAGAAGAATGGTAATTAATGATTTCAACATCTTGAGCTTGAATAAGACCTCTTATAAATGGGTCATCTAAGTATAATCATTATCTTAGTCAAGTGTATGAAGATCAATTACATAGGTAGGGATGACCTTTTCATCAGAGATGTGATGATGAATGGAGTGTTGAGTCTTAGTTAAGACTTCAAGTAGGTGGTTGATGGGAACATAACTTTAGAGAAGTTGGAAGATGATAAATGAGATGAGGAGAGATATTAGAGGCTTTTATATTGAGATTTATCTCACTAAGATTATCATCATCTAAATCTAAGAGGTTAGGTGGTATATTCCCAATTATTTTGGGGTGACCATGCTAACCTTGTGTAGAGTTAATAGGGAATTTAAACCATTGATATTAATAGAATAGAACACTCAAAATTTTTGAATACACCATGATCTTATAATTGTTCAAATTCTAAGTATTAGTATCACCTTGAATTCTATATATTACACCATTGTAAGAGAACTTGACACATTGGTAGGAAGAAGAGGCAATGGATCTCATGCAATGAGTGTAAGGCCTACCAAGCAAGATGTTATAAGAGAGAGTAAAATTTAAGATAATAACTATCACTTGATAAGTGATAGGTGGAACAATGATAAGGAGTTACACACAACCTAAGGGAGGAATTTTCCTTCGGTCATAGCCTTGAGATGTGTTGCATGTGGATTTAAGATTATATTGAGAGTATTCAAGGGTTTTAATAAAATAAAGAGAAGAAACACAAGTTCCTAAACCTTCATTAATTAATGCATGATTAACTTAGATATTACTAATTTAGACACTGATAAAGAGGGGAGGATCATTTGCATGAAGTAGAATCTCATTGGAAAGCATAGAATCCATGGGGAATTTGAGGGAGAGAGAAGTGTCCATTATTTTGTCAATATGTATAGACATCTCTTTGCATTGTTGTAAAGCACTATCTTCTAATCTAAATAAGATGGCTTCATGTCCTACTAGGGGAGAATGAGGGATATTGATTTTAAACAAGAGATACATAAGATTATTATGATGACACAAAAAAGTCTATATAAGTTCGATAAATGGGATTTGAGATGGGAGATTAGTAAACTCAATGATAGGATATCATTCATTGTAACCCATAAGGGGACTATTAGAAAGAGGTGAATAGTGTTGGAGGATTTCCTTAGAAGGAAGAGAAAAAGTATATGTAAATTTGTGTTGATAGGATGTGGGAGGTTTAATTGGGGGATAAGTTGGTTGACTCTTGTGATATGACATGGTAGTTGATGTAGGTTTATTTTAAGATAAATTTGAAGAAGTAGTAGTAGAAGGTTGAGTATCATTAGAGATGGATAAAGAGGGTGGATAAGTTGTAGAAATGGTATGAGAAGTGTTATCCAATGGAGGTGTTAGAATTGGTTCATCAAAAGAGATAGGATTTTCTTTCCCCAACTTTGTTAAGTGAGTTGGGGAAGAATCTTAGATAACATGAAAAGTGTGAGATGATTGATGAGTGAGGGTGGGATGAGAATCAATGAAGGCAACTACCCTTCACATATTATTCACATTGAAAACATTATCTTTAGGAATTGGTCTATAAGACTGTTAATGTTATTATTATAAGAAGTAGGCTTATCGTTATAATCTTGATGATTTGGAAGAGAGTCTTTCTAGATGGCTAGATGAGCATTAACCTGGTTCAAATCTAGAGTTTTAGTTTTTGTTTCATGATCTTTGAAGGATATTTCATAGTCTTTTTAGAATCATCGTAAAAATTGGAACCAAGGAGGAAATCCATAGCTAAATTATGCAATTGCCTACAAATCTCATGAGAATGACACCAACTAGCATGAAACTAACAAAATTTATTTGGATCATACCATGATTTAATGAGATGAGTGGGATCAACATCTCATGCAAGAGGCTTTGGTAGATGATTTTATAACTCCACTAAGGATAAATTTTTATGAGCATTAATGTTACTTGTTGAATAGAAGTTAGGATTAGGGATGTGGTTAGGAGGGGAAGCTTGTTTTGGAGCCTAGTTGAGAACAATAAATTGAATATTATGAATGGTATCATAAGAATCAGTGACACCATCATTATTAGTATGACTATTTTTATTTTTTATGAGCATATGAGTGCTGATAAAAGGTTCAGATGGCTCAAATTAATGCACAAATAAATCTTAATGCTAGGATTAGTCGATTGCCTCTTCCAAAGTTCATAGAGAAAGTGTTTAAACCTGCTATTACAACTTAAGATATAGATCATTGGTGAATAGATGAAAGATGTTATCATGTACTATATTATGTTCAAACTTTTTAGACAAGGTTTTCCATTACTTGATAAAAGCTTGTGTGGTTTCCATCTCAATTTGATTGCAATTAATAAAATAAACTAAGGTATTTTCAAGGAGGTCACTAGTTTCAAACTCTTGTATAATAGCATTAACTAAATCTTCCAAACTAGTGATGGAATTAGATTTGAGTTGGTTATACCAATATAAATCATCTCTATAGAGAGTTTTTTCTAGGAACTTGGTAGCTAAATAAGTGTTTAACTTGACCCAATCTTTGTATAGATTTCTAAATGTTTTTAAGTGAAAGGTAGGATCAGTTGACCCATTATAACTATTGGTAGGGGTGATACCTTCTATATTTATGTTATAAATTTGAGGCATAAGAGGTTCATTTTGAAGGTGTTTTATTGTTTTTTTAACAAGAATGTTTTGAGGGATAATATTTGCATGAGAATATTGAAGGGGAGGTGTGGGGAATTTTGGTTATGCACTCCCCATGGAACATGTTGTGGGTGATTTTAGAGATGTATAAGATTATTTTGTATTTACATCATTTGGTTGGAATTATTAACATGTAAATCATTCATTTGGTTAAGAGTTTGTAATAATAGTTTATGGGTTTGAATGGTGTTATTTATAGTGTGAATAATTAGCATTGGTATTAGTGTTGTCTTGGTTACCACTATGAGTTTTAGCGTGCATGCTATTAGTAGCTTAAGATGAATTATTAGCAAATGAGGCACTAGTATCATGATTTTATTGGGTGGAAAAATATGCACTAGTAGAGGGATGAGAAGAAGAAGCACTAGAGACATGATTACCATGGGTAGAAAATGATGCACTAGTGGAAGAATTGAGAATAGTGGGTCTTATAAAAGGCCCACTAGATGTAGGACTCGGAATGTTAGTAGAGATACTTAGCATGTAGGTGGAGGAAATAAAAGAAGAAGAGGTCATATTATGACAAGGGGTCAAAAGAGAAGGAAGAGGTTGAGATCCAAAGAAGCTATTACCCCCAAATCCATGTGAGAATATGGGTGATGGTGAATGGGGTACCTCTTTTTAACCAATTATCATAAGGTGATAAATAGTAGAAAGGTTTTTTCCTCGATGTTGATGAAATTTCTTAATGAATAAAAGTAGTTTAAAAGTATACTCTAATCTAGGATGATATTATAAGAAGAAAAGAGGGTTAAGAACTGAATATGTATTAAGAGGGGTCCCATAGTTTATAGTGTAAGTGGCCACATGCACATTACTTGTATATAGAATAGGAGCCATAAGCTATTTATGGGAAAACCTGTTGGGATTTGTAAGGCTCATCATATATTTTGAGTTAAACTCAGTCTTCTAAAATAAAAATTTCATGATGAGAGAGAAAGTTTAAGGACTAAGATGATACAAAGATAAAGTGATCAAAAAGGATACTGAGTCATATAGGTTAATTATGTTCTATAATCTAGTACATAGTCATATAGGTTAACTCTATATTGTAGATAGGAGATAAAACAATTTGAGAAGGATACATAGTCATGTAGGTCAACTATTTTTATAACCTAACTGGGAGAGAATAATATAGGGTTATACAGGTCAATTTTGTATTCCAGATTAGTTGATGAAATACGCTGATAAGGATATAGAATCAGACAAGTCAATGGTGTATTGATGATAGGGGAAAATATAGTCCATAGTATATTATACTGACTAGGATGATAGTGTATTAAAATAAGGAAAAAAAATTGTAATATAAGTGAAGCAATAATGAAATCAAACACACAAATAATTGGATCAATGTGAGTGATCGAACTGGGTCACACAACATAAAAACTTACACCAACATTGGCTAATGAAAGTTTTTTCAATACAACACATAATGATCAGAGAGAAAACAATCAACTAAAAAGTAAATGCTAACTAATTGATCATCTTGAGTATTATTAGATTATTATAAAGTATTGATTTAAGTGTGATAAATGAGTTAGCTAAAATAGGGAACTAGAAAATCAGTCTATGGATGGTTTTAGAATGTTTGGGTTAAAAGGGATATGTGTTGCTAATGGTATTAGCTTGGTATTGGGGCCTACCCCCTCACTTCACAATCCCATAGTGATAAGGTTATTGGGTTCTTTGCAAATATATACCATTAACCAAGTATTTATACTTGGATAAAAAACCAAGTTGGCTTCCTCCTTGGTAATTAAATCCAAGTAGGTAGGCCTTGGGAAGACAAGTGTTTAAATGCATTTTAAATGTTATGTGATTTGGTAGTGTGTGCAAAAGAGTAAAATAGTGTAACTAAATGGTAATTTGAAAAACCACCTATTTAGACTATGTGAGTTACTCTAAGCATGCAAACAACTAAAAAAATAAAATGTGAATTAATTACTATCAAATAGTTATCAATGCCTTGATTTGAGAATAGTATAGATAATATGAAGGAGACACTGTATGAAAATAGTAAAAAGAAGAGTCAATTAGGTCACTACTATTTTTTATAATTAAGGTATTTAATAACAGAATCAAACAAGTTGACTATGTCTCTCAGATAGAAGACACAATATAGAACTAAGTCGACCAAGTCGACCTAGTTAGCTATAGAGTTATAATATTAAAGACTACTAAATTGTACAAAACATAACTAAAAAAAGTAATTAAATGATAGAGAAGGGAAAGAGAGCAACTTAGGTGGGCTTGAATATGGTTAATATTGCAAATTTTATGCTAAAGTACCTTACTTATTTCTTTCAAATTCTGCAAACTAAACTATTTGGTTTGACCTAGTTCTACAAAACCCTGTGTGTTGAAGATGAATAAGATGACAATGTCAACTTATTCAATAGTGTTTTTTGACTTGTATGCTGGCAGAGAGAATAAGATGACAAATTCAACCTATTTGACTTTATATGCTCATCTAAAACTAAAAAAGAGTACTATGTTGACCTGTATAATCCTTTAACTTGTATTTGATGAAGACCTACATAGATAGAACAAAATCATTTTTTATTTGACTATGTGTTAAACCTATACATAAAAAATTAGAACTATATCAACTAGTTTGATATACTACTACAAATATATAAAAATATAATAAGATGATAAAAATGATAGCATAAAATAAAACCTGTAAGGGTTAGATTCATGTTAGGTTCACTAAAATGTATGTAATGGGAAATGTAGTGGATTTATAAATCAATCCTATTTTAGAGAAGATAAGTCCTACTTAAAATTCTAATTATGGATACATTATATATTTGATTTCATGACCAATATGGATCTAATAGACCTAACCAAGGGATCTCTTACCATAATAAATTCACTAGGGAGGGTTCCAAAGCCTCTAGTCAAGTAAAACTACACAATAACCCTAACTAGGTAATATGTTATCATATTCACTAAACTAATAACAAGTAAAGTGAAATTCTAATCTAGTGCTCACCAAATATCATTTCATAAAGTGGGGATAATAAACATGAAAACTAACCATTCATAGAAGACATATGCTCACTTCAATGTATATGGAATCCTAATGCATGGGAGAGAAGTACAAATCCATATATATATATATATATATATATATATATATAATCTTACAAAGAAAGAACATAGTTAGGAATACTTACCTTTGAAGATGAACCTATTGAGCCTCAGACTCTCCCTTGGCCAAGGTGATTTGAAATAAGTTGTTTTGGTATCTAAGGATGATAATGATAAATCAGCTCTAGGCTACATAATTTATCAATGCATCCAAAATACTTCTCCACAAGATAAGATATGCATATCTAAAAAAAGTATGAAACCCTAAGCTATTCTCCTCAAGTAGAATGGTGGATAAGTAGATGCACAATATATATATCTTCTTCTTCTCTTCTCTTATAAATGGGAAAATGGATGTGTTTATATAGGTGGATCCAACCCTAATCCTTTACAAAATTTTAGGCCAACAAGGTCAACCTAGTATCATTATTGAAAAAAACAAACTAGGTCATGGTCTAGGTCACCCAGGGGCTGACCTAGACCCTAATAATTTTTATCAATTAGAGTACAAGGTCTATGGGGCTCACAATGTAACATAAATCATCAAAATGTGTTTTAGGTTGGGGAAGGGTTAATGAAGGTGGTAAATAACTAAAAGATGCAAAATACGAGGCAAGTCTTAGGGGAATTTTTTTAGGAGATGGGTGTATAGATAGTAAGTGGTAATAAGGGACAATAATATTGAGAAGCAATAATTATCTTCCCACCCCTTTCCCTATGCACCCTTTAGGGTGTACACTTAGAGATATTGAGACTCGATGGGTTCCCACAAGATAGAAAGAATGAGTAATTGATAAAGTTTAAAAATATTATATGTATAAATGAAGAAGCTAGAGTTGGATTCATACTAGGTTCAATCATATGTATGGCTGGCTTCACATTGGGTAGAAGCATAGTGGTTGACATCTAAGGAAAAAAACTAGAGTGATAATGGTATCTAGAAAAATTATAAAGTCTAATCATGGAATAGTCTATAATCATACCCCTGAGAGGTACAATAGTGACTAGAAGTGTAGTGAGTGAGTGATCCATATTTTACTTATGAACATCAAAGGAAAATTTAATATCAGGTACTATAACAAGAGGACTATAGAAATAGAACTAAGAGACTATAGTAAGGAATAATGATATCTAAGAACCTCTAAATTTTTACCTTGAATAAATATAGCTAAAAATGGGTAATCTAGAGGATATATCTCATTATAATTAGGTGTATATAAGTAAATAGCACATGCATAAACTATTTTATGATCTAAAGAAGCATGGTGAATAGAATATGTAGTTTTAATTAGGGTAATCGGTATTTCATCCAAAGGTCTTTGATAGAAGTGAATTTAAAGAAGAGGTAACTAAGAAATGATGTTAATAAAGATCAAAAGTTTTGATCTTTAAACTTATCTCATTTGGTTTGTCATCATCTGAGTCCATAAGTTTAGGAGGAATGTTTTTTATTAATTAGGATGACCATTATAACCTTGAGTAGAGTTTTAAGAGATAATTAAAATGTTGTGATTCATGAAATGGAATGCTAGGTAAAGGTTCAAATGTAGGTATTTTGACAACACATTGTTCTTGAAATTGTTCAAAATTATAAGAGTTTGTGTCAATTTGAGTCTTATAGATAGTACTATTATAGGGGAATTTAACACATTGGCATGCAGATAAGAGAACTTCTCTCATGCAATGTGTTCAAGGTCGATCAAGTAATATATTATAGCAAAGTAATAGTTACATATCATATATTTCAAATGAATAGTGATGAGAGGAATGGTGATAGGAAGAAAAATACAACCTAAAGGACGTATTTGTCTTTTATGATATTCTTAAAATGTACTTTATGTGGATTTAATATTACATTTAGAATATCCAAGTGTTTTAATAAAATCAAGGGAAAAAACACAAGTGATTTATCTATCATTTATTAAATCATGTTTAACATAGATATATACTATTTATATTCTAATGAATAATGGGGATCATCTGCATGAAGCAATATCTCATCAAGAATCATGAAAGAGATAGGAAATTTGAGTGAAAGAGAAGTGTCTACCATTTCATAATGTGTATATACAATTGTTCACACTATTAGAGAATGTTATCTTTAGATATTGTTAATGTAGATTCTTGCCCCACTGGTGGAGGATAAAGGATGTTCATTTCAAATAATATTTACATTAGTTGATTACGATGATGAGGGTAAGTTCTCATAAGTTCTAAGAAAGCAATTTGGGATGAAAGATGGGAAAATTTTACTATAAGATCCCATTCATTGTAACTTTTTAGAGGATTATTTGATAAAGGTGCATAATTTTGGAATAAATCCATTGAAGGTGGTTAGATGCACATTGAAATTTGTGTAGATAAGGTCTATTTAGTTTAAGTTTGGTTGAAATAGGTTGATCTATCATGATGTAATTATTTCTTTAATTGTTTATTATGTTTGAATGGAATAATTTTGATGGGAAGTATGAGGGATATTTACTTGAGGTATATTAGTTAGAGGAAGAGTATAACTTGTATCAATTATATGATAAATATGGTTGATTTGCATTGTTTTTAGTGATACTTGTGTGTTTATTGGTTCCACATGTCCCAATTCTATGAGATGTGATGGGTAAGTTTTTTTAACAATCCATAAATTTAAAGAATTATGACGGTTAGATGTTGGGTATTGTTTAATATAATAAACTACTCTCCTAATATTATTCATGTTGACCACATTATCATGATTGGTGTTAGGATATATGGAACTATCAATGTTATTGGTGGTATGGGTAGGTTGATTTGTTTGATCTTGATGGTTAGAAAGAGGATATTTATAGATAGTTAGATGAACATTGGGATGATTTAAAGCTTAATTTTTAGTTTTGGTTTTTTTAGCCTTAAGAATTATATCATAGACTTATTGGCATTTATGTATAAGTGATTCACGGTAAATTTTGGGTCCAACGAGATAGTCAATAAAAAGATTTCTAAATTAATGACAAGTTTTGTGAGAATGACACCAACTTGAATGGTACCAATAAAATTTATTGGGATCATACCATTGTTTCATAGGATGTGTAGGGTCAATATTTCATGGTGAAGGTCATGGAAGACACTTTTGAATTTATAACAATGAAATAGGTTTGTGCACATCCATGTTAGGTTATTCAGGTAATGAGAGCTAGAATGAGAATTGTTATTAGGTGTAAGTCTAGGAGCATGATACATTGTAGTGTTTATATAAATGGCTTGGATGGTGTTTAATGAATCATAAGTATCCATAATATCATCATTTGTTACATGTCAATTTTTAACTTTTACAAGCATGTGGGTTCTCATTGGATGGTGGGAAGGTTCAAATTGGCATATAAGGAAATCTAGATGTTAAGCTTGGTTAAGGGACTATTCAAAAGTTTTTTTGGAAAGATTCCTAACATAGTAATATAATTTAGGATGAAAATCATTATTTAATAAGTGGAAAAGGTTATCATGTACCATATTATGCTTAGATTTATTAGACAAGGCTTTCCATCATTTAATGAAAACTTGTGATGTTTCAGATTCACAGTTAATAAAATGGGATAAATTATTTTTTGTGAGGTCATTAGGTGGAATTATTGAACCAATTCATTCAAAAATTCCTATAAACTAGTTATGGGGTGGGTTTTAAGTTGATTATACCAATCTATAGCATCTCTAGAGAGAGTTTTAACTAAGAATTTGGTCATAAAAAATGTATTAAGTTTAACCTAATTCTTGTATAGTTTACTAAATAAATTTGAGTGTAAGGTAGGATATATAGATCCATTATAATTAATAGTGGCAATTATACCCCATGTTAATTTTTTTAATTTTAGGTATAAGAGGTTCATTTTGTAAATGTTTAATAGTTTTATTAATAAGTGTATGGTTACTATGTGCATCACTAAGGGGAGGTGGGGGGCATTAGTATTTGGTGTTCCCTATTGAGTCTATTGAAGTTGATTTTGGAGATAAAATAAGTGGTTTTGAATTTACATCAATTAGTTTGCATTAGTGGTTTGAAAAGTAGCCATTTGGTTGAGATTTTTTAATAGTAGTTGATTAGTTTGAGCACTATTTTGACTAGTAGAAGTAGCTTTGGATTAATTATTATGTTTTGAGGTGTTAATAATTTTAGATGAACTAGAAGAATGAAATGTAGTAATTTAATGAGAATTGGTAGTATCATGATAATTAATAGTTGTATTAGATTCATTATGTGTTTAATTAAATTGTGTATTAGTGTGGATGTGTGGGGTAGGCCCACTAAAATATAGGTTGGCCATTTTAGTAGAAATATTTGGCATGGAGGTGAAAGAAAACATGGGGGATGACATAATAATTTTAGAAGGAGAGATTATTGATGGTAAAGGTATGGAGGAAATTATTAATTGACTTGTCGCAAATCCTATGGAAAATCTAGGTGAATGTGAATGGGGTTCTCCAAAATCAGGTCCCATCATTATGTTATAAATGAAGGATCCTTACCTCTATTTTGAGGATTTTCATTGACAAAAATAATTATTTAACCTTTTTATTCAATATCATTTTCATCTTATACTATTTTTTTTAAAAAAGGGATGAAGTGATGTAAAATAGGGAATAGTTCCATAATTGGTAGTTTTAGTGGTAACATGGATGTTACATTGATCTGGGTTAGTTATCGTAAATGTGTCTTAGTATGTTTTTTAGTATTGGTAAATTTAATAATGTTGGTTTGATTTTTATCTATGGTATTATCATATAAATTTTCCATGATGAAATGGGGAAGTCAAACACTTATTTAAAAATGAGGAGAAATGGTTATTATACTAGGTCGAATGGGTCAATTATGACCTATAAGAAGATAAAAAGAACATCAGGATAGAAATAAAGTTGAATAGGTTGATTGTGTTATTATGAACCCATGATACCCATTTTATTTAGTTTATTAGTATAATAGTTTCTATGGATGCATATGCTTTGTAAGTCATCCTGTGAGCATTTTATTTTATCCCATATTTATGAGAAGTAGTAGTTGCTTAGATTAGACTTAGTATATAAGTAAGTGTTGAGGCTAATGAAGGCATTGAAAAATTTATTGTATTGATCTTGTTCAAAGGAGGTTGATCCCTTAAAGAGGCCATTGATTTTGTAACTCAACCATTATAATTCAATTTTGATTATTTGAGTTAATATATTAATAATTTTCATAGTTTATTTCATGTATTTATAACTATCTGCTAACTTATTCAAGAAGAATCCTCTCATCTGGTATCAAAGTACTTTTTAGGGCTAATTTTTTTTCAAAAGTGTTTTTTTTCTACTACATTATTCATTTAATTATTTTTTTATATCACAATAATCTATTTTAGACTAGGGTAAAAACCTATCCACATAATTGTGGGAAGTGCTTGGGTGAAATCCCTAAAACTCATTGTGAGGAGTACCATAGGAACCCCAAAGTAGCTAGCCCATTGAAAGGACCTACTAGTGAAACAAACAATCACCCCATCTTGATTGACTAGTTCCCATCTAGGAGGAATACCAAGAGCTATCATTTAGAGGTAAACCTGTGGCCAAAAAATTTATGGAGAGCAGTACTCACTCAGATGGTATTGGTGGCCAGAGAGATATATTTAAACCCTTAGGTAGCCATTGAAACTTGGGGCCATTTATATTAGTTTTAGAATACTTATAACAAACTATAAAAAATCAACCAATAATAGAGTATCCAAAGACTATCAGAGTAATTATAGAAAAATATTTGATAGAAACTAGAAACAAGAAAATCTTCATCCTATCAATTTTATAAAAATATTTGTAGAGTATCAGATAGCTCTTAGAGACTTGTAACTAGATAGAAAATAGAAAACATAATTATCCTCAAAATTTATTTGGACAACTAAAATTCCATTCCTCATGTTTTCTTCTTTGATGTCCCATATTTGGATTCCACTCCTACTTTTCACAAATCTCAATTTTCCTTTTTTTGAGTTTTTCCATAACTTCTATTTTTGTCTGTTTGCCTTGAAATTTCTCCATAGAGTTCATCTCCCTTTTTTGCTCCTTTGTCCCTCTCTAATAAATTTCCCATTTTTTCTATTTTCACTCCTAAAATTTCCCTCAGCTTAGTCAATCATACTTCCACTATATAAAAAAAATAGTAAAATTACATTTACCCCTTCTGATTTCACCTTAATCACAAAATTCCCCTTCTAAACGTGTCTTAACTCTAGTTTTCCTACCCATTACAATAAAAAAATCTTATTTGGGTCATGGTAGCAACTTGAAAAAAAGCAAAACACATGAAGGATAAAATTTCCACCCTCAAGACACACATCAAAATTTTTGATGAAAAAATTCTCAACCTCAGTTTTCAACATACCACCTTGAACATATGACATCTAGAGTCTTCTTTTGACACTATATTTTATTCTTCTATCAATTTTCATGGACTGAAGCTTGATTTTTCTTGATTCCATGGTGTATATCTGACTTGATGGATCTATCAACCGAATAATATTTTAGTCTACATAATACTTTTGATGCTAATAAGGTTTCCCTTATATCCTTTCACTTGGAACTTAAAGCCCTTTAATGGTATTATTGGTATACCAAGGCTCATGATGAGCCAAGATGGACCTATTTTTACAACCTCATTTTACAATGGTTTAGCCCTAGTGATTTTGATGACTTTAAGGGAACACTCACTAAACTTTTCCAAATAAGAACCATGAAAGAATATCAAACAAAATTTGAAAAAATGGCAAATCACACAGATGGATTATTCAGTGAATTCTTTAGGATTTGCTTTATAAGTGGAATAAATAATGTAATTTGATCTAAAGTTAAAATGTTCTAGCCCAACATGATGATGGAAGCCCTAGAGTTGGATAAGTTAATAGAGGAAAAGATCACAACTCAATAATGATTCAAATCCAATTTTTCTCCATTCAAAAATACAAATTCATAATGATCTCAAATAATGCTATCCCTTAGAACCACTCCTATCAAGCATTTGACTAAAGCAAAGATGATATCTCATAGAGAAAAAGGACTATTTTATAATTGTGATAACAGATTCACTCATGGTCATCGATGTGTCGAACAAAATCTCTACCTATTAGATATGGAATCTCTACCCAAAACTAACGATTGGGAATATGTTCAGGATACAATTTATGATCTAAAAGAAGTTCAATTGATTTTAGAATGTACTTTTTAGGAATTCCAACCAAATATCTCTCTCCATGCCTTATCAAGAGTCACCACCCCAAAAGCATGCGAGTCAAGGGTTGCTTCAAGAAGTTCCTTCTCACAATACTCCTTGATTATTATAGCACTCATAACTTCATTGACCCTTAGATCATCAAATAGGCTGATTGTTTTATCTATCCTTACTCCAAATTTGATGTCATGATTAACAATAGGGGCACATTACCTTGAAAAGGTAAGTATCATAATGTTTATATCTCTATTGGATATTATAAATTGCACTCTGATATGTTTTCCTTACCCTTAGGCAAATATGATGTTGTTTTGGGAGCCTAATGGTTATACATTCTTAAACCCATCTTATGGGATTTTGGTAAACTTTGGATGTAATTTTTAGACAATGGCCAAAAATATACATTGAAATGCTTATAATTGGGGTCTCTCAATGTCATCAGTTGACATCACATGGAAAATATTCTTAAGAATAATTCACATGGAATCATTACCTAGCTCCATTCCATTCAAATAAAACCATCAAAGATCTCCACTCCTCCTTCTAATATACAAACTATTCTATATAGGTATGCACATGTCTTTGCCAAACTAGTGGGATTACCACCTTCCTAGCTATAATACCATCATATTCATCTCTTTCTTAGAAGCTTTCCTCCCAACATTAAGCCC
This sequence comes from Torreya grandis, assembly GCA_037957365.1. Lineage (NCBI taxonomy): Eukaryota > Viridiplantae > Streptophyta > Pinopsida > Cupressales > Taxaceae > Torreya > Torreya grandis. The sequence continues at coordinate 120,974 of JARHVA010006683.1, read as the reverse complement.
TATCACTACCCATTTGAGAAAAATACTAAGATCGAGATGCTCCTTTAAGAAATACTAAAACAATGCATTATTTTCTTTAGTACCAACCCATATTCTTCCCAAGATCTCTTTATTCCAAAAAAATAGGTCATGGCACCTCTGCATTGACTTATATGCTCTTAATCACATCATAATCAAGGATAAATTATTGATCTCTATTACTGATGAGCTTCTTGATGAGCTTTATGGTGCTCATTTTTTCTCCAAGTTGGATCTCCACTCTATATATCACCAGATCCAACTTCATGAGGATGATATCCCTAAAATAACTTTTCACATGCATGACAGCCACTATGATTTTATGTTCATGCCCTTTAGACTCACTAATTTTCCTTCAACTTTCTAAGAATTTATAAATAAAATATTTTTGCCCTACTTACCAAAATTCATTCTTATCTTCTTTGATGACATCCTCATCTATAGTAAAACATGGTCTCAGCATCTCAAACATCTAAAGATTCCACTAAAACTTCTCTTTGACCAGCATATTTATACAAAATAGTCCAAATGTTCTTTTGGCTAGGATGAAGTGAAGTATCTCAAACATATTGTATAATCCAAAAGGGCTTGGGTAGATCCTAAAAAAATAGCTACCATGACAAATTGTCATCATCCTCAGACACTTAAGAGCCTCCATGTTTTTTTAGCACTAACTAGATACTATCACAAGTTTTTCAAGGATTACAATAACATTATATCTCTACTCATAGCTATGTTTAAAAAGGATTCTTTTACATGGACATAAGCTGCTGAGTGTGCATTTGAAGAATTGAAATAAGCTGTGTACTACACTTGTTCTATCTATGCTAGATTATTCCAAGACCTTCACTATCAAGAGTGATGATTACGGTAATGGAATTGGTGTTATTTTCCTCCAAGAAGGATGCCCCATTCTATTCACCAATAAATCTCTTGAATTTATTAATCTCTACTTATGAGAAGGAAATGATGTCCATTTTGCATGTAGTACAGAAGTGGTGTCCATACCTACTAGGGAATCATTTTGGCATCAAAACTAATCACCAAAGTCTAAAATATTTCTTATAATAATAGGTATTCACCCTATAATAATATAAATGGGTCAACAAACTCATGGGTTATGATTATGAGATCACTTACAAGAAGGGTAAGGACAATATTATGGCTAATGCTCTGTCTCACACATTTATGGACCAAGCTTCCCTTTTATCTATTTCCATGTGTATTAAAAATTGGTTGGATGTTTTAAAATAGGGGTATTCCAATGACTCCTCATTATCTTAAATCATTTAATAGTTGGCCACTAAACCCCTCTACTATACCACATTATTCTTGGGATGGTACTTCTCTATGATACAAGGGTCATCTGGTGATTCCTTAGAGCATAGATCTTCATTAGGATAAATTATATGAAATCTATGCTTCTTCATCTATATGTCACTCAATTTTTATCAAAATTTATGAGTAGGCATGACACAACTTATTTTGGAAGGAAATGAAAAAGGCAACTTAATATATGGTGGTTGAATGTGATAGCTACCAATGTAACAAGGGTGAAACCACACTCATCCCTAGGTTGTTCAAACCCTTATCCATAATTACCATGATTTATACATGTTTTTATGTATTTGGATTACTACCCTCTAGAGGTAAAATATTGATCTTGGTTGTGGTTGACTTCCTCTCCAAATATAGTCATTTTTGTGTCCTTAGTTATCCCTATACTACCTCCATAGTTGTATAAATTTTCTTAGACCAGATTTTCCATCTTCATAGCATTCCTTCATCTATTGTCTCATATCATGATGTAACCTTCACCATATATTTTTGGATAGAACTATTTTGATGTACTAGCACCCAACTGAAGATGAGTTATGGGTATCATCTGTAAACAAATGTCTAGATTGAAATTATCAACAAATGCTTGGAAACTTTCCTTTGTTACTTCACCTCAAATAAATAAAATCAGTGTTAAAAGTGGTTCCCCCTCATTTAATGTTGGTATAATACCTCCTACCACACTTTAACTACAATGACTCCATATGATGTATTCTATGGTCAAGCACCACCAGTTTTAATTTCATAAACCCCCATTAGTTCATCAGTTTAAGAAGTTGACATGATTCTCTAAATTTGGGATCAAATCCTTAGTCCCCTATAGGATAATCTTCATATGGCACAAAATTGAATGAAATAATAGGCTAATCAACACCATTATGAGAGAAATTTTAAAGTAAGTGATATGGTTTTTATTCACCTACAACCATACAAGAAATCCTCCCTAAAACTCAAAGGGTGTCATAAGATAGTTCCCAAGTTATATAGTTCCTATAAGGTTCTCCAAAAGATTGGGTCAATTGATTATAATTTGGAGTACCCACCTTCTTCTTGAGTTCACCCAATATTTCATGTCTCTTTTCTAAAAAATGTTCTTGGCAGAAACATTAGATTGTAAACTATTTTACCAGAGCTTCATAATAAAGGATCCATCCTTATTGAGATGGAGGCAATCCTAGATAGATGCACATGTGAACTTTAATATTGCTTCATCATAGATATTTTAATTTAGTTGCATGGAATACAACTAGAGGATGCCACATTGGAACCACTATTTTATATTCAACACCAATTTCCACATCTGAATCTTTGAGGATAAAGCTATTTTTAAGAGAGAGGGGATGTTAGGAACCCATGATATCCTTTTTATTTACTTTGTTAGTATAATAGTTGCTATGGATGCATATGCATTTTAATTCATCCAATGAGCATTTTATTTTATCCCAAATTTATGGGAAGTATTAGTTACTTAGATTAGACTTAGTATATAAGTAAGTGTTAAGGCCAATAAAGGCATCAACAAATTTATTGTATTGATCTTGCTCAAAGGAGGTTTCCCTCTTGAATAACCCAATGATTCTGTAATTCAACCATTATAATTTAGTTCTACTTATTTGAGTTAATATATTTCTTATTTTCATATTTTATTTCATGTATTTATAATTATCTACTAACTTGTTTAGGATGGATCCTCTCATGTGTTTTAAGGGAGGATGAATATAAAAGCTATATTATAAATTGAGTTGAACAAGTTGACTATGTCCTATAGGAGGATGAACATAATAGCCTATAAGAGATTGAGTCAAATGAGTCGACTATCTTTTATAAAAAAATAAAATATCCTATAATAGACTGAGTTGAATGAGTTGACTATGTTCTATAGGAAAAACAAATTGGATATCATTAAAGAGAATAAGTCTAATAGGTCAATTGTGTTCTATATGTAGAAAAAAATTGAAATGTTCTAAGTCTAGATAATTGAGTGGTAATTTATAGATAAATAAGTTAAACACATAGGAAACTAGGTTGATTGGGTCGATCTAATTAAACCGAACAACACAAACCTTATACCAATGTTTCCTAATACATGTTTTGTAATACAAAATATAATTGTCAAACAACAAGTAGTAATACTATGTTTAAAAATATTATCATTGATGTCAAAGAATTTAATAATGCCTTGGGGAATGTCAAATTAATTAATAATGCCTTAGGGAATTAATATTTACCATGAAAATGGTGGTCGACTATATGTTTTTCATGAAGAATATTTATTATGTTTTAATATGATTTCATGCTATCCAACCTTCTAATTCATGGTAGTACTGGTTAGTCATCATGTTCAAGAAGGTTTATCCACAAACAAGGCTCCATTATTCAATATAAAAAACTCTGCATTACAGAGAATAAAGATATGAAAATATCTGATGGCCCTTGTATTTGATATCTGGTGAGTATTAGTAACTGAATATATAATGCCACAAACTCCACCAATGGATACAATAGAAAAGAAGGCTAGTGAAAATAATGCAAAATCCATGAATGCAATTTTGTGTGGCTTATCAGAGTCATAATTTATTAAAGTAATGTATTAAAATTCAATAAATGACATTTGGGATAAACATCAGACCATCTATGAGGGTGAAAATAAAGTGAAGAAGGTAAAACTCGAAACTCATAGGAGAAAATTTAAAAAATTTAAAATGAAGGATGAATAAAACACTGTAGCCTATCTACTTCACATGGATGAAATTGTTAACACTATTGGAGGTATTGGAGAAAAGTTTAAGGATGTAATGATTGTGAAGAAATTATTAAGGTTTCTTCCCTTGAGATTTGATGTCAAAGTCTCTACCATTGAAGAAATAAAAAATGTAGATACTCTAAATATGGATGAATCACTTGGGATTCTCAGTACATATGAAATGATAATTGAAAAATATAAATCATCAAAGTGAGATTCAACGTTCAAATCCTCAAATAAAATGAAAAATAAAAATCCTTAGTCAAGAGATATTTCCAATGCTAAATTAGATGAAGAAGAAGATAATTTTGTGAGGAAGTTGAAGAAAGGATCTAGTAAGTATAAGGGTAATTTTCCTTTCAAATGCATTAATTATGGAAAGTTAGGACACTTTGTTTCCAAATGCTCTTATGTAGAAAATGACAATAGGGATGAGTAAGAAAATCATAATAAATAAATATGGTAAACATTATCAGCATAAAAAGGGCCATAACAAGGCAAATCTGATAAAAAGAAGAGCATTCATAAGAAAAGCCTCTATTCCAAAGAGGAATGTATTTCATTTGAAGAGAATTTATATTCTAGTGATAGAGAAGAGTTTCTATCCAAGGTAATAAAAAAATGTGATAGCTTAGAAAGTGAAGACAAAGAAAAAGAAGAGAAGGAATCAAAAGAAGAGAATGCTGAAATAAATGGGGAAGTATATTTAGAATAACTTATCTATGCCCTAAGTGAAATAAATAAGCTTAAGAAGAAGAACCTAAAATTAAAATTACAAACTTCAAGAGGACTATGAATCTAAGAAAAAAATGTCACAAAGTTTTGAAGAATTAGAAAAGATGATCATCAACCTCAAGATTCAACTTGAAGAAGAAAAAAATATTGAAGAGGAGGTGAGAACCCAATTAAAAAAAAGGAAGAAATTTGTTAGAGGCTAGAATCTAAAATTATTTACTTGAGGAAAGAACTTGAGAAAACAACCACCAATTTAAACATAAGCCTAAAATTTGACAAGAGTATCAACATCTTAGATGATATCATAAATGGTCATAGGTCACCATTTGTAAAGCCTAGTCTAAGATATAAAGAAAGTCATATGGCCAAAAAAGAATATCATAAAGAGACACCAAAGAAAGTAAATGAGGAAAATAGAAAACTATGTAGATGCATTCAAAAGTCCTATCAACAAGAAGAAAGAGAATCAAGTCCCTCAAAAAACAAGCACTCCTCTAATAGATAACAAGGACAAATTCATAAAGTCATTTCGTCCAAGGCACACAGACATGACAAGGTTCTAACATTCTTTATTTGGTTATTGATTTTCATGTAATCACTTTGGTCAAAAATCAATGGACTATAGGATGCATGCAAGATATTTTGGTTGAAACATGAATAAAGGCCTTATGGGTTTGAAAATAGGAATTATAATTAATTATACACCCTAAATTGGTCAATAAAATACACATATTATGTATTTTCATAGTCTTTTCATAAGAGACTCTGATTAAAGAATATGTGCTTTTATTCACATTTAGTCATGTCCTCTTATTTGACTTGTCTTGGTCTTAATACATTATGTAGACATCATTTGATAATTCTCGATCATCTATAGATTGATAGACTTAACCCCTTTAGGATTATGCACCTATTTTAGACCCAGACCCATCCCTCTTGATCCCACATCCCCTAGACAATAGTGCCCAAATAAGACTACAACACTAAAACCTATGGTGTCTAATTTTTGGTGCTATTGTCCAAGCACAATTTTGGCCCCAACGGTCAGTTTATTTCATAAGCATCCAAATGTAAATAAATCTCTCAAATTTAAAATAATGAGTCTCTTATATAAAGGACTACACAAGGCATTTTATATCTAGCACTTATTATTTTGGCACATTAGACATAATAAAATCAATCAATAGTATAGCTCATCTTCTCTACACCACACATAGATTTACATGCTTGATCAAGGAAGGGTATATGAAAAATTAATTCTTATATCAATCATGTATGTTGATTATGCATGTTCCCTAAGGGAGAACTACATTAGATCTGAGACCCTAGATTGAGGGTTAATGTGGGTCGCAATCATAACATCATGGGTTCTTGATTGTGAAATCATTCTTATCACAACCAAAAATTTCCCCCTTTTTATTTGATTCTATTTTTTTCCATGTGTGTAGACTAATATAGGTATTGAATATTGAAATAGACCTACAACAAGCTCCATTGACTTTTATGACCTAAAATTTGGTACGTAGGGTCATATTGAGTAGATGAATAGAACCCAAAAAGCTACAAGACAATAGTGTTAGGAAAATACTATAGCATCAAAAATTATGGTGTCATGATTTTTTCACTCATATCCAATCAAAAAATAGAGACTAAAACTAGAATTTAGACACTATCCCAGTCTTGCTCCACCAATTCCATATTTAGAATCATCAGTTTCAACATAAAACCAACTAAGTTAATATTTCTTTGTCTTATCTTCCCTATGTAAGTTAAGTTGATCAAATTAGAATAAAAATATATTTTAATACATAAAACCATAATTCCCCCATATTCTAGACCTTTATTACTTAATAATATAGCTTCAATATTCTAAAAATAATAAAACATTTGGTGAACCTGACTTACTTTAAATTTTCACAAAAAAACCCTAGAAACCCTAGGGATAATTATTTATTATTTATTACCATAATTTATTGATTTTTCATAAATTTTAAAATAATAAATCTAAAAATTAATTCCAAATATATCATATATTTTTTTCAAACCTTAGTTTGCACATTCTTGTTCCTTTTTGCATACAAACACTTTTCGAACACTAGGAAAAATACATTGCTAATTTTAGAAATATTTTCTAATTTTTCCTAATTTTTTCAAGAAAAATTCTACAAATTTTGTCTAAAATTTTAAAATTATTACACTAATTTTTAAAAAATTCATTTAAAACCCTAGATTTCAAAACAAGGTCCTCAAACCTCAACATTCCCTCCCTTACAATTTTTAGAAAAATAAGTTGAATTTATTGTAAACTTTTTGGGTCATCAAAAATAATTTTCAAAATCCAATGTTAGTAGTTCTTTGTGCCTTTATTTTCTTCATATTACTTTTCAAAATTCTCTTTGGTGATAAAATACTCCCCATCAGTTCATTGCTCATATATGATGACTTAGAGGAAGCATTTATTAAAAACTACATTATAAACATGGGCCCTCATGTTACATATGAGAAACTTGCCACACTATATCAAAATTTATTAGAGCTAGTTAGTGAGTATATCTTAAGATTTAAGGCTCATTTGTTAAGATTGATATACAGCCCATCAGATCTAGAGACTCAATATATCTTCATTAAGGGCCTTCATTAACTTCTTTTTGAGCATTTACTACATCAGAAAGAGCCTTGCTTCAGACATTTATTTTACAAATTTATAGCTTTAAAAAATAAATTGGGATTAATTGAGGTAGATGCAGTTAATCAGATCAATCTAGACTGTACAACATCTTCAGAAAGAAATTAAATTTTTCTCTTACACCTCTCCCTAGCATTGATGGAAGTGATGATGAATATGATAGTCAACATGCAAATTATTATGAGACTGAAAGTGAATAGAAAAATGATACTTCAAATTCTAATATTTCAAATAAACAAAATTCATATTATGACAATGCATGGAATAATGATGACTGTTATGAATATAGTGAAGAAGAAAATATATCTCATGCTTCTAACCCTTTTTTCACTCCTCTCAAATCTCATGCATGTCAAAATGTTGATTTTAATTCTATGAATGATTTTATTTATGATAATGCACATGTTAATGTTAATAACACATCTTCTACTAAATTATAATGTGATTCACTAACACATAAAGATACCAATGAATCTCCTAAGCCACCCTTCACTATAGTAGAACCCAACTCTCACTCCTCACCTAAAGAGAATGGTAGACCACATCCCTTTAGTATGGTCCAAGCTACCATTACTCCTACAGTTCAAGTGAGCACACCCCATCTTTATGATCGACTTACTAAATGTAGCATTCCCATGGTTAAAATTAATAATCAAATTCAATGATTAAATGAACCACTTCAAGATACTAATGTACTATCCTAGGAGATCATCTCTTTGATGCATCTAGTTGGTGAACTACAACACCAAATACCATCCCAAGAGATCCATTCACACATCTTTAGGCCTTCAGAAGGTTTTTCCACCTCATGTAAGTCCTTTGATTCTACTCAAATTGTTTGATTAAAAACTAGTGGGGGGAACACATAATTGGTTCTTTCATTTACTCCCCATCAAGATAGGAAACCACTCAACATCCACCATGTCTTAGACAAGATGGGAGACTACAACTAGATAAACAACTAGATAAGAACAAAGAACAAGTTTTCAGAACACAACCTATGGTATGCACTATAAAGAATTACTAAAAATCACCACTATAGTTTGATTCAGAGTAGGATAACCCACCTATGATTTTATCAACATAACTAGATAGGAGGTTAATCACATACCTTCTATTCATCGATGAGATCCACATCTCTTACATAGAAAACCACATCGGCCCTTTTGTAATTATCATCATATCTATAGACACAATGTTTACAACTATTTTAGACTCCAAGATTGTGTTTCTAGATGTGTTGATGATGGTCTTATAGCATTCACATAGGGGGAAAAGATATCTCCTCCATTATGCAACTTTAGACTTCCTTCCTCCATGATTGGGTCATCCCAAGACATTCCTTTATAGGAATCATTGGTCACTCATCGTGAGCACAATGCAAGTTTTAGGAAAAAATATCACAAGAGATCTCCTATTCCAACTATTCAAAAAGTTTAGAAACTAGTACATCACAAGCATCCCACATATAGTAGTGTAGTCTATGGTATACATAGTGCAGTTCTATATACATATCTAGTAGAGTCATAGGCATTGTAGTAGAGTACTATTCCATAGATATATTCATTATAGTCAATTTTTCAAGGTCTTATCTCATATAGCAATCTATTATGATTAAGACTAGTTGAACCCACATTATAGATTAATACTTTAGAGAGATATTCATTACAATCAAGTTTTTAGGGTCCTATCTCATATAACAACCCATTAGGATTAATATTAAATGTGCCCTTAGCATAGGTTTTAATATCATCTCAACAATTCATATACATTATAATAAAGGCCATAGGGTATTTGGTTACAGACAGATAAGCCTTCTTCACAATAGATAATATCAGCTAAAAAGAATATTCCTACACAACATGAGTAATATGGGAACTTGTTTACTTGGTTGACAGGGTTTAGATATTGATATAACATAGTGTGATATAACATAAATTCATTTTAGCATCAATTCGTAGCTTCACTTAGCATGAAAATATTAGAGCCAAAGGTCTATCTAACCTTTATATTCTTGAGCCACTCTCAGGGAAGTAATATGCACATCATGTTATATTACATCCCCACCTACTAAAAACTCACATTGCTGATTCCAAATAGCCATCCCTAGCTAGAACCAAACTATCAAAGTTCACATATTACCAAATCAAATCTTACCAATTACAAAATCCAACAATTTTTTTCTTACATATAATCATAAATCAAACCTAAATAACACATCCAAAAATATCATGAATAATTGAATCACGTCCCAAATGCTATCTTACCAAATATATCAAAATAATCAAATCACATATCCCAAGTACCATTTACAAAGCACATGAAATTTGAAAGTCAATATTAGATCAACCATTTCTAAAATCAACCACTTACAATCAATATAACAATATATTCCAAAATCCATAACACGAATACACATGAGTTCAAAATCAAAATGTGTGTATATATATCATAAAGTTTTCAAAACATATACATTATGTCAAAGTATAATCAATCATCAATGGGGGTCATTCTCTCACTCTAAATCTCACTCTCTCTTCAAGTACTAGTCCCATAGTCCAACCTATCTCTCAATGGCCCATGCCTCCTCGACCTATCAAATGCCTCTTACGATGGCTCTCTCACTCTAGTATTCAACCATGCTCCTCGGACAAGTTTTCATACCATCCACTATAACAAAAGAACACAATAACATTACTAACCACTTCTACAAATGTGAAACACTTTATCATACAATAATTGATAGCAAAAAATCACTATCACTACCTCTCTTATGTATTCTGAGGGAACACCAATAAAATATAAGGATGCATGATCAATGGAATCTACACCCATATCATCTTGTAAAGTCACACACCATCCACTAATTGATAAATGTAAAATAGAGTTCACATCCTCTAGAGTAATAGTCATCTCCCTAGTAGGAAGCTAGAAAGTATATGTATCTATATTCCACTCTCTCATAAGGTGGTAATCAAATGCATATCCCACTACACAATAATTGGATCACACACATAACCCAATCTAGCTCTATCCATCATAACCCTCTCATTAGCTGATAAAGGTAACAATCTTAGAGTTTCCATTAATTGGCCTCTACATAACTCTCTCATACATACCTTGCCCTATAAAACACTAGAAAGTAATATATGTATTAGCCAACCAATATAACTAAAAAGCCAAGATAAACAATAATAGATTACAAGTTAAAAATCCTAAAAATAGAAAATACATCAGTTCACCATGCTAAATTAATTGACAAATAAAATTACAGCAACTAAATTAAGTATTAGCCCAAAAATCCAACCTATAAGATAACAATGTTAAGTACAGGACAATAACGTTGGATAAGAGCACTACAACTTGGATAACAACATTGGAACTAGTCAAAATTTCATAAAAACATCCTTTTACCCATAATTTGAGCACTGTAGCTCCATTTTACAAAATATTTTTTCCTTAGAATCATGAAAATAATACCTTTGACATCAAGCAACCCTTACTTTCTTACTACATCATTTTCCTACCATGGTACACACATATCTACACCTATCTTATATCAAGATACATAAATTGGTCCTCACCAATCAAACATTCATTCAAAACATTTATACAACCCAACCTATTCAATCAATCAACCTTTCACTCCATTCAATCAATTACTACCTCATTTTCCTACCATGTCATGAACATTTATATATCTCTACTATACCTAGATACAAGCTTAGATCATAATCAGTCAAATATATATTTCAATCCCAGTAATTAAATCTCACCAATTCAATAATATACTTTTGATCTATTCAATAAATGCCAACCAAGTTTATTCTCAATATTTCACTTGTCTTCACTTTTGGCTCAACCTCCTTTATCTTATATTTCATACCTCTCCCCAAAGGGGGGTATCATTCCTACACCTATCCACTCTCATAGATGGATACACTATGGTTATCACACCTCTATTGGTCAAATTATCATATGTAACTTAGATCAAGCAAAATATATAGTGGTTTAGACTATATGGGTCACTTAACATTATTTAGCTCATATTGGTCAGGATTATATAGTGGTTTAGACTTGGGCATTACTTAGCTTAGATTGGTCAAGATTATATAGTGGTTCAAACTATATGGGCCAGTTAGCATTACTCAGTTCAGGATTATATAGTGATTCATATTTTAGTGGGTCACTCAACATTACTTAGGACATTCAAAGGGATACACCTTTTTAATAGATATATAGACTATCTAGATACCATATTTATGGGCATGTACATTACTACACATCTCACACATATAAATTCATACAACATGAAATTGTTACATACTAGATAGTAGATTATAGTCATAGTGCATAGCACATTATTTTTGATCTCTAATTTTGCATATGGGAGATGACACAATAGATCATATCACATGTGGTTATATAGATTTCAAGATTTTATAGACACATCACTCACATATCAAATTTGGGGGTATGACATAGATGTTCATATCCCCCATCTTCCATGATTATACATATTAGGATGGTAGGACATACCATCTTATTCTTACACATTTTACCAACATTTTTGGTTTACACCTAGGCATTACTTAGGTTGTCACTAGGTTGGACTGTATGATCATCTGTAGTGATTGGTCCATAGTATTACTCAGACTCAGACCCAAGAGTTTGTGTGAGATAGAGGATAGATATTAGTTTTGGACCTTTAAGTACTTCTTAAATCTAGTTTAGATTATTTAGATTCAATAAAGGGGGCATCTATTACAAGGATTCCTTATTTCTCTAGGCACTATTTAGATTCAATATAGGGGGCATCTATTACAGGGATTCTTTCTTTCTCTAGGCACTATTCAGATTTAGTACAGAGGGCATATATTATAGATATTCCTTCTTTCTTTAAGAACTATTTAGATTCAGTATAAGGGCAACTGTTATAGGGATTCCTTCTTTTTCCAAACACTATTCTAGTTATTCATCCACTTCCCTAGATAAGAAGTTGGACCCTTTTTAGCACACTTATCTTTACATAGGTAAGTTTAGGTACACGTCTTCTTTCTTTCTTTTACTCTAGTAATTCATTTCATTGCATCACTAGATTAAAAGGGGAGATAATGTATACACCCTAAATTGGTCAAAAAAACATAACTATTATGTCTTTTCATATTCCTTTCATAGGAGACTCTGACTAGAAAATATGATCTTTTATTCACATTTATCCATGTCCTCTTATCTAACTTGTCTTGGTCTTACTACATTCCCTAGATAACATTTTGATTATTCCCAGTCATCTGTAGCTTTTCAGACTTAACCCTTTCAGTCCTAATCACCTATTTTAGACCCAGACCCATCCCATAGCTCCTACATCCCCTAGACAACAACACCCAAATAGGACTACAACATTGAAACCTACGGTGTCTAGTTTTTGGCACTATTGTCCAAACATAGTTTTGGCCCCAACGGTCAGTTTCTTTCATAAGATGAGTCTTACCCCTTTTATTTACTTCATTCCCAAGTTTCTAATGTTGGATAAATGCAAATAAATCTCCCAAATTAGATATAATGAGTCTCCTATATAAAGGCTTACACAAGGCATTTTATATCTAGCACTTGTTATTTTAGCACATTAGACATAATAAAATCAATCAAAAGTATATCTCAGCTTCTCTGCATCACACATATATTTGTATGCTTGATCAAGGAAGTTCTTAGGTAAAATTCATTATTGCATCAATCATGTGCATTGATTATGTACATTCCCTAAAGAAGAACTACATCAGATCTAAGACCCTAGCTTGATGGTTAATGTAAGCAACAATCATAATATCAGGGGTTCTTGATTATGTGATCATTTTTCCCACAAGCTAATTTTCTCCCCTTTTGCTTTGATTCTATTTATTTTTTCTATGTGTACAAACTAATATAGGTACTAAATATTGAAATATACCTACAACAAGATTGAGTGACTTCTAGGACCTAAAATTTGGTATGCAGGGTTATACTGAGTAGACAAACAAAACCTAGAAAACTTTTAGCCTTAGGACAAAAATGTTAGGAAAAGACTATAACATCAGACACTAGGGTGTCATATTTTTTATGCTTTTATCCAATAAAAAATAGAGATCAGATCTAAAATTTAGACACTATCCTAGTGTTGCTCTTGCAATTCCAAATTTAGAATCATCAGTTTTGGCACAAAACCAACTAAGTTAATCTTTCTTTGTCTTCTCTTACCTATGTAAGTTAAGTTAATCAAATCAGCATAAACCTATATTTTACTACATAAAACTAGAATTCCCCCCATGTTCCAAAGCTTTATTACTTAATAATATAACTCCAATATTCCAAAAATAATAAAATAAATTTATTTTCTCCTTTAATAGATTACAATGTAATATGATATAAGTGTAAAAACTATGGACATACAACACAATTATATATAAGTGATTTTATGAAACTTCCTAGATATAATAAGAAAGTGGAAGCCATGAGTAAACAAAAGGAAGAAACTTCAAACATATGAAAAAATAAGTAGGATCAAGAAAAGAAGGATAGACCTATACTTGTACAAACTACATTTCATGCATAAGAGGTATCACTAAGCTCATAAGAATAAGTACAAATACAAGGGGATTTCATTAGTGCTTTATCTTATAGCTCCATGGATTTATTTTTCGTTGATGCCAAAGGGGAAAAGATAGAGAAAAGGGGAGGAATAAAGATATGGGCAGTATTATGTTCTTACTATATTCATATTTTATTTATATGCAAGGTTACCATGAGATTGTTGAAAATGTTGTCATTGATGTCAAATAAATTAATAATTCCTTGGGGAATTAATATTTACTTATGCATATGGTGGCTAACTATGAATTTTTCATGAAGAATATTTAGTATATTTTAATGTGACTACATGTTGGCTAACCTTCTAATTCATGGTAGTGCTACATTTATGGACACACTTATTATATTTTAAATTTGAATTTGTAAATATAGATCGACCCATATTTTGGTGCTTACTTTGGAGAAAAAAGTATTACAAAAAGAGGCCAAATTTTTTGGAAAGATAACCTCCTTTCAAGAAGAGGTGTGATGTGGTATATAGGGAAGGTGATTTGGAGATAAGGGAAATAACATGTAATTAAATGTAATATCATTTGAATTAGAGTATATCTATATTATATTTAAAGTATAAAACATTATAAATTAGTCAAATTAAGAACAAATTTTTGAAGTATAATAATAGGTAAATGAATAAATTATAAGTAGATTTGAAAGGGGGAATATATGCATTTTGAAAAATAAAGTATATCAAAATGATTACATCAAATTTGTGAAGTGTGTGTCATCAACAAGAAGATCCTTAAGAATTAAAATCAATTCATCATCATTCATTGAAAAATTTCATTTGGAAGTTGGTGCTTCCTAATAGAAGAGATTGGTGTCTCTTTCTAAGTTGATGCTTAGTAGTGGAGATTGGTGTCTCCAGTAGGTTGGTGCTTACAAAATATTGAGCAATGGGGATTGGTGTCTCTAGTATATTAGTGCCTAAAAATTTTTTAATAAGAATTTTATTTATGGTTTGATTTTGATAGTATATCCAAGTAGTCCTTTTCTCTATGGTTTTATCTTGAAAGGGTTTCTGCGCAAATTTTGTGTTCTTATGTTATTAATTATTGGTGTTGTGTTATTGATGGTATTATGGTTATTAATTTTTAAAAATTAAAATATTATATTATACTAATTCACCCCCCCTCTTGGTATAAGTGTTATCAACATACTAAAATGTAAATGCTAATCTAATAAGCAGACATTCCTATATGTTTTAAATTATGATTTAAAATGTGATAGGGCATTTAGATTTACAAAAAAACTAAGAAGAGGTAATCTAAAGTTAGTTTTAGGTATGTTAAGTATGAAATGGATCTATATTGGTGATGGTACATGCTTGGTATTGGGGCCTACACCTCACTTTATAATCTCAAAGCAATAATGGTGTTGGGTGCTTTACCAATATACAATCAACCACATATTTATACTCAGCCAAAAAATTAAGTTAGCTTCTCCTTTGATGATGAAATACAAGTAGGTAGACCTAGGTAGAATTATTTAAATGATTATTTGATATTTTTATGATTTGATAGTGTGTGAGGGAAGAATAGTGGGAAAATTTGAGAAAAGGAAATATGTAGTCTAGTTAGAATGAACCTTATAATTAAGATGAAATCAATTTGATCAATTTAGTAATGTATTAAATATGTGGAAGTACTATTTTTAAATCATGTTATCCAAATGAGGGTTTGAACATACAAGATATCATGTTAAAATAAAGTCAAACTAGTCAACTAAGTTTACATAAAACTAAATAATTAAAATAATTGAAAGAACTATGTTGATAGAATTGATCTTGTAGTCTAAATAGAACTTGTTAGAAAATTTGAGAGATATGATGAAAAACTAAATTGATAGGATTGATCTAGTGTTAATCACAAAAAGGTGAACAAGATCGATAGGATCACCTCAGTTGAAAAAATTGTAATATGATGTGGTAACTACCTTGATTAGATAGATGAAGAAGAAGATGACTAATAAAGAGTATAGAATTGAATCAATCAGATCAATCCGATTATCTATAGATTAAAATGAAAAGTACATATAATCATACTATTTTTATTATATCAATAGATTATTGAGACCTATGAACATACTATTATACTAATTCAAAAGAATTGATCCAATAGTTTGGCAATAAAAATTAAAAATCTTTAAGGGTTAGTTCACATTGGGTTCACCAAAATGTATGCAATCAAAAGTGAAGCTAATCTACAAAACAATCCTAACACATAGAAGATAAATAAGCTAATTATACTAATATTAATACTTATATATCTAGGTTCATGACCAATATGTATTCTCTAAACCTACTTAAGGGATATCTTATCATATAATATGGCTAGAGAGGGTTCCAAATCCTCTAGTTAAGAAACACCACACAATAGCTTTATCTAGATCTAATAATGCAATAATAAATTAAATCTAATATAGTGATCAATAAATCTTATGGCACAAATGGGGGATGAACATAAACAATAAACATGAAAATTAAAACTCTACTCAAGTTAATGTAGAGGTAATCTCAAGCAAGGAGAGAGAATACATTCATTATCCATTGTTCATGCAAATCTATTTATAAACACCTAAAACTAATTAATTATTTTTCCCAAATTCAAATATAAACTAATACCATTTCCTTCCTTATTTAAATAATTGAATAAATCAAATTTAATTAATTGTTTACATTTTTAATCCAAATTTAATTATTAAATCAATATTTTCTACCTCATTTAATATCTTCCACCTATATCTCTCTTACATGTTGACTTGCCCCAACCAATTCCTTAACTTTATCAACTACCCTTGAGTTATCCCTTGAATTTTCAAATAGTTTGACCCATTTTTGGTGACTTAGATAACCATCTACCCATTTCTCTCAACCAATTGAAATGTTCAGCATCTTTAAGTATGAAGACTCATTAGGCACCATAGAGTATTTGGATAATTTTAAATATTAAAATAATCCTCCACCATTTGATCTTTCTTCCAAAAACCTATAAATAGGCATGCAAGCCATCACTTTCATCCATCATGATTTATGATAATGAAGTGATATCAAATTCACAAGTGAATCCAAAGCAAATTAAAGCCATCAAAGAGGATTTTTGCATCAAAATGTTTTCCATTTTATCTTGCATTGGAAGAGTGAGTAACCATAATTCAAAGAGAGATAATCAAATTCACATCATAATGGAAGAATATTTATGGTACTAAGGTATAATTTTATGTTGTTTATTTTGTTTTTAGCTCTATATTATATTGAGTTAGTTTAGATTGAGATTTCATATCATAATTTTCATATATAGAGTTATTTTAATACATTTTGGCATACCCAGTAGGACTTTCTCTCATCTTGTCCATCTCATAGTCAGCATAGGTGCATTTATAAACATTTTTCAATTGATTATTGTTGTTTTTACTTTGAATATATGTTTGATATTGATCTTGGTAGTTTTTTTTAAGTTGTCAGTTATTTTTTAGCATTTTCCATTTTAGAATTCATTTTTTTATGTAACTACGAATTCGGGGAGTCTAACAGTGAATTTGTAATAGAGAACTATGAAATAATTATTTTTCATATCTTTACAATATTTTTCATAGTTTTATTCTTTTTATCATCTTTTTTCTTTATTTTTTCTTTTGTCTATCTTTTCTATTTTTTGTGACTCTTTATTTTAGGTAAACTATGAAGTCAATGAGTTCAATAGAAAAATCATAGTATTTAACTATGCAATTGATATAGTTACATACAAAATCATTTTGAGAACCAAAAAATTATTGCTTGTATTTTCTATCTTTTATACATTATTGGATGTAGAATGACTAGGTTTAAATCAAGGATGTAAGATATTTAAAACTTTAATTGTAATCCTTTCAAACTCTTAATCAATGACCACAAGAATTCATAAAGCATACAAGATGTTCATAACAATAAGAAAGATGATGTAAGATCACACATATAACACAATATCTATGTGGGAAACTCTTTTGGGGAATAAAACCTACTCTCAATTCTAAAAACACATGGACTACTTATCTTATAATATTATCACAAAATTGAGACCTTTTAGTGAAGCGCCCACTTCACAAGGAGAACCCACCCCTAAGTATGAATAATCACCCACTTGTTCTAGATTTTGAACACCCACACAACACCTTATGAAATCCACAACTCCAAAAATATTTATTGTAGATTAATCTGATTCAAAAACCAATGTTTAACACCTCTTTTTTAACTCGTCACACATGCTCAAACTTGCTCATACAGGCAATGCATCCAAACACCCCTTTGAATCACTCAGCTTCTTCAGTCATCCTCAAACTACTTTGTACTTAAGTCCATCTATTGAGCACACTCTCTTTGATTTCTTCCCTTCATCTCTATCTTATGTTCTCTCAACACACTCACATGCAAGTCTAAAAAACATTGCCTTGGTCTCCACCTATTATAGAGTCTTCATTAATATCAACATCTAGGTCATATATAATACTTTACTTAACCCTTAATACATCTAACATGATAACACATATCTCAAATACACTATCAAAGGTTGGTCATAATATTTATGGGTCACACTTAAGTAGCTACACCTTTGAATTAGGCCTTATTAGCCCTTATAGGTCTCATAGAGACCTATTACCCTTTTTAACACTTCATCAAGAAAAAAAAGAGCACAAAATATCTTTAAAATACATGCGTCAACTCCATATGACCTATAAAACATCTTGAAATTATTGATCCCACTAAAACACTCTTCTACTAAAGCACAATTTACTCAAATAGTAGTCTTGTACATAGCAGCACCATGAATGAACAAATATTGAAATTTGAAGCTCCATAGCTTTGAATATACAAACATTTAGACCTTATAACTAGATTCATTAGATGTTCCTTGAAATCCTCTACAACTTTGCCTTTTACACCACCATGAAATTTGTCCTAGAACAAAAGAGACAGCTTAAAAACTAAAGACCAATTTTCCCTCTTCTATTTGAATATTTAACTTCCAATGGTCACTATTCAAACATTAAACATCAGAAACTTTGACCTCATCTCATGCTTCCTACAAACTTTGAACAAATATTCACTATCAATCTCCTCAGAATGAGCTTGGTCTTTATTTTTTTATGGTCACTATTGATCTTTGATCTGAACTCCCATGATTATGCCTATTCATAGCTCTATATACCTTATGCACATTTGACTCTTTGAATCAACCCACAGGATTGATCTTTATCTATATAAATAACCATGAACCATTGATCTTCTATCAAATCATTGAGATAGAGACACATGTCACTAAAGCATGCAATATTGACTATTTGACTTTGAATTGCACCATTATATCCTTATCTAATCAGATTAAATGTTCATTTTTGGATATGTGTTAAAATTAAATTCTAGCCATATATCTTCGATATCACAAATTTGGCTAAGTATGGGAATTTGGTAAACTCTATTTGAGAAGCCAACTTTACACCTTAATAACTTTTATTGTGTTCCATATCCAGACCTAAAATTTCAACCATATGATCTACTCACCTAGGGGAATCCATCCATCTATCAAAATACTCTTGAAATTTCACACATTTGAAATATGATGTCATCAATCTACTTACTTAGATTTATTTGTCAAGATGACTACTTGAGCTTAGACATTATATGACTATTTTGATGAATTCCATTCACTTCCATAAGCACTCTAAGCACTCATAACATCCCATAATATCTTTAAAACATGTCCATATCATCAATATCATCCATTAATTACCTCACTAAGTCAAACACTTTCCAAACCATCAATCTAATCACTTGTCATTAATGTATTAGTACCACATGCTCTCTTTGACATCGATGATAACCTAACATCAATGACCATGCTCAACATACATAACTATAAATTTATTTAATTTAGTTGTGAAATTGGTCCATCTAACTATAAAATCATAGATTGTAATAGTGAATTTGGTGAGTATAGCTTTGAAATCATTTTATAACCATGAATTTGTTATGTGTGTTTTGTACATTCTATCTATTTTCTATTTCTAACCAGTAGAAATTTTACATTTCTATTTGAATATGTATTTATAAATTTGTAATAAAGACCTATTTTTGTATTATTTTTGTGAGTTTTTTATTACTGTGTTATAGGATGCCTCGACATAAATCCAAAACAAACTTTCGAACAAATTGTTTATAGGATGTTAGTCAAAGAAAGTTACAAAAAGGCTAAAATAAAATCAAAATCTTTCCAATTTTGTTACTAATATTTTATTTCAATTTTTTTTTTCATTTCTAGTAATTATCTCACACTTTATTTCTTAGAGTTAATTCATTTCTATTCTCTAGTATTTTATGTGTGTTGTGAAATTATGTATACTCTTCCTTTGGCATCACATTTGTGATGATATTTAAGAATAAAAATCAGTTTAATAACTTTTTATGTTACCTAAGTTATCCTTATGTGTATGATCTTCCCTTTGCATCACATTTATGATGATACTAGGGAATCAAATAAAATCATTGACCTTTTTTTTATTTTTCTAGGGGCTCTATTAACTATGCATTTCACCACCAGGAAGTAGGCCAAACCCTATGTACTAATGGGGTATATAAATTAGGATCCAACTATTTTAAATGGCTAAGTGATCATGTGTTTTAAGCACATTATGATGTGAGGGAATTTCATGCTCTATTAATCAGCATTTCAATAGTTACCTCAAAATATTATTTTACTAATTGTCAACACACTGAGACACCTATGGTTGTGTTAGGTACATTGAGACAAGATCCAATAGTGTCTATCCACTCAATCAATTTCTTCCATGGAAACTGGTCTCAACCTACTGAAAGGTATATTGAAGGACTCCCCTTTCGATAAGCTTGTGAAAACCTTAATCTTGATGAGGCCTATTTACCATTTAACTTTGGTACATCAGTTAGTAATTAACATCAAGAAGTTACCTTCCATACAACCTTGAAACTAGACTTAGTGGGACATGGGATTGATAGGATCCTCAATTGTTAATTTCTTGAAATATTTGGCCATAGCTAAGATCACAAGCTAGTAAGTGACATCATAAGGCCCAAAAATTGTTCATGACCTTAATCCTAGATTTTCACCTTTTTGTACAATTGTGTGTTTATTTAAGTAGGACATTATTTATTATTTCCTTTTGTTTTAGCACGCACTGAATTATCTTTGAGTAAAAAAAAATTTCTTTTGAGTCTTAAAGCTACAAAAAAATCTTAAAATAAAACTTTCCTAAAGGCAAAACTCAAAAGTAATTAGTTAGTAATCAAAATTTTCAATCACTTTGGTTCTTGTTCTTAGTTTAATTTTTTTATTTGATTCAATTCATTTTTACCTATCTACATAGCCTATCAAAATGCAAATGTTGATGCTTAATAATTTTAATGTAAAGGATGCACCATTTGGAAATGACCCTTTTCAATTTAGAAGCTAAGAGTGTCATGTAAAAATACATGAAATTACTGAACAAGAGGAAGGAGGGGATTAGCAAGATGATGGTAGGATCAAAGCTATCTTACCACCTCTCTCCTTGACCAATACATCATGTCCAATAAAAATTAAGTCTTTCTTTAAGATTTGGGCTTAGGAGAAAAATTACCATCTAATTTAGATGTATAAAACTTGAAATACTTGATTGTAAGTAAAGAGCCTACACCTTCCATTCATATGAATCTACACCACAAGGCTCTTTAGAAGGTATAAATTCCCTCATATTATCCTCAAATCCCAATCCCCATGTCTCTTAAGGTGAATGGAAATCTATACTTTATGAGGAATCCTTCCAAAAAATTCATGGATTTTGTATGGAAACTCATGCACAACATGTTAACCAAGATATTATGCATCTCTAATCCCATCAAGTAGATAATACTTTTTGTAATCCAAATCCTAATAATCCTAATGTCAGTATGAATACTAATTTTCCTCCACATATCAATCCAAAAAATCCAAGTTTAAACATGCATTCAAAGTCACTAATCACAAATCTAAATAACCAAATCTTGAATCTTCATTCAAGTTTTCTAATAACACATAAAAATAATCCAAAGTTGAATATACATTAAATTTAAACAATCCCAAATATGATCACCCTGAACTTGAATGTGAATTCAAGTTCATAAGTCCATGATCAAACCAATCCAAGTTTAAATGTTCATTCTAATAATCAAATCAAGCCAAATTTGAGTCTCCAAATCTCACCAATCAAAATCAAAATCAGAGATTGAACCACCATTCTAGCTCACCAATCTAGCCATCCAATATATTTTTGAACATTACTTCACATATGATCAACAATCCTAATATAAATAATATTTTTAAAAATTAGTTTTCTTATTCCAATACTCTTGGATCAGTTTCATATAATCCAAATCTAACCTCACCTAATGTTAATTCTCTTAACTCCAATCCAAACCCTTTAGTTAACCCTAACACCCATGTTAACCATATGAGTAGCTCACATCCAAACTAAAACATAAACCCAAATAATTTAAATAATCCCAACTAAAACACAAACCTTAACTTAACTAACTTAAACACAAATCCTAACTCTATCTCAAACCAAAACCAATTTCACTCCAAACAAAACCAACTTTACCCAAACCAAAACTAATTTAATTCCAACCAAAACCAACTTTGCCCAAGTCAAACCACTTCAAACATAAGCATGATTTCTAACCCATCTAACTTAAACTATAACATGAATCCACAACAAATTAAACCTAAATTGCTCGACCAATCTAATTTTAGTTATAATACTAATCCAAATCCCACAAACTTCAACACCAATCCTACACCAACAAAGTTTAACTTTATCACAAACCTAAATCAACAAAACTTAAATATTCACTTTACAATCAACCCCATTCCAAAAAAATCAAACTTTAACACTAATCCTAATCTAACAAACCTTGGTTTTATCATTAATCCCAACCCCTTTTCAAATCCACAAAACATTAGATTTTACGACCAACCTCCTAATAACTTTAACCCACCACTTAGCCAATTTACATAAATTCAAACAACCACAAATCCATCCATAAGTCAACCATATAAATTTTATAATTTATCAAGTCAAATGAACCAACTATCCCAATATTTTATATAAAAATTCAAAAATATTAAAGATAGGGTTCAAGGCTTGCAAGATGGTTCTTATTCTAGACAAAAAATAATTTAAATTTGATAAAATTTGTTCATACCCCTATGACTTAAGTACCATAATAACACATTTTCATAAGTACTATAAAATCCTAAAATTTGACAAATACAAAGGTAAAGGAGATCCTAAATAACACCTTATAGGATTTTATCATGCATGTGCAGGCATTATTTATAACAATATGTATGTGTTATGATTGTTTCCATAAAGTCTCATGGGTCAAACACTTGAATTTTTTTCATGCCATCCTACAAGATCGATCTTCACTTTTGAGGACCTTTCTAAGAAGTTTGTTCATCACTTTGCCTAAAATATTGAAAAATACTTAACCACATTGGACTTACAAAACACAAAACAATGCTATGGTAAAACATTTGCTTATTACAATGATGGAAAGTAATGGTAAGTCATTTTACATGGTCATTACATAAAACTAAACTTGTGGATATATTTATGAACAATCTCAACTCAGACTTAGGACATCACTTATTACTCTTTTTCCCAAGGTCATTTGATGAAATTATTGAAAATGGGGTCCAAGTTTAATGAACATTAATCAATAGACATGTTATCAAGATATTTAAACCCAAAAATACTTCCTCCAAATAAACTAAAAAAATTAAGTTTTAGATTAAGGTAAAAGCAGGTTTTGAAGGGACCCCAAAACCATTTTACAAAGAAAGAAAGATAAAGTGATAACGCCCAACAAGAAGAATATTCCTAAAACTTACTATAATACAGTATTAAAAATATGTTTTATAGGGACCTGAAACCACAGACCAATACCATAAAGGAAGATCACAAGTTTTACAAAGACTTGGAAACTCAAAATAAGTTTTAAAACTAAGAACCAACTTTCAAAACTAGTTATAACATCCATCATAAAGGACTAGACCAAAATCAAAAGCAACATAGAATACCTTAGTCTTCTAATTCTAGGATCATCTTCACAGCCTCATTTCCAACCATTGCAGTATCCTGTATGGATATTGCAGCCGATGTAGCAGCTTCTTGCTGAGCTTTCTTCCTCAAGCTCTGTCTGGTTCTCTTACTAGGCCCCTCTAAAGATTTTATTTCTTCATTATCTCATTTTCCAAGATTAGCTGCAGCCGCACATATGCTAGAAGTAACCTCCTCCATTTTCATTCTACTTTCACTAATGAGCCTTCTCAGATTATTCTCATAATCCTTAAGTTTAGTTGGAATATCTCTCATTTGCTTCTCCAAATTATTGATTTTGATCCTATCAGCTTCCTGGTTATGTTGCAATATTTCTACTTTCTTATTCAGCTCCATCATTTCCTTATACATCCACGAATCAACTTGGAAAATTACATCAGCCTTGAATTTGGCTGAATTCATGAATGAGAGCTTAGTGTCCCTCTGTCGAGCGTCACAACTGTCATCTGCATTCTCCTATGGAAAGGCCTCATCCTTTTCTATTTGGTCCTCCCTTTTCAACATTTTCTCCTCTTTTGTCTCTGCAGGGTCTTTATGCTATTCATGATCATCCTTTTCTTTTTCTCTAATCTCCATAGCATGATTTGAAACTAGAACCAAATGTTCCTTTTCTCTTGTCAAGGCTAGATCATCAAGTAAAATATTTGTGTCTTTAACACTTCCCTCCACCACAGTCTAATCATCCTCATGATTGGAATTATTCTATTCTGTATTGTCCTCTGTTTTATCCCCTTCATTTTCTTTCTCACTTTTATCTTCCTTTTCCAGATACCCTTCTAGATTTGAACTAAAATCCCCAGTTTATGTCCCATCTTCTTCCTCCAAAAAAATCTTCTCAGAACTTTCTGTACTTCCCCACTCAAATTCCTTTTCAACATTCTATTTTTTTAAATGGAGGGTTTAGGTTTTACTTTTTCTTTCCCCTTCTCTTTTCCACTCTTCCTACACTGTGAATCCTTATTTTTATCAGAATAAGGATTTGAGACTATGGCATTGTTTTTGCAATAGCCCTCTATGATAAATATCAGTCCTTCATGAAAAATTGGTCGAGAATACTTCTTTCTATGAGAAAACAGACTTTGAAGTAGGGAAAAGCACAAATAAAAGGGGAAGGAAATTTTGTCTTTATGCCTAAAATGATTAAGAAAGACAAAATGAAATTTATGAACTCTTCTGCTTCTACCATCTAGGATAAAATACTCATGAATTTAGCATAATACATCTCTCTAGATTCCTTTTATCTGCTCCAAATCAAAGAAATCTCCACTCTTTTCCAATTTCTTCTCCTCTGCATCCATTTTTAGGAATTTCTTGTAAGCTGCATTGGAGATACTAGTCTGCTTAGAGTATTTAATGCCATCTGTGGGGAGCCCTGTAACCTCAGTGATGAACTCCTCTATAAGCTTCACAGTAACACCATGGAGTGTTACTCTGTCATCAACCCAGTTTTTGAAGAATGCCATCGTGATATGGGGTTTAAACCCATGTAATCGCTCCATGTAACTCACCACTCTCCCTTTTTGAAGAACTTCCAAACATCTTATTTATCCTTCCAATCTTCACAATTTTTTGGCTCTTGCTTCCACGATTCACCATTCATTTTTCAAAACAAACAATATTACAACAACCCCCAAAACACTGAGAGCAAAAAAATGGACCCAATTGTTCTCTACATGAAATGGAAGTTGCCTATATGCTGGCACATGTGAAATCCACGTTACATTTTCATAACTGTACCTATTCAGTGAAGGTAATCTGTCCACCTTAAGTCCACTCCTCTGAATCATTAATTTACTAATCCAGGTAGATCTTTCCCTCTTTTAAATGAATGGCATCATAATTAATAAGTGCTTTGAGATCAACGTGATTATTTAATGTATTATGCCATCTCACCTTTTGCCCCATTTAAATAACATGATTTGCTATGCAGTCAACAACCCCATTGGCTTCTCTATATGTATGGGATATGGTCACTACTTCAAATTTTAGGATTAAAGCTTTAATTTCCATCACTGTAGCCTCAATAGACCATGAAATCGAGTTTTTGTTATTCAGGATATTTAAAATATTTAAAGAATCACCTTCCAACCATAATTTAGAAAATTCCAATTCAACAAGTTTAATAGTGTATAGGGCTGTAGTTGCTTCTGCAATATGAATATTCGACTTACCAATTGGGATAACAATGGCATCAACTACATTTTCCATATGATCTCTTAGAATTCCTCCACATCTCGCTCTTCCCGGATTCCCTTTAGCTGCTCCATCAAAATTTCCTTTGATCCATCCAGTAGGAGGAACATTCCATTTTACATTCAATCTTGGATTATCAATTTTTAGATTAGGCCTTTCAAATCATAAGGGATTATCAAATTGAAATGTTTGATCAGGATCCCTCTATGATTTAAAATTCTCCTTAATAGCTCTAATAATATTCTGACCAAGCACCCATCCTGGAAGTTCTTTACTTCTAAAAATTCTATTGTTTCTTTCTTTCCATATACCCCACCATATATGAGGAAGTGTTAGTTTCCAGAAAAAATTAACATCAGGATTTTTTGAGGGACAATAACATCTTTTAAAAGATAGATCCACACTTTTTTGATGTACCCATGTTATACCCAAGAAATTAAGGATCTCAGTCCAAACTTGCTGAGTGTAGGGAAAGTTTAAGAACATATGGTCTCTATCTTCAAAACCATTTTTACATAAAATACACCTGTTAACCACATTAAGTCCTCTTTTTTGTAAATTTTCAAGGGTCAGGATTTTATTTTGAAGCAAAGTCCAGAAGAAAATATTTATTTTAGGGGTGAGCCCCTTCATCCAGGCTTGAGACCACAAAGGTTGATTACCCTTTTCCTTTGAAGTAAAGATAGTAGAGACTTTAAATTGTCCACTAGGATCATCATGCCAAATAATCTTATCCTCCAGATAGGGATAAAGAGAGATAACATTGAGAGATAATTGGATATTGCTGAAATCTTGATTTACATCTATTAAATTCACTCAGGAATTATTCTGCCAATACTGACTAACTAGTATACCATATCTCTGCTTACATCGATCAACTAAATCCTTATCTTGGAAATATTCCATCAAAGGATAATCCTTTAACTAGACATCATCCCAAAATTTCACCTTTAGTCCATTGCCCACTTTCCAGGAACATCCTTTTTCTAAAGTTTTTTTGGTCCCCTGAACTGCCCCCCATATGGAAGAGGGGCGAATTAGATTAGAATAAGAAAAGAAATAAGAAAGGGATTTTGCATTGAAGAGGTACTTATGTTTCGATATAGTACTTCACTCTTTGTTTTCATGATAAACTCTCCTTCCCAATTTGGCTAAAAGAGCTTTATTCATACTTATGATTTTCCTGATTACTAAAAAAAACTAAGTTATTTTCAAAGAATAAAAAAGTTATTGGAATGGTGTAACAAATGCTAAACAAATACAAACCCAACCAAACCAACAATAAACTTACACCCAACCTATTAATAACATAACCATTCTTGGTGGTCAACTCTGACAAGGAAGACCTAAACATATGTTCACAAAATTAGGTGTTACAAAAACATTTTAAAACGTTTTCCCATGCTAACATGATCAGTTGTCCAAACACCAAACCTTTCTATGAGAACATTCCTAAACTTTATTGGTATAAAGAACACAACTAATGTGAATACCATAGGATAAAAAGACATTCTACTAATCGGTGTATGCATCTTAAGTACTATATCCAAGACCTCATTGATTGAGGGGACATAGCCATTGAAAACTAATCATCCAATACATCCAATAACCAAACTTTGGGATGTACCAAGATCCATTCCCCAACAATGAGCAAGGAAAAGGTAAGTAAAAACAAGAACCTAAAGCTAGTAATGTCAACCAAGCTAGTCATCCTTTCGATTCTATAGCTAATAGTCTTTATTTTATGCACAATCATGTCAATGTCATTACTTTACAACCTCAAGAGTGTTACATTACTAAAAGTTGTGCAAATTTTACCATTTTAAGTGCATCATCTTTGAATTTTGAATGCAATTACAATATTATTGGTTGTATTGAGAAGAAACCTACAAATATTTCCATATTAGACCTCAAAATGTCACCTATATAAAAATACATTTTTTACAAAGTCCTTCAAGAGTCTAGTATCCCATAAGACATCAACCCATCAAGCTTCCAATCATTAGTAGGTAATTTTTTTACTAATAATTAGGTAACATCTAACCATTTTAATGTCTCCCTTTAGGATCTGTTCACAATCTTCCATCATACATAGAGGTTATTATCTCTAGGCAAAAGGTAAAGAGGGTGTTTATAAACAATGGATTGGTGTTAAATATGTGTATATTGAGGCTAATAAAACACTTAAGATATTCAAAAATAGAATTGTAAAATAATATTATAACAATAAAGGTGTATGATAATAATGAGTAACAATCCATGGGTATAATATATCTTCCTTTGATGGTGGGGTCTAATATAAAAGAAACATTAGTACATGTTTTTTATTTTGATTTACCCTATAAACTAATTTTTGTATGTCTATGGATACATTAAATGAATGATATACCCTCAAACCTACACGAATGTTCAAAATTTTCACATGAAGGTATGGAAGTAACCATTTAAGGTGATCCTCAACCCTTCTAATATTGTAAGCTATTGGAAGGTCAATATCAAAAATCTAATTACCTCCTAGTTATTAATGATAAATTCAATCCCATTTATTAATATCCTTCACTTGATAAATATGTCAATCCTAAAAAAAAATTTAAACACCTACTCTTGGTGGTTTGATTAACACACCAACTAATTCCATTTACATAAAAAATCCTTCCACCAGTGAAGCATCTAATCAATCATCTATAAAACAAGCTTCTAATTATCCATTTATTCAATAATATTCCAATTAACCATCCACTTCCAAATCATCTTATTCATCTTCATCCAATTTCAAAATCATTAACAAAGGCATGAATGAATACATAATCCAATATTATAATTATACAAGTATAATCCATATAACTCTGCATAATTATGGTAGGCCCCACCATCAAAAATATACTCAAGTGGTTAAAATATTTATCAAAACAAGATTTATAGTAGGTGGTTTACTTTTAGATGAACATATCAAGATTCAAATCATTCCTAGCTTTACTTCGATGAATTATCTAATCACTTTACCAATAATAAATACCTCGTCATAAAATCCATTATGTGTAATATTATAAATTATAAATAATAACATTAAAAGAAAATAAAATTGAACAAGGGTCCATTGAAATTATAACATTAAAATCAAATGAATCCACTCATGGAATAGGGTTTAATCCACTCAATGTACACATTACACTTTTCCAAAGAGATTCTTCTAGTGAGTCTGAGGATGATTCTTCATATAGTGAAATAGGTTCCATTCTTAGCCACTTCTAAGACCTTGCCCTCACTAACATTTTCCCTGAAAATACCATTTTTACACTAGACCTCACATATCCATCCTTAATAAAGTGGGACCAACATTCAACACCTCTACTTCATCATTTATAAAATGATAAGGTAATTTTATAATTCTTAAGAACACGGGACCACATTCTAATAGGGGATCATAAGAAGGGATTTTATATTCAGTTAGATAATTATGCATAATTTGGAGAACACCAACCATATCAACACATTAATTCATCATTTAATTCAAATCAAGATAACCTAGAGGAGGAATTCAATCTTCCTCAATGCCACCAAAGTTATAAAAATGAGTCAAATCTCCTATTTGAGGATATTATTACTATAAACATTGGAATAGAGGAAGATACTAAAATTTACAAAATTATAGTCTCCCTTACTCAAGAATAAAGAGAAATACTCACCCTTTTACTTTGAGAATTTTTGATGTATTGATATGGCCTTATACATATATGTCAGAGCTTGATCCGTCAATAGTAGTTCATCATATCTTTGTACATCCAGATGCCAAACCCATCAAATAAAAACTTTACAAGATTCATCCCAAGATAACATTATTAGTGAAAGAAGATATAAAGAAGTAATTGGAAGTTGATTTCATATACCCTATCGACTATTAGGATTAGATATCTAATATAGTATTTGTATCCAAAATAAATCAAATTTTGTATATATTTTATTGATATAAATAAAGCATGTTCAAGAGATGATTTCTTATTTCCCAATATCAACATGATCATAGATTCTACTATAATTCATGAAATGTTGTGTTTAATGGATAGTTTCTCAAGGTATAACCAAATCAAAATTGTTACTAAAGACCAACATAAAATAGCATTCATAACACCATGGGGGACATTTTTCTACCAAGTGATTCCTTTTGGTATAAATAATGATAGAAATACATAACAATTAGAAATCGATATCATCTTTCATGATATGATTCACTATATTATGGAGGACTATGTTGATGACATACTTTCAAAATAAAAATATATAGAAGAGCATTCTAAAATACTTCATCGTATCTTTGAAATAATGAGAGAATATAAGATGAGATTAAATACCAAGAAGTGTGTGTTTATCATGGCATCAAGAAAGTTGTTGGGTTTCATCATTTTATAAAATAGCATAGAGGTTGTTACTTCAAATTTTTAATCTATGATGGATATGCCACCACCAAAAAATATCAAACAAGTTCAAAGTCTACAAGGTAAAATCTAAGTAATCAAGTGTTTCATATCACAGTTTGTGGATATTTGTCACCCTTTACATTTATGTTAAAGAAAGACACTCCTTTCAATTAGAAAAATAACTATGATACAACATTTGAATAAATTAAATAATATATTTATAATCCACCAATATTAGTGCCACCCATATCTGGTAGAATTTTTATGTTATATATATTAGCCACTCAATTTTCATTGGGGCAATTGTTGGAATAAAATGATGATAGTGGGAAAAAAGGGTAGTGTATTAATTAATCAGGACCTTGGTATCTTATGAGATTAATTATTATCAACTATAAAAGTCACGTCTCTCAATTTTTTTCTTCATAAAAACTCTGACATTACATGCTCAATAATCAAACTAAAATCATTACAAAAATTGACCCTCTCAAGTATCTTCTATCTAGAACATCTTTGAAAGTAGGATGGATAAGTGGATTATGCTTCTTAGGGATTTAAATATTAATTATGTTAATCATAAATTAAATTAGGGATAGGTATTAGAATATGAATTATCATAATCACCTCTAAAATATAAATCACCTCTTGTTATATAATTTCTAGATGAAGCAATAATGTCTATCAATGAATCTCTAGTTTGGTAATTATTATTTGATGGTTCTTTCACAAACCATGGATCATGGATATGTATTTTTATAATCACAAAAGAAGTGGATTTTATTCCTAAATAATTTAGAATTGAATTCCCTTATACTAAGAAAATTAAAGATTATGAATCTCTCATAACAAGTCTCAACCTAGATAGTCAATGGGGTATCCAACATATTATCATATTCGATGATTCTAAACTTATCATAAATTGAGTAACTGATGAATTCGAAGTTCATGCTAATAATTTAATCCCATATAAATAGATGGTGGATAGCTTAAAGTTGTATTTTACATTTATCCAATTTAAACAAGTACCATGAATAAAAAATATGACAATAGATGCCATGGCATCCATTGGTTCATTACTTGATCTTAACATAAAACATAATAATTTCCTTATTGAGCACCTAATGATATCAACTTATGACACACCTAATTTTAAAATGGTTTATGAGGTGGTTTTTCTCACTTATTATTGTCACTTAGATTCACACCCTTTGAGGGTATGTCTCAAATCTCCTCATCCAAGTGGCACAATGGAAACACCTCTAGGATTTGGGTGAGCCTAAAAATGAGGTGAATCTCTATATAGGGCTAGCTCCCTTGATGTACCACTTTGGATCACTACTATACCTAAAATTTATGAGGGAAAAAAGAGATATAAAACTAAAATAAAACTATCCTAAGGGAGGTGATACACTAAATTTATTGATTAATACCAACTAGATGCATGTTACACATGAAAACAAGAGACTAACCAAACATACATTTCTCCAATCTGCATCTTCTCACATCAATATTACATTATGAGGTCATGGATGAATGTTTAGGCTAGGAGGAATAGAAAAGAGGCCTTGAATTGAAATATTGAATATACTAACTCACTCAACCTTAACACATCATAAAAAACTTCACATTCCCTTCAAGAAGCAACTTTCTAACAAATAGGTGAAAGGAGGAAACAATAATGCTTAGGAAACTGCAAGTCATCATTAAGAAAAAATAACCATCTAAGTAAAACACACTATGAAAATTCATAAAAGAGGTAAAAATAATTATTATTGTTGATTTAATTCTATTAAAATGAGTAGGATTTCACCATACTCTAGTGGAGCATAAGTTACAAAGGCTAGAATGGCTAGTTCTTATAGAACTTGAGAGAAAAGTGAGAAAAGAGAAGCTCAAAGGTCATAAGGAAACTTTTAATGATAAAATAATGGGTTAAATTTTCATGGAAAGAGATTTTGAAATGAACAATGCAAGGTTAGGAAGTAAAAGTGTTCATCTAAGTCATGAAAATCATGAAAAGTGGCATGAAATTCCATTTGTTGGCTTAAAAATTTGATTTCATTATTCACCTCTATTTTAACATCCTAAAATTTATTAGGGATATGTATTATTATTTTAATTAAGTGTAAATATTTCATACATGCCTTTCCATGCATTGGTTGCAGTCCTAGTCATCAAGAATTGTCTAGAAGTGAACCATCACCATCTGTAATCTAAGAAACTCCTCTTTCCCACACCTTGTATACTTGGAATCAAATTTGGATTTAATTTTACATTAAAATACATGTTATGGAGTGTATTACATGTTTCAAGAATATTTATGGCCTTAGAGGCATTAGACACACCTTAAAATCAACTCACTTAAAGTTTTCCACCCTTCTCACTAGCTTGGTCACTATTCTAGTTTTCACTTGCTGAGATGAGAGCTATTATTTGAACACTTAGGATTTTTTATTAATAAATAAATGACCATGTTAATTTATTAAAATTCCTAACATTCCCTCCAAACTTTATTTCATCTCTTGAATGGTCCTATAACCTACGTAATGCATAAAAATTGTCAAAATGACTTTGTTTGTACCCTGTCTGTACAGATTTTGTACATTCAAATAGGATGGGTATGAGAATAAGTTATTTATATAAAATTTTTGACCACTTTCATGGTCCAAATGGTACATTTTAATTCATCTCCACCTTCATCTTCCCAATAGGGTCCTTTCAAGGGTTTAGTAAGGGTTTTAACTTGTTTTGACCTCTTAAGCTTTGTTAATAAAGTTGGTAAATTGGAACTTCAAAAATGTGATCTTAAATGACCCTTATAACACATACAAACTTCTTATAATCCCATGCATAGTCTTAAGTGATATGTGAGCACTTCAACTTGGCCTATCAAGCTTGTTCTTCCATTTCCTAAAAACATGAGTTAGTTTTGAGTCCAAAAATGGCTTATTTATGATTTATCTACAATTCGAGACTTTTAAACATATTAAATAACCTTATACACATTATAAATTTTTTTTTAATGCTAATCTACATATAGAAA
This sequence comes from Torreya grandis, assembly GCA_037957365.1. NCBI lineage: Eukaryota > Viridiplantae > Streptophyta > Pinopsida > Cupressales > Taxaceae > Torreya > Torreya grandis. The sequence continues at coordinate 87,033 of JARHVA010006683.1, read as the reverse complement.
TGAAAATGACCTCTCATTTGGGCATTAGGCTTTAACCTTGCCTAATAGGCTTATTGTAACCCCTGTGGTCTAGGCCATCCCATTGGGTTTATCTATATCCCACCATATTTAATACATATTTATTTACACCATAAAAAATTTCCAACAGGTTATAAATATCATCTCAAGGTGCAAGTGACAATGACTCTCCTTTTAGCTTTTAGGCCTAACCTTGCCCAAGTGGGTTTGAGTACAACTTTGAGGGTCTAGGCCATCCTGTAAGGATTTTCCCCTCTCTGATATGTTTCCATGCTTGAAATATGTTTTTTAAATCTTAATATTCCTTATTTAATGGTCTCTCTATCTTTTTGTCTCATCTTTATACCTTACTCTCCAAAACCTCCCAATTTTGTTCTCAAGGGAGTGCCCTCTATCTGAGACAAAACAAAGGGCACTCCCTCTATTTTATCAGAAAAGATAAATATTTTTTAGGGTTATAAAAGTTATGGAGACACTCTATACCTATTTTTGTGTTATTTTTATGTCATTTTACCTTCCAAATCTTCAAAATTCCAAGACTGACTGTGTGAAATGGAGTGTGTCAAAAATATTTTACCTTGTGGACTAAGTGATACATCTTCAAGGTTCTAAATATTATTATTTTCCATATAATGATGGTAATATTAGGATATTATGATTATTATAAATGTATTTTAACCTTAAATAATCCCTCCAAACTTCTACATATTCCTCATAATCTCTGCCTACTCAAACTAAGTGTTATTTCTGACTGTGTAATGTTCTTCTCACTCAAAGTTGACCCCTATAGATGATCCTACCTAGTTGGACCTTGAACATGATGATTAAAGACTTAATTTAAATGTTTCAAGACTAAGTTATAATAATTTAGGTCACTTTTATTCACATTCATGCTATTTTCACACCAAGAGCATTGCCTTCCTATTCATTGTTTATCTACAATCATCTACAATTGTTGTAGGGTCTTGTAGGTGTTTATGAACTTAAAATATTATAATGTTTATTTATTAAAATACTTTAAACCCTTGAATAAGTTTCCAATCACGTTTAAAATAATCAATACACCCTAACACTCATACATGAAAGAAAGTAACAAGTTTTCAAACTTGAACCCTGTGTTGGTTGTAGGTGCATATTTTCAAGCCATTTGTATGGACTATCTCCTATGTATGTATATTTTAGACTTGATACCATGCCTAACATACTTATAATTTAATTTTAATGTGTTATATTTCATTTAAATTACCAATCAGAACATGTAATTATGCCTTATTAGTAACTTTGAGTGTTAAGTCACTTTGTATCTTCAAAACCTGTAGATATCACTACCTAAAAATAATGGTTCAGGGGCATCTTTGAGCCCTCTAAAAATTGACCTCCACTAATAATTTGTCTTTAAAATTTTGAAAATTTAATATTATATGTGAGATATAAATTTTTTTGTCCCTAATATGCATTTAACCCTTTGATAACCATATTTAATGACCATGACAAAATGACTTTAGGCTTTTATTTTCCTATTTTAGTGATTAGGTCCCTGAGATCAATCACTAGATCCTTTAGCATGGTTTCCACTTATGTTTTTCAATTTCACACTTGAAAAAAGATCTACCATGATCTCTTAAACATAATAGGGATTTAAGAAATGTTCCAACATGTTCCAACACTTCCATACATGTACCTTCATATCTCTATATAGGCCTGTAGAAGCTCACAATAGTATACAGGGTAGTGATTGTGAATCTAGAGTAATTTTTATATCACATGGATTTGTACATGAATATAAATTAAAATTAATTTAAATGGAATTAAAACATTTAAATGTTAAAAAAAATATTATCTACCCTTATTCCAAAGGTGACATCTTTCTAAGAGATGCCTGTAGACCTACATTAATAGTTGCTAGACTATATAAGCTGCACATGACTGCCATCATAGACTCTTTATGTTATTTTTAAGGCTTGAAATAAATATTAATACAAAATAACATGTTAAAAACATTTATAATTTACATTTTTCATTTATATGCATGATCAGAGCTCCAAAAACATGACTATAATTGAGTGGCAGGTATAAAGTTGATTGTGAATATGACAATGGACTAAGAGTTTGATCCAAACATGGAGTTATGAGGAAAAAAATTAAATTATTTATTATATATGGAATGAAACAATTAAACCACGATATCCTACTCATATTAATCCCTTGTAGAGAATACAACCTTCTGTAGGTAATGAACTTGACTGCCATTCCACCTAGAATATCAAACTATAAACTAAACTAATTAGCTCATGATATCTTTGCTAAACATGAAATTAATAATTGAAATAATGAGATGAGGGTGTCAAAAACATATGTAACCAATCCCATCACCTTGATTTTATGAACTACTCCAAACCAAGGCAAAACCTATAAGGTGCATAGATTAGCAAATAGAAAAACACAATCAAATTCATGAGGATGGTTCATAAAGCACAAGCCACCATTATTAAAAATATTATTATGGAAATAAATCTCTCTAATTTTACTTTAACCTCCAAAAATAATTTTACCTAGAACCTCTCCTGATGGTCATACCAAGTACAAACTTAAAGATTGGTTTTATGTGTCTAGAAGGGTGAAAAAGGAATAAAATAGTTTTAGCTCAAAATTGGCACTTCCAAAGAATTTAAAACATTGAATTAAACTTGAGGAAATTTTAATATACATTCATTTATATTATACCATGTGTCACACTCCATTATGGGTCGTACAAGTGCCAAACTCTTCTCTTTTTCTAAAAAAACTACCCTTTTGAATAACCTACCACTTTCAGTTACCAACAATTGATTGATACATATGAGGACACATGGGGAATGAAATCACCTTTTGGAACCTTCACATTTCTTAAGGAGGTTGTATAATTCATTAAATACCCCTATTTTGACCTCAAAAAAGACTCAAAAGGACATAAGGACTAAAATGACTAATAACCAAGGCTAATATGATATTAAATAACATCAAATAACCTATAATACACCCTATGACATAGTATTATACACCTTAAAATATATAAAAATCAAAATTTTACCTATAGCAGTACTAATTTGATGTACAGATCAAATTTGGTCAACACTTATCCTTGGTATTTTGATATATACACATATCTTCATGATAACACCATTCCACCTAGCATATCTCACAACCAATTCAAATCATTTATCCAATGTACCAATCACTAAAAAATATTTGTTAATACTTTATATCAAAGAGGCTATGATGGAACACTTCTACACTATTTAAATTTTTAAGAATATACTTTGGTCATTAGGGAAGTTCATGAGGTAATCTATGATGCACATTCTAGTGTCATAGTCCTAGACAAAATGATTTTATGGGTAGGTTATTATTATCATACCATGAAATATGATTTATGTGCTTATGTTAAAAAATGTATATATTCTCAAAAACACGGTGACCTTATACATAGCCCATCATAATATTTAAACCTATTACCACACCTTGGCCATTATCCACATGGAGGTTAGACCTCGTTATAAAAATCAATCCTAATTCTTTAGATGGTCATAAAAGCATTATTACAACAACTTAGTAGTTTATCAAGTGGGTTGAGGAAATGCCCCTTACATATGTAACCAGAAATAAAATCTCTAAGTTCATCTTAAACCACATTGTTTATTATTCTAGTATCCCCTTCACTATTATTTTCAGTAACAAAAAATCATTCAAAAATTAGGAAGTTAAAGCTATTTTTCAAAACTATCAAATAAATCACAAATGGTCCACTCCCTACTACCCACAAGTAAATTTCCAAGCTGAGGCAAACAATTAAATCATTCTATACATACTTAAACACATTGTCAATAAATTTGGTCGTGACTGACACACATAACTTTATCCCTCCCTTTGGGTATACCATACTAGCATCTATTAACTCATGGGGGAAACCCCTTATTCCCTTATATATGAAAGTGATTTTATCCTACCAATTGAATTCAAGATTCCATCTTTGTGCATATCCCTAAAATAATTTTTTGATGAAGAATCCTATGCTACTTCACACCTTAGTGAACTCAACCTTATAGATGATAAATGACTTAATGCCTTAAAATATTTCCATGTATACCATAATTTCATTCATTGTATCTATAATAAGTAGATAAAATATAGGGAGTTTAAAATTGGAGATCTTGTTTTTAAGGAAAAACAAAACAATACAAATGTTGAAAGAGAAAATAAAGGAAGTGTTAAGCCTAATTGGTCAGACATGTATATCATTATTGTTAAATATAGATCATAAGCTTATAGGTTAGACATAGAAGATGGAAATGAGCTTAATAAACCTATGAACATCATGTACCTTAAGATATTCTATGTCTAATTTTTTATATATGCTTTTGTGAATATTTTAGGTGTTAAAAAATAAAAAAATAAAATAAAGCAAAAGCAAAAAATAAAATAAAATAAAAAACCATCCAACAATGAAAAATAGTTTACTAGTGCTTTGGGCAAGTACCATGGTAAAAACCAAGTTTTTATCACCATGTGGAATCCAATGTCTATATTCACCCTAGTTACTTGGGGGCATCCCATGTCATTCATCATTTTTTTTTGTCCTTTGTCACTTGTTTCATCATTCATCCTATCACATTTTAGCTTCGAGTTAGATCCTTATATTTATGTTCCTAAATCCTTACTCATGATAGAGAAACATCCCCATCTTCAACCAAAACACCCAAATTTACATGTAAACACTTACCATAAAACACATCTACCATCTTATCTAGATTATAAATTCACTCTTTTGCTCACATTTCTTGGAAGGGATAATCGTGCATCAATTCAATCGATACTAAACACTTCATCAATCACCCATTTTCTCATCACTTTCCACATTGGGATAATTACATCTAGCCTAATATCCCCACATGTACTTTGTCTAATGTGGATTATATAGGTAGTGCTTTAAGACATAGGGTCTCTAAATTCAGATTGGCCATCACCAGCTCCATCATCCATTTCCATGAGCATGGATTTTTTTCCATTCATGCATTCCTCTTCCTATTTTTCATCAATTATTTAACTATTATCCTAGATCTTGGCTACCAAATGTCATAATTCTCACTTAGGATGTCAAGTCTTTTGTTGTGTATTTTGGGTATTGGTTACTTGTTTCTTGCTTTCATATGGGTTTTGTTGTCATCTTATTTGTATTTTATTTTAGAAAATTTTAATTATTTTCACTCAAACTTCCTATCCTTAACCATTAATTTGGTTATTTTTATCACAACCTACTATTTTACTCTTTATATATATATAATTAACTATATTAGCATATTATTTAGTGTTGATCATCTAATGCTTACATATAAATACTTATTGATATTATCCTATAGTCACACACTATTATTCTACAAAGACATATTATTATCCTATAGTAACATGGTTTATCCTACAGTAATATACTATATCATGCAGTGGCATACTATTATCTTGTAATAACATATTTTTATCCTACAATTATATACTATTATCCTATAACAACATACTTTGATCTTGTCACAACATAATTTAATCTTGCAGCAACATAATTTGGTCCTATAACAACATACTTGGATTGTTCATATAAATGATGCCATCAATATAGTTTTATATTTTAATGATTATAAATTCAGATTTACATGTTTATATGTTTTTTCATGTAGATCAAATATTATTGATGTCATATTTTAGTGGCTATAGGGCTCATAGGTACATGAGCTAGGCTGGTGATGGATTTTGGTAGTTGGGGTAATAATGGTGCAGGCAGTGAGTACCTAGGTAACACCATCACTAGATAATAAATATAATGGTAATGAACCATCTAGTCCTTGAGTAATTGCATCATGCCTTATGCTTATCTTTTTGTCTTGGTTTATTCATTTAATCATGATTGATGTTTTCATCCTTTTATTTTACTTGATTATGGTTGTGTCCACTTTTAGTCTTTATTATTTTATTTATTTGGTGTCTTGTGTGTGTTGGCTTAGTAATAAGCTATATTTTTGTTTCAACTATCATTTTCTTTATTCTATCTATTAAATGGGCTCAAAGACATTAATTATCATTTTGGGACTATTAACTTGTTACCCATCATAGATCATATTGTGATTAAAATTATTTAATCTAAGTCCTCTTGTCTTGGTTTTATCTCCAAGACACCTTGGAAATGTTAATTCCATGCATTATAATGAAGTGGGACTCCATGATGGCCTTGATTTAATAACTTCACAGGTAAGAAGTAACCCATGCTTAATGTTATTTATTAAATAAACTTGTGTTAGGCCATGATGACCATAAAGGGGTTGTGGACTTTTGGCCATGCATTATAAGTAAAATAAAAATAGAAAAATATAGTATATCTATGTTTAAAATAGAAATAAAAAAGAAAAAGAAAAAGAAGGAAAAGAAAAAATATAAATAAAAAGTTTAATCATTAAGGCAAAATGATGGCATTAAGGGTTGACTCTTCACCCAAAAAGGTAATCAATTATTTTACTTGGGGAAGAATATCATTTTGTTGTGTTGGCTTATGAAGAAAACCCTAGAAGTAAAATATCAGACATGGATAATAATGTAGGCTCAGATTTCATTCCAACAAGATTTAATGGTTTGGAAAAATTTGTGCTTGGGTAGAAGGAAAAAAGAGAGAGTAGGATATGGAATAAATGGAATGAATTTGGACAAAAGTTTAATTTTTTGTGAAGGGTAATCAAAGACAAGTTTATTTTATTCTCATAGGTTATATCTATGCCAAGTAAGTGATACATTATTATTTATTTCTAGATTTTCATCTTTTTTATGGCAGTGTATGGAGTTGGATTGATTTTTCATACCTAGTTGTGAGTTAAAATTTTACCTCATGTATATGGTTTTAAATAAATCTGATTTATTATTGAAATATATTTGGCAATAGAATATTAAAACCTTGGATATTTATTCTATTTTATTCATGGCTAAAAAATGTTGCCTTAAAATGACATGCTGGGTGTTTTCTTTATTATGTTATAATTATTTAATGGCCATATAGGTGTTTCTTTTATACTAAATTATTTTACAGTTGATTAGTTTTTATTATTTCTATTTTTATTTGACCCTGCTAGTCTTTATTGACATTTTACAAAAATATGGATCCATGGCCAAGCTTACATGTTTTTATGTTGGCTTATTTTGGCTAGATTTTGATGGATTTAGAGGTATTGATGTAAAAAAGTTGTTTTATCTTATTCTACCACTTTTATTTTACTTACTTGGATTGAAACATGATTTTTTATTACTTTGTTCTTGGTTTAAAAAACATTTAGATCTGGATGATTCATCTTATGTTGGATGTTTGATAGATCTGACAGGTCCATTTATGCAAGTGTCACTTATGAAATTTTTAGTGTATCATTATTGGCATTGTTGATGCATGATGTTAAGGTTAATATATTTTATGATGTTTTTTTATTGATGTAAATTTCTCAATGATGGATAAAATATCTTGATCACACATTTTTCCAAAGCCTAAATGCCTGACTCCACCACCCAGTTCATGGTTGGGGTGGCGAGGGCCATCAATTGGAGGGCTCCTAAGATGGGTCGGGGTGGTGTGTAGATCATTTGGTGGTTTTTATTTTATTATGGAGTTGTATGATGTGTTTGATGATAATATTACTTAGTTTCAATAATTAAATGTTTCGTTGTAGCATGTTTAAAATTTACTCCTTCCATGTATTATTCTTGCAGTAATTTTTTACAATGTAAAAGAGTATGTTGTATTTTTTTTATAAACCCAAATTTGATATAGTTGTTGCTCATAACTCATAGAGTGATATCAAAAATGATTTCTAGGTTTTATTCTCCTCAATTTAATCTTTGAAATACATATCTGAAGTATTTTTTATTGAGTATTAAGAGAGAAAATCGAGATTCAATATGATTGTATTATGTTATTAAAATAGAGATATCTTGTAGCAATTTAATTCTCTTCCTACATCATAATTTAGAGAGTTTTTATTTTTTCTTGTTAAATCTATAGCATCCACTTATAATTTAAAAGGTTATTAAATCTTAGTATGGTTAAACAAAAAGATCTAGTAAGCTACATCCAAATTAAAATAAACTTGAGTTGGTTATTAGTTGAATGCATGAATTTTTTGAGTGTTGTAAATTAATTTTTAAGCTATGTAATCTATTGATTCCATAATTTGTATGGTTATAGTAAGAATTTTTATTATTTTTATATGACTATAACAAGTGATTATTGATGTTATTTACACTGCCATTGGTATTGGCAAGTGGCCCTATTGGGTATATATAACATAATGTTATTTCATGAGTTCTTAAACATGGATTATACCTAATAAATGATTCTTAATTTATAAGCGGAATGTTGTTAATACAACAAAAAGCTTGATTCATTCCAATACAAGTATAAAAAAATGTGTGAGTGTAAATCTATACATGCTTGAATCGATTGATTGGCATTCATAAAATTTAAAAAGAATTAGTTACATATTTAATTATTTTTTATAAGTTTTAATAAAGGACTTGGTATTGTAGCCATGCATATATATCATAATAAGGATTTATAAATTTGGTATTGCAAGCTCAATCTATGCCATGCATGCATAACATGCAAGTTTAGATTTCTTTAAATTTATTATGGCATGAGGATATGATTAAACATGGTGCAATGATCCTTACATTATGATATCTTGGTATAAAGATCCGTATAGGATAGTACCATTGCATATCTCTTATATGTATAAAGTTAAATGAGAAAAGAAATATTTGGAAGCTTATACATCCTATAGAATGATGTGGGAATGCTTTTCTTGGTTGATCCAATTATGGTTAACACCTATATTGGGTGCAATTATTTTTTTACATCATGAATCTTGAATTCTAAATGCAATGTTGTAAGTTTTGATTTCTTAAATATTGGAAATGGTGAATGAATGGAATTATACATGCATAACTCTGGTTATGGGTTGTGGGTGTACTATACAAATCCCAATCATGCATAGTGAACTATATTCATAACTTTACTTGCACTCTGAATAAAGTGACACTCAAAAGAAAATAAATTTTTTTGGGATAATTTCACCTAGTATCAGAGCCTATGCTTAAAAGTTTTTGTTGAGTTTTAATGAATTGTACTTATTTTAACATGTGTTTAAAAATTTAGTTGATATTTTTCATGAATATACATACTCTTTCCAAAGAATTGTGTTGGATAATATACTTTGGGTGAATGTAAATATACCTAGTCTAAATGTACATATCCTTATGGAGGTTTATTTTTTTAACTTGTATGTGTATGCATTATGGTTTTTGATTTCCACCTAAATATCTCTATTGTCTTTTTAAGATTGAATTGAAACCTTGTATGCTACTATGCATAATAAACCACGGTTGAAATTGTATAACTTGTATAGACTGATACATGTCTTATATGATTGACAAGGTCATGTGTGACCCTTGTAAAGTCACTTAACCTCTTGGATGAGTTGATTAATGTTTTTTATATAAGTCTAAATTGTTGAAATTTCTTATATTATAGAATGTATATGTGTGTGTATACATAAATTGGTAAAAAAAAATCAAGTAATCTTGTAACCTTGTGGGCTCTTAATGATTTATTGACAAAAATATGTTGATCTCTATAGCCTTGGTTGAATTTACCCTTTTCCAATTTTGGGTTGCATTAATATGGATCTCACTTGACTACTATTTGACCTATATAGGTGGGTCAATATGAGTTAAGGTTATAAAAGACCATTGTTGGAATTTTAAAAAATTATTAAATAACTATTAGAAATTTTATTGGGACATTAACTACTTGAAGGGTTAAGGGATGACTTATGCCTAGGAGGCTAGTTGAGGAGAGAATGTACTTGCTTTATTGGAGTAAATCATCTAATTTTAAAATCTTTATTTGTTGAGGATTTATTTGAGCTTTTTAGGTTGATAGACTTGAATGGTTGTTGATTACCATTACCATTCCATTGGATATGTATTAAACTAACTTAATGATAAGAGTTAGAAAAGAAGGACCTTGAAGTGATTTTTTAATTATCAAGACCACTTGGTGATTTTTTAAGTATTTAATTATTTTTTGGTGGTTTGTTAATTTGGGAATTATTCTCTTAAGTCCTATATTGGACTATGTTATAATTGGAGTTATTTCATAGCTCTTATGTGATTTATTTGGCTGAATTTAATCTCTTATTAAATGAAGTCTTGAATAGAATTAATAGTCCTTATTTTTATTTTAAGGACCTACTTGAAACTTGTTAAAGTTGGCCTATTGTGAATCTTGGCATGTTAACTATATTTTCCTTGAACTAATAAATTTATTTTTGAATCAAGGTTGTCTTAAATCGATACGTTTGTTGTTGAATAATTTTTTTTTAGTTAATAAAAGATTAAAATATGAATTAAGGATCAAAAATTTAATTGAGGTTGGGATGGTATCCCAACTCATTATTGGGACTTGTGTGGCACAAGTATAAGCTAAGAAAGAGCTTTGTTTCATAACTAATGCTTGTGAAGCATTTTTTTCTCTAAGGTAGTGAATTTATAATCAAGATCAAAAAGGTTTTTTTGATTGAATGTTGATATTTTATTGATATTATAAATAATGGGTTCCTTTAACCATATTAAAAATTATAAAACTTTTGAGTATATGTACCTAAAATCACTTGCTTCATTACAGTCGATTAATATTCCTATTAGTTGACACTAATTCTACTTAGCCTATTTTATCCCATTAGTTAATTCCCATTCCTAGAAATTTATCTAATATACCCCTCAAATATTCCTTCACTCACTAACCTTATCCCATCCCATCTCTTTACTAATTTCTCCTAATATCCCATTATCATAATCTAATCCTAGTTATCTATTATATGGGGATTTTAAATTCCCATAACCCCACCTACCCACCTAATAACCTACACCCTAGCCTTACCTAAATCCCTAAACCCTATGGGGATATTTCTATAATTAGAGGATTGTATAAATATTCCCCAACTTATCCCCTTCTTCTATAATTTTCCTTTTCTAAAAAATTATATTGACTAATCCACTCCTCTAGAATCATTGAAATAACATCCCATATTTTGTCTTTATCATCTTCCTCTCATCATCCAAATCATATAATTTGATAACTAACAAGCCTAATCATCCTCATGTTCATCACTTTATAATCATTAATCATCATCATCATCATCATCATCATCATCATCATCATCATCATCATTATCATCATCATCTTTTAGTTATAACTACATCAGCCTGAGGTCTTTTCAAACTATGTAGGCAACACTTAGCCACATTTCAGTGCCCAAGGATATCTTAACCACTATATCTATCATCCATCCTCATCCCCTAGTCTTACATCAATGAAATCATTTGGTTACTCGATCATATTGATTATTCTCTTTCATCACCTACATCACATTATTTAATTTAGCTTTGAGCTATACCCATCATTATCAAATCAGTCTTGTTCTAGCTTATAACTCTCCCTTGTATACATCCTTACTTGGGATACATCTAAAACTTACATATTTTTATCCTATTATCATTTTTTTATAGTTTATTCCCCCTTTGGATGTGTCTATAACCATGACAACCATCATATTTCCTCCTTGTGCATGTGTTCTTGTTAGGAGAATCATCAATTTTTAGCTCCTTTCTTGAGTAAAATCACTCATCTTCTTCACTTCTATCTCATATTTGACATCTCATCCCCTCATCTATCCATCTCATTCCACCCACTATTTCTTCTTTTGAGTGGCCATCTATCTCATTCTTCCCCATGTCCCCTTGAGGGGGAATCATATCCCCTACCATCATCTACTAACATTCATCCATGACATGGTTTTTATTTGAAATACCATTATGCCTTGCACTCTCAATGCCCTTTCAAAGAGGGCAAAAATGTATGAATTTTAAATTTCTCACTTCATTACTATTAGTTAATATTCCTATTAGCTGATACTAATTATGCTTAACCTATTTTATTCCACTAATTAATTCCCTCTTTCTAACTATATATCCATTATATCCCTCCAATAATTATCCATTTCACTAACCTTATTTCATCCCATTTCCTCATTAATTCTTATTAATCTCTCATTATCATAATCTAACCCTATTTATCTAAAGTGGTCTTGCTTATAAGTCCACTTTGTTTGCATAGTTGTAACCAATCACATATAGTGATCCTAAAGCACCAGTCATAATGTTTGCATAGTTGTAACCAATCACATATAGTGACACATAAAGGCAAGAAAAACATACACCTTCTTGCCATAGTTGTAAAAAAAAATCCATATAAAATCAATAAGTAATTGTTCTTTTGGAACAAATTTTCTTTCAATTTACCTAAGATACATCATCAATAATAATATTATCTTGTTTTATAATTATTTCTAAATATTCCATCACTAACTCATAAGGTTCTATTAACAATTTTCTACATTTGATGTTTAATTAAACTACCTTTCAAGGACAAATTTACATTGGAATAGTTTGGCTCAACTATGAATATCTTATACATGTTGATTTTTCTTACTCAAACAAATGCCACTCATAACAAGATTACTATACCAGCTCAATAATTTAGCATTTGAGCATATATTATATCAATTATTCAATTCATATGAACATAATATTATAAAAAATTTACCCATAATAGTCATTAATTATGCTGAGAGTACCAATCCTTAATGTAACATGAAATTTGAGTAATATGGGATTAAATGTATATAATTTATCAACTCAAACATCAAATTACATAATATAAAGGTTTTATAAAATAAATTATAATGATAAAAAAAACTTATTGAATCCCTTGTTTGATGTTACCTCTTTCCAAGTTTGCAAATGATCAACTGATTGCATGTAGACTCAGATCTTTGACTTGGATGCTTGATCAAAATATTTTAATGATGAATTCAATGGATGGTTGATTATAAATTCAGCATGAAGATTCTATTTTTATTTTGTCATGAAGATATTATGAGCTTCTTAGTTGATTTTCCATGGAAGAGTGTTGATTATATAGAGGAAGGGATATAAGATCAAGGGCTAAGATTCAAACTTGGATTATGAGATCCAATGGTTCTAGATTATCCAAGGAATATTAAATTCCTTGGGAAAACTCTAGAATTAGAGATTTTTAGAGACTTAGAATGAAGTCTCTAATTCTAGAGACTTATCCATTATCTTAAAGATAATAGAGGATCAGGTGGGGGTTAGATGAGGGATTAGGTGATTAGGGGTGTAGGAAAGCCTAGGGAGTAGGCTAATAGGTGGGGTTATGCAAATTTTAAATTCCCATATAATAGATAAATAGGGTTAGATTATGATAATGAGAGATTAATAAATTCAACATGAAGATTCTATTGGATCTAAAGTGGTGGACTTATAAGCAAGACCAGAAAAGTTTTTCTTATTTAAATGTTATTATGATTGGTTGATTGCAACCATCATGTGAACTGAAAGTGAATACGTACTATGTTATATGATATTGAGGTGATAAAATCTATGAATTTTAGTTTAAATTAATGATTGTGAAATTTTATTAATTTCATGATAGTAATATAACCTTCACCTTTATCCTTGGTTGAGTCCACTCTTCCCAAGGCCACAATACATAGGATAAAGAATACTAGTCAACCATTCACTTATTTGGGTAGGCTAATCAAGGAACTAGTGATAAGAGATTGTTGTTAAAATAAAAATATAAACACTTGATGTCTAATGATGTCTTTTTTATATGATCCCTCATATTATACTATATTTATGACATCCTTGTGAGGACCGAGGGTGTGACTCAATCTTGGAAGGCCAAGTGGGGGTGAATGTGACCGACTTGCTTGGGAAAGTTATAGAGTTTTTGAGATCTCTTATTATTTTAAAATTGCATGAGTCATCTAATTAATGAGGCAAAAACCTTGTTGGTAACTTTTGAGGCTCATGAATATATATTTTGGGCCTTGTTGGAACACACCATTCTTTGAAGGAAGGTGATGGTAAATTTGAGATCCCTAGGATTGATTATGTGGTACTTATGATGAAAATTTGGTATCATTTGGATGACATATAGACATTGAGTGACTTGATGGTAATTATAGACACTTGTGCTTCACTTATAAGTGTGTTTGTGTGTTGTGATGTGAAAATAACTTTGACATAAATTATCAAAATAGCTGAATAAATATGTACATCCTACTCCATGTGGCTTCTTCATTGCATATAAAATTGTGTATGTTGTGTAAAAATATATGTTATATGTGATTATGTTAGATAATGTAACTTTATATTTTATTTATGTCATCAAAAATTATTTCATAAGTATTTCATGTATATTTCATAGAACAAGTGTGACCTTATGTTGTTAACTCTTTATATGAAGCAATGTGATCATAAATTACTTTTTGATGTAAATTTTTCCTTTAAAAAGTAATCATATATTAATTAAATGTGTTGGGGTATAGTATTGTATTGTGTGGTGTAATCCCACATTGCTTCTCTAATGATGGTCATTGATGCATCTGTGAGGTTGAGGGTAAAGAAGCATTATATCCAAATTGATTTAGAATAGGTATAGGTTAGGAAGTGTGCTATGTATCTAGATACATGATATATTAATGTATATGTGTTGATGAATATGCTGACATATGGCACACATCCCCATTAGTTAGTTGTATGGTTCTAATATATTAGGATAATAGAGTAACTTGTGGAATTAGTGTATTGGGTAATGATCGACCTACACTGGGATTAAGAGGTTACCCACCCATTGTTAGTTAGATAGAGGTCTATATAAAAGAGATGATTATTGTAAATAGTTAAGTAATAATTGAGTCTTCTACTCAAAGAGGATATTGGAAGTTGTCCCTTAGAAGAGACATTGTTGAGTTATTCCTTCCTAAAGGAGTATTGTATAGTGTTGCCCTACCTTCAGGGTATTCTATTTCTATATATATTTATTATTTGGACATCTTGATCCACCCATATCTATTGTGTTTATTTGATCTAAATTATATTTTGAATTATTTTTGGATATTATAAGTGTGGAACATAACAAGTGGTATCAGAGCTTTGATTTGGGAAATTTGTGTGGAGTGAAACACTAGTTTTTTGGAATCGATAATATCTTTCAATCCATTATGAATTTTTGAACAATTTTTTTAATAAATATGAAGAATATTTCAAAGAAGTCTTTGTAAAAAATCAAACCTTCTTGATCATTTTTGAGGGAGTTATTCATATTTTATGGTTTGTACTCATTTCATCATATCCTCTTAAATATAATGAATGTTTTGGTGAAATTTTTATTGATGTTGTATCATAATATAGGAAAGCTACAAACAAAATTTTAGATTATTTTAATGTGTTTGGAGTGAGTTATTACAATTTTAGGTTTTTAATATATTCTCTCTATAGACTAGAATGTGTGGAATGTTTACACAAAAAAATTATTGAAATTCCACTATAATAAGATGAAGTTATAGTAAAAATTTGGGACTATTTTGATTAGTTTTTAATGAATTAACATTTTAGAGTTTTGTGAACCCTAATTTTTTTTGTGGATCATGAAGTTTCAAGTATTTTCAAGGCAAGATGATATTAATTCTAGAGAGTAGTGGCTCCTTTTTAAGGAGAAAATACTAAAAAAAAATTATGGCAAACACAATTTTGTCTTTCTTTGTCTGGGCCTACACAACATTGGTTTAATCAGTTGAGATTTGCACAAATGTATTATTCATGAGAAAAAATGGAATAGGTCTTCCTAGATCAATGTGATATAAAAGAAAAAGAGGATGAAGAAGAAGAAGAAAATAATAATGGTAATGAAGAATAGAATGAAGATACTAAAGAAAAAAGTTAGTGGAAGAAAATAATGATAATGAGGAAGAACATGCAAGTGAAGAAGAAGAATATTAATTGGATGATAAGGGTTCAAATAATTTAGCTCTAAAAAATCTGAGTCAATTTTTCAATTTCATGAATGCATTAAAAAGAAGAAGTTTATTGTTTCCATAAACCCTACCAGAAAATATAACTTCATCAACATGAATATGGCCAAGAATATACATGTTCAAGCAAAGAATATCAAAGAGGTGCAATTTGATGGTAAGAATATCTGAGTGTTTGAAGATTTGAAACTTACTATGGAAAAATATGTTTTACATTCAGATTTTTATGCTTTGGATATGGGTGATGTGGATATGGTTATTAGATATCCATAGTTAGAGACTTTGGGAATAATCAACATTAATGTTTATAAGAATTTTATGAAATTTTGGTATAGGAAAAAGGTCACATTACAAGATATCATAGTGGGAAAGGCACCAATAACAGTCAAGGTAAATCATGAGAATGAGATTGAAATAGGTGATGAAGATCATGTGAAAGATTCATATGAAGACATAGATGAGGAAATAATACAATCAAAGCAAAATATTTCATCTACTTAAGATATAAAGGAACAACCAAAGAAAAATGTGGAAGACGTAGAAGAAAAGGTTGATAAGGTTAAATTATCATAAAAAGTTGAGGTATATAGACATCCACATCATCATGAGAGGAAATAATCATGGAGCCATGTGAGGTAATGTCATAATAACAAGCACTTTATCTATATAAGAAATCAAAGTTCTAATAACTATGGCTATGGATGGAAGCCAAAAAATACCTATTATGATCATGAATAGAATTAGAAGATCACAATGGAATTTGGAAAAAAGCTTGGAGAGCTATCACCTACCAAGATCACACATGGATGGATAGATGATCAAGATTGGAGACAAGTGTGAAATGATTCAAAGCACACTCATTATTTGATTTATTCCTATGTTTTGGGGATAAAACATGTCAAGGGGGGAATGAATGCTATGTATCTAGGGACATGATATATTAATGTATATGGGTTGATAGAGATGCTGACATGTACCACACATCCCCATTAGTTAATTATATGGGTCTAATATATTAGGATAATAGAGTAACTTGTGGAATTAGTGTATTATATAATGGTTGGCTTACATTGGGATTAAGATGTTACCCATCCATTGTTAGTTAGATATAGGTCTATATAAAAGAGATAATTATCATTATAAAGAATCAAGTACATATTGAGTCTTCTATTGTAAGAGGATAATGGAACCCTTTAAAGAGACATTGTGGACTTATACCTTCCTAAAGGAGTATTGTATGGTGTTTTCATACCTTAGGGGTATTCTATTTCTACATATATTGATTATTTAGGCATCTTGGTCCATCCTTATCTATTGTGTTGATTTTGATATAAATTATATTTTGCATTTTTTTAGATATTATAAGTGTGGATCATAACAAAGTGGAGTCTCTTGTAGGATAGAAATCCACTTTTACCCTTTTCATGAGGTAGCCTCCTAATTCATTCAAGTGTGTGCACCATGTGTGCCACAAGTTGGCTGTAGGATCTTTATGCATAATGGTCACCTTATGGATTAAGTGTTACCTTGCGCACCTCTCAAAGGTTGTTGTAAAAATAACCTATGTGTTAAATTCCAAGATGTAGCCTTATGAGGCACTAATTAGTCCTATAAGTTAGATTTTTATGTATTATAGCAAGTTTGTACTTGTAATATAGGCACGTATTGGCTTGTAAATGTAAGTATGCTATATTATGAAATGGATTTTTTTTTTTGATATGATCTATTTAAAGGAATGACTAACATGTATATCTATCCTCGAAAGGGGAAATGTGAAGTCTTGATCAGGTGGTTTTTAAATTCTTTGGTGCTACCAAGAAGTATTTATAAAATGATGGTGGGATTGGGATTTCTATATCCATAATGTGAGCTCAAAAAATTAATTAATAACATGCTATAAATATTGAGGGTTGCATGTGAGTTCCTAATATGGCTTCTCTAATATTTAATGTGGTTGGTGCGAGATGATATACTAACCCACAAATGATGCAAATTTTGGTAACCATAGCAGCATGGTTGGCTAGTTGTTAATTTCATTCTAAAATGAATGACAAGAAATTATACATAAATCATAATATAAAGTGTTAGAAGGACCACATAACAAGTAGTTTTACTATAATGGTTTATATTTTATGTTGAATATTACAAAGTTATGCTTAGGACAACTAATTTTTATGTAAAATGTCTCAAATTTAGTTATTTTATGTTAAATCAGCTACTGTCATAAATTATAGGTTGGTAATTAAGTAGAAATATTCAAGCTATTTTAATGTAAACTATGAAATTACTAGTTTATATGACATTATGTCCATTTTATGATATAAATTCTAACATGAAATTGCTTTAATTTCAAATTTCTGATTCTGATTTTTGGAATCATGTTAGAATTTTATGAGAGAATGCAAAATATTAAATATGTATGAGTGCTCTAAAGCATAACCTTTTCTCATATGAGGGTTAAAATTTCAAAAAAAAATTGTAGTATAATTTTTATTTGGTGATTTGATTTGATCCTTTCTCCATTAGTTATAGAAATTTGTGAATTTTTATTTAAAGAAGCATGAACTAATGAATCTCTTTTTTGAATGATTCAGATTTTGCACTTAACTATTGTAATTTTTATAAATTAGTATACTATTAAAATCAGTAGATGGTTGATCAAAATTTTAAAAAAGAAAATAAAGAACCAACAATTCCTGGTACAATGGAACCTGTTGAGTGGAAGAAATGCTACATGGAAAGATATGCAGTTATTTTAAATAACACTATCCATGGTTGTTTTGATTTATCATCATGATATCTCCTCATTAAGGGGAGGAAGATGTCACAACATTCTATTTGAATCTTTTTTATAGACATTATTATATGTATTATCATATTTTTGAGTATTGATCATCTGATTCTTAAATATAAATGCTAATTGATGCTATCATATAGTGACATTGTTATCTTGCAATGACATCTATTATCCTATATTGACATACTATTAGCATGTAGCAATATATTGATATCCTACAGTAATATACTATTATCTTGTAGTGACATACTATTATTTTATAGAAACATATTATTATCTTACAATGACATATTGTTATCATACACCAATATACTTTGATCTTACAACAACATACTTGATCCTACAACAACATACTTTGATCCTACAACAACATACTTACAACTTGCATATTAGTGATGCCATCAATATAGTTTTATATTATGATGATTATATAGTTTATATTTACATTTATATATTCTTTTTATGCAAAAAAGATAGTTTTGATGTCATGTTTTGATGGTTGTAGGGCTCACAAATACATGAGCTAGGCTATTAGTGGATTTTGGTAGTTGGGGTAATAATGGTGGAGGTAGTGAGCAACTAGGTAACACTAACACTAGATATCTAGTTATTGAACAGTTGCATCATGCCTTATGCCTCTCTTTTTGTCTTATTTTATTTTATTTATTTTATTTCACTTGATTATGGTTGTTTCCACTTTTATTTTTTATTATTTTCTTTTTGGGTGTCTTGTATGTATTGTTAATGATAAGTTATCTTTTTATTTTAGTTGTCATTTTATTTCTTCTAACTGATAAAGGGGCTCAAATACTTTAATTATCATTCTAAACCTATTAACCTATTGCCTACCATAGATCATATTATGATTAAAATTATTTAATCCAAGTATTTTTATCTTGGTTTTATCACCAAGAGGCCTTAAGAAGGTTAATGCCATGAATTATAATAGATCAAGACTCCATGATGGCCTTGATTTAATAACTCTATGGGCAAGAAGTAACCCATGCTTAATTTCATTAAATAAAATTACGTTAGGCCATGGTGACCATAAAGGGATTGTGGAATTTTTGTCATGCATTATAGTTAAAATAAAAACATAAAAATAAAGTATATCTATTTTTAAAATAGATAAATAAATAAAAAGAAGGAAAATAAAAAATATAAATAAAAAGTTTAATCATTAAGGCAAACTGATGGCATTAAAGGTTGAGTCTTCACCAAAAAAAGGTAATCAATTATTTTACTTGAGGAATAATGTCATTTTTCTATGTTGGCTTATGGATAAAATCCTAGAGGGAAAATAGTGCCCATGAAGAATAATGTAGGCTTAGATTTCATTCTGGTAGGCTTTAATAGCTTAGGAAAATTTATGCCTGGGTAGAAGGGAGAAAAAGAGAGCAGACCATGGAAAGGATATGGACAACAGTTTGATTTTATGTGAAGGTTAATCAAAGAGAAGTTTATTTTCTTCTTTATAGGGTAGATTTGTGCCAAGTAAGTGATGCATTATTATTTCTTGTTGGAGTTTCATCTTTCTATGGTTGTGTATGGAGTTGAATTGATTCTTCATACCTTACTACAAGTTAAAATTTTACCTGGTGTATAGGGTTTAAAATAAATTATCTTTATCATTGAAATACATTTGGGGATAAAATATTAAAACACTAGCTATTTATTCTATTTTATTCATGGCTAGAAAGTGTTGCCTCAAAATGGCATGATGGGTGTTTTCTTGATTATGTTATAATTATTTAATGGTGATATGAGTGTTTATTTTATATTGTATTATTTTACAACTGATGAATTTTTATTATTTCCATTTTTATTTGACCTTGCTTGTTTTTATTGACATTCTATAAAAATATGAATCCATGGCTAAGATTGTATGTTTTTATTTTGGCTAATTTTGCTTGGATTTCGATGGATTTAGAGGTATTGGTGTAAAAGAGTTGTTTTCTCTTATTTTACCTCTTTCATTTTACTTTCTTGGGTCAAAACATGATTGGACTACTACTTTTCTCTTAGTTAAAAAGAAAAAAGTAAAATTTTAGATATAGATGTTACATCTTATGTTAGATGTTTGATAGATCTAGTAGGCCCATTTATGCAAGTGTCACTTATGAAATATTTGGTGTATTATTACTAGCACTATTGGTGTATAATGTTAAGGTTAATCTATTTGATGATGTTGTATGACTACTGTAAATTACTCAATGATGACTAAAATATCTTTCTCACACCTTTACCTAAAGCTTGAATGCCTGACTCCACCACATAGTTGATGGTTGGAGTGGTGAGGACCACCAAATAGAGGGTTCATAGGATGGGTTAAGGTAGTGTGGGGATCATTTGGTGGATATTATTTAATTATGGAGTTGCATGATGTGTTTGGAGCTAGTCTTACTCAATTTTAATGATTAAATTCTTTGTTGTCACATGTTTAAAATGTACTCTTTCCATGTATTGTTTTTGTAGTAACTTCTTACAATGTAAAAGAGTATGATGTATTTGTTGTATAAACCTAAATTTGATATAGTTGCTTCTCATAACTCATATATTGATTTTTGGACCCCCTTTTATGGTAATTATGTGGTCCACACCAATAGGACCTATCTTAGCATGAGGAACCTTTTAGAGTGGTTATTCCTCATTTGTACCTTTTACACTAGTTGGAGGAGTCCTCTAGGATCTCATGCTAACTGGAAGGTAGCTACATGGTGTCAACTTTCAAGGGGCATCCCTGCTAGGACTTGTACATAGTGGCTCAAGAAGCACAAATGTTGGAGAGTGGATCAGGTGAAATAGTGACCCCCTAAGTGACAGCTTAGCATACAACATACATTATCTGACCTAGGAAGCATAGTGGAGCTAGTGGACTCGTGATAGCTCATCACTTAGCATGCACTTGTCTAACCTGGTAGGAGACTCATAACCTCCTAAAAAATAAGACTCGTATTTAAAGATCAAGAGGAGATGACCAAGGTAGTGAAACTCTAGAAAAATAGAGAGTGAACCATTAGTATTTCTTATTATATATATGATAGTTTAGACATTTGAGTGTATATCCTAAGCTCTCATATGAGCCACTAGGCATAAGTAATGTTAGGAAATGGCATAGACTCTATTTTATACTTGAAATTTGTATAATGAACCATGAAGAAATAAAAAATGTGGTTGAAGAAATGATATGATGACTCTTGCTTTATTTTGTGCAAAGTAATGTTTATAGTTTAGTTTTATTTGTATAATATTATATCTATTTAATTTAATGTATTGTGAGATAGAGGTTCATCCCTGGTCACTAATGGCATCCTTATGCCATATAGTGACCTTGACTCAACTATAAAGTGGCTAAGTGTTGAAACTAGAATGCACCAAGTTTTCAAGACTCGTGCCTAGAGAATTACCTTGAAGATGAGTAATTGAACCTAAATAATCCCTATGATTTGTCTAAGTACTCAGATGACCCTATGTTGGCCCCTCTCCCAGCTTACATTACTAAGAGCCTTGCCTAGCTAGTTATGGACTTGCACCTTAGGACTTATGTCATTGATAAGGCTTACACCTAATAAGCTTCCCCTAAATAGCCTAGCATAGATAGGCTACATAAACCCCTTTGTCCAATGACTAAGTCCCTTTGAATCCCAAGTTTCACCATGTTGATACTAGCCCAATGCAAGGCCAATCCCTTCATTATTTCACTTTGGGTGAGCATAAAAGGCTTACACCTTATGTAAAACTGATGCCAACATCATATCATGATTAAATGTTATGTGCCAAGCATTAATATGCTTGCACCTAGCTCCACCAAGTCTAAAACAAACTTGGTTTGATAGATAAGCACCTAACCAAGTGTAAATCCAACCTAGTGAACCTTTTTATGACATTTTGGTTCTATTTCTAGAACACATGTTGAATTTTGTTGTTTTAATGGTGTAAAAATGTGATTTTTCAACTATCACTTTATAACATCAAGCACTGACTAGAGTAATTGGAAGATAGTTTCACATAGAATCAACCCATGTGTAAAGGATAAGATCCAAGAAAATGGGTATAAGATAACTTGTATGATGTTCTGTATGAGGTGTTTTCCTATGAGCTACCTAAGCATGTGTATCAGTGGTTAGTTTCATACAATACCACTAGAAGGTGAAGCTATGGCTAGTGCCTTGATTGGACCACATAGTGTGTAGAAAGGCTGGAGAGCCTAGATGAAGTTTGGATGTGCATTGTAGATAAGTGATGGAGTGGTGTGTTGAAAAACTATGTGTTGGAATTCATAGTGTCAAACTTCTCATGTCTTAAAGAAGTAGAAGATGAGTTTATTCATGAACCAAGGGGCACATTCATAAGAGGGCTCATCATCAAGCTGAAGTAGCTTCTAGTGGATTATAATATAAAAATTATAAGGATGGAAGGCTAAAGTCCTTGCACATATGAGCAAGCATAGAAGGTGAGAAGGGGAAGTGTAGGTAAAGTGTAATAGAGGAGGAACAATAACCTAACATTTGAGAACATTGGAAGCTGAACTATAATAAATGAAGGCATAGCTTGATGGAGGATCTAGAACCCTAAAGTTTTGAGAGGACTCGTAGTGAGTGGGAAGGGCATGGGGAAGGATCCATTGAATTGTAACAATGTGAAGAGAGAGAAAAAAGCAAGAGAATAGACTCAGTAATTAGGTGTAGGATTTAGTGGGTTCCTACTAGATATGGTGCTTGAGAATGTGCCAAAATCACCTACCCCTTTTGAACCTAAAGTGCAAGCTCATGCACTAGATTCCCCATCAAAAAATAAAAGAATGGTAATTGAACCTATTATTGATGTTGACTTTGATAGGATTCAGGATTTGGATCAAGATTTTATGATTGATAAAGTGATTCCCTAAGTAACTAAGTGCGGATATAGTGAGTTTAGCAAGTGCCAATCTAGGAACCATGAAAATAGGCACAAGTATTCTTGTGTAGAGGATGTCAAATGCACTGACTAGAAAATAGCCTATAGGAAATGGCATGATGCCACAAGTTAGTGGTACTTTGCCAATGAGTTTGATAACATCATCAACAAAATCAAGATAAACACCCCAACCTATAATTGGAGTCATTAGAGGGCCACCTCTAACATAAATATAAGGGGGATAGGCACCTCAAAACTTAACACCACCCCCTCAACAAGTCTACTATGAGATGGTAGTGCACTTACCCAAGTATCATAGTGTATAGAATGTCATATATAATGTGTTGAAGTGTGAATTGTAATGGTGCACTCAAGGCATCACTCAACCAAAGCACAAAAAGACCTAGCTCATGACCACCCTAATAGATCATGCCCATACCTGTTATCAAAAATTTGATCCAAATTAGGCTATGATTGACTATAATGTGTTGAAGGAAGCCTGATTCAAAGATTTTTATATCCTTGAATTCAAGTATTAAATCATTAAGGTGCTCAAGAAAATCAGCCAAGGGTTATTTGATAGCATGTGCTTGTATGATGTATGGTTTAAAACTCTTCTCTCTAAGATACCTTATGATATTTACCCCTCCTAACATGTGTAATGGTTCATTGGAGTCTTTTTATCACCATTCAAATGAGTGATATCTATGAAGACCTTCATAAAACCCTATGAAGCATTTATATCCTCACTTTAGGTTAAGGTAGTAGGTAGTGCTGACATTAGGATCAGCCCATTCATGGAGGCACATATCACATCGATAGCCTCCCAACTATAGTAGTTGATTGTTGGGTTGAAGCATGACACTCATACTAGGTTATGGTGTATCAATAATGAGATAGAGGGTAATAAAAATAATAATTTCCTATAGAAAAATTTTCATGCCCTACTTCTCAACTATGATTTTTATCATAGGATGCATGACTCTTAGAACTTCCCTCTACTACAGTGCACTCGTCAAGTGAATGCCACCATTTACTGCAAGATGTGTGATGCTTTTAAGAACTCAACAATAGATTGTTTGGTCATAAATGAGATGCACCAAAATATGGAAAGAGGTGTAAGGTAGGTGACAACATCAGTCGATGATCAAGTGGGTTAAGAAAATGAAGGCTATAGCTAGAAAAATATGGGTTATGAGAACTAATGAGGCACGCATGAGCAAAGAATAGGATGTGGTGGAGGAAAATTACCACCATGATTATGTTAAAAGTATGGGTCAACTAAGAATTATTAGTGCAACTATCTCATGCATCCAATCTATGGGTCTTGTCCAGGAATACATATAATTAAGGAATGCCTAGACTTGTACAAAAAACTGACTCAAGGTCGATTTGGCACATATAAGGGTGCAATAATGTGAGGCATGAGTTCAAAGGGGAAAGGTGGGATCCCAAGCCATAACAAACTCATAAGGATCTACATAAGGTGTATTCCATGACCTGAAGTGGTTTTACCAATCAACCACATGCTGCACTAACATAAGAACTATACTTAGAGTATGGTGAGTTGAGCTACATTGAGTGCATAATGTGGCCTGAGCTAAAATCTATGCTCTATCTTGATCCTACGTGATAGAAGGATGTCTTATAACAAGCCATGAACATGATAAAAAATCTGTAGGGCAAACTCTAGTTGCTAAAAAACATAAATGTGTAGGCCACCACATCACATATAAGAAAATACAACTAAGAGGTTGAAGTATAAGAGTTGATCAAGATCACATGCATCTTTCAAACTGAAAGAATGTTACCCTTATTGAAAGATTTGTTAATAAAGAATATACAGAAAAAACTAAAATTAGAGGATGTGCCTTAGATGATTAAGGTTTTCATGCTGCATACGGAGTGGGTTCACAAAGTAAGGCATACTCATAATGTCAAGTATGACCAGGAGTTATTGATAAATTCCACCATCAATGGGTGGTTAGTTTGTGAAGTACTAGTTGATATGGGTGTAAAGGTTAATATTCTAACCCAAACTACCTAGGAAAAGATGGGGTGGCCACCCTTGAGGCCTTCACCTCACATGTTTTTCATGGATAAAAAAACTCTAATGCAACCTATCAAGATCCTAAAATCCACCATTTTAGATATCATGGGCACCAATTTCTAAGCTGACTTCATGGTCATCAAGTTGGTATTATAGGAAAACTATCCACTGCTCTTAAAAAGGCCATGGTGTTATGCCTACAATGAAGACATGTACTTTAATAAGTTCTAAATGACTTTTGAGAATGGAAAGGAAAGGGTGGTGATCCATTTTTCAAGTGACCAAGGGACCCCATATGTGGAAAGTGTTGATCTTGAGGATAAGATCAACCACATTTATAACATCATAGTGTAGGGCACCAAGAAGCTCAACCCTAATGACCAAGGCATGCTCAAATGGGAGGATGGATAATCAACCTATGATACAACTTATGTAACTTGAGATAAATGGGTTGAAGAGGCCTATGAGGTTAATGGCTAAAGGTGCCACCTAGTACACATAGCTAGACTAAGGCTAGCTAGGATAAGACTGGTTTAGATTGAGTGCCCCAAAAAGATATGGGTTCATTGTGCCTAAAAAGTAGAGAAAAGGGTTTTATGGATAAGGTAAACTTACAATACTCCTAAAGTATGAAGGGATCCAACCCATATAAATTTATGTTCATGATATTGAAGCCTGCATCCCAAAGGAGGTGGATTGAATGGGTGAACTAGTGCATACTTTGAAGTTCAGTATTACTCACTATTAGGTAGTGTAAAGACATAACATACCAACTTGGAAATATGTAAAGGCATCCATATGCACTAAATTTTTCAAAAGTAATGAAGACTTTGAAATACCCTCCTACTCAGGTGACTTAGACCCAATCATGCATGTGTGGTTGTGTGAAGAGACCTAGATTATCTACAATGAGAATGTGCTAAAAGGCCTATGGGTGCAAACCTTTTATAGGACCTTAAAAACATATGTGTGATCATGATACATTGTCAATGAGACACACCAAGAGATAGGAAATTGGGAATTACTCAAGGAGAGGTTCATGCACACCTTTTCCTTTTCCTCACATAACTTAGAGTTATTAAAGCCACTGAAAGTCATCTATAGGGTAGTGTTTGAGGAAACTACCATCTTAGAAGAGTGCCTTATGTAATTTTTTTGTGAGAAAGTACTAGCACTCCTAAAATTATTTGAGGAGATAATGCTCAACAATGACTCCAGTGAAGAAGATGATGAGACCTAGAAAGAGTGCAATTAGAAGGCTCTAATAGGAAGGCAAAATATTATATGCCTTGTGGATGACAACACCCAAAAAGAAGATGATTTTATGCATCTTCAAATTGAAATAACTAATGGTAATTGACAAGATAAATAATATCATCAATAGAAGAATGATCCCTACTATGTGCTACTCAGGACCATTAAAGTAGACATCAGCATAAAAGGTGAGCTAAAGATTTCCACTATCAGCACTTACTAGTCTAAGCTAGAGATGGCATGAATCATAAACCTCCTGAATGAATTATATGACTTATTCCAACATAGATACTAAGATATGAAAGGCACTCACCCTTCCCTTGGAAAAATGATCATCAAGTTGATGGATGGTGTGATGCTAGTCAAGAATTGCCCATATTAGATGAATCCCAATCTCTATGTTAAGGTAAAAATGGAGATTGATGGAATGTTGATGGCCAACATCATCTACATGGAAAAAAAATTTGAATGGGTAAGCCTAATGGCCATTAATATAAAAAAATATGGGTACATATAGATCTATGTCAACTGTAAGATGTTGAACATCATTTGCATCAATGATCCATTCTTGACCCCATTCATCGACAAGGTCATGGATGGGGTCACAGGCTACAAAATATACACTTTAACTAATGGATTTTTGGGCTACCATTAAGTACAAATTTAAGAGGAGGATAAGCCCAAAACAACCTTTGTGACTAAATGGCTTTGTTTCAGTTCCAATGTGATTCCCTTTGGACTTAAGAATACCCTATCCATATTATCTAAGGTGGTGACCACTACTTTCAAATACTTTATCCATAAGTTCCTCTAAGTGTATCTTGATGATTTTACTATGTATGATCTTGTGAAAGAACACTATGACAATCTATGCTCATGTTTGAAAAGTGTAGGAAAATTTAGATCTCTTTGAATCTAAAGAAGTGCATCTTTACAACTCTATTTGAGACATTGCTTAGACACATCATCTAAAAGGATGGTTTTCTTGTTGATTCATCAAAGATAGACATCATAATCCAACTCCAAACTACATCAGTATAGAAATATGTTCACACCTTTCTAGGATAATGTGGCTACTATAAGAAGTTCATTCAGAGCTATGCTAGGATTGTAACACCTCTAGAGGAGCTTTTTCACAAAGACAACCCATTTTACTTAGGTAAGGCACACAAAGACACCTTTGAAACATTGAATCTAAAATTGGCTAACATACTAATTCTATAATTTTTAGATTAGACTAGTCCTTTCCATGTCCACATCGATGCTTCAAGCTCTACCATTAGCACCATATTATTGCAACTAGGTGAAGATAAAATGGACCAGCCCATCTCCTTTACAAGTAATAAATTGGCACAAGTGGAGTAGAATTACACAACCACTAAGTGAAAGGTGTTATTAATGATCTATGCCTTTAAAAAATTAGCTAATACCTATTTTTAATCCCATTCATCTTTTTCATAGATCATGAGGTGCTTAAGTACCTCATGAAAAATCCTATTTTACATGGGCACATATGCATATGGATTATTCTCTTCCAATATTTGTAGTTCTCCATTATCATTAAACCTAAGAAGCATAACTTGGGCCCAAGCCATTTATCTTACATCAACTCTAGTGATGTGATGGCACTAATTGAGGATGACATGCCAGATGCATAGATATATAAAGTTTAACACATCCCAGAAGATCTAGTGGATATTTCTACTTTCCTAATATCTAGACTTGCACCCTAGACCTTGTCAACTAAGGAGAAGAAACAACTTATAGTTTGATATACACCCTTCCACATAATATAAGGGGAGATATACAAACTAAATAAGGATGAATTCTTACACTAATGTTTTTTGAAACACAAACATGAATCCATGTTACTAAAAGCACGTGAGGGGATCATAGGAGGCCATTATACTAGAGATGTAATAGTATGCAAGATATTATAGTTAGGATTGTGGTGGCTAAGCCTATTTTAAAATTTTAAGAAGTGCACTAATGTATTTGATGTGTGCTAGCACACTAGAAATCCCAACCATCAAGATGAGATGCCTCTCATTCCCATTCTTGCCTAGGCACTATTCACAAAATGGGACATTGACTTTATTGGGCCAATCACTCTTACAGCATGGTGTATAGGTCCAAGATACATTTTATCAGCCACTGAGTATTTCACCAAGTGGATCAAAGACATGTTGACCAAAGATTGCATAGCCACAATAGCCATGCACTTCATATGGGAGAACATCATAATCTAGTATGGGTGCCCATTGAGTTTGACTAGCAATAAGATCACTCATTTCATCAATGAAATAGTCTGTATCCTTCTAATCAAATACATGGTGGGGCACCATAAGACCACCCCATAACATCCCTAGGATAGTGGCATAGTTAAAGACTTCAACAAGATTCTTGTAATGTGCTTGGTAAAGATATGTGATGTAGGCTATAGGGATTGGGATGATCATGTTTCAGTGGTACTCTAGGCATATCGCATGACATACAAGAACCTAAAAAAGGATACACTATTTCAATTAGTGTTTGGCACTGAAGCAGTTATACCCATGGAATTCATGGTTCCCTTCTTACACATTAAATAGATTGGTTGGTTAGATGACCAAGAATATTTAAGCATAAGGCCAGAAGACTTAGAACACTTGGATGAGAAGTGTGCCCAAGCCAAGTGGAGTTAACAAATTGAGAAGGCACACTAGAATCATTGGCATGATAAGCAAAAAGAGCTAATTAAAGGATCATTGGTGTCACACTATGATTTTAAGTACTTCAAACACCTAGGAAAGTTAAAAATATAGTGGATGGTCCCCTACATCATCCATCACATATTGGAAATAGGTGCATGTAATCTATGCATGTTATCCAATGAAATACTCCCTAAGAATTTTTATGGCAACTGATTGAATCCATATAGACAATAAGATGGTACTCACACCATAAAAACAATGACTTCTTGGTCATAATTTGGTTGGGATTAAGTTGACCAAGATACCATTTGGCCCACACCAAATAATTCTTTTAATTTTTTTACTTTATTTTGTGTAGTGTATAAAGGTAGTGAATAATGCATAGTGGCCATAAGAACTTAAGTGTTATCACTTCATGTATAATTACAATTAGGTGAGTATGGCACTCACGCCATAAAAACACTAACTTCTTGGTTACAAGTTGGTTAGGATTAAGTTGACCAAGATAATTTTTGGCCTACACCAAATAATTATTTTAATTATTTTGTTTATTTTGTGTGTAGTGTATAAAGGTAGTGAACAGTGCATGGTGGCCGTAAGAACTTATGTGTTATCACTTCATGTATAATTCCAATTAGGTGAGTTGAGAACTTGCACCCATAAGTACATAATGCCAGACATCTAAGTAGTGGGCATGTGAATATTTTTAGGTGCAATCAAAAGTATGAATATATATATATATATATGTAAAACAAATAGTGCAGAGCATATGAAGGCCTAAGAATGAACCACTCTAGCACTACCTTTACACTAGGATTTCTAGAAGGCACATCAATTGATTTAGTGCTAGAGACCTAGGAGGCAAGTGAAGATGTTTAACATAGTTGAGTGCAAGGAAAGAAGTAAATATGCTCAGCTTAGTTCAATGTAAGTTAGACTAAAGATGCAAAATATAGTAGTGCATAAGAGAACCAAAAGAGAAGTAAAGCATTGGTGGGCCAATGCAAGGGATTTATATGGGGTAGGATAGGCCAAGGCAAGATGCCATGTAATAAATCAACCAAGATAGATAAGTGCACTTGAAATAGGAGTACATATAGAAGATAATGGAATTTAGGATGTTGAATCACATGCATGTGAGGTATTACACCTAGGTTGCCATAAGGAAGGCAAAGGTCATGCTAAAGAATACACATGCAGAAGGAGAAAGTCTAAGATAGCTAGCATCCACCTAGAAAGGAATGAAAAGTGACCATTTGAACCACATGTCACTTCACTAAAAATATATTAGGATAATTTAATGAGGTGGTGGTAGAGGCACAAAGATATGCATTTAATGTATATAGGACAAGACATTTTCAAGGATTTCATAGATTTTCATGTTTTTAAAGAAATTGAGGTACCTATGACATTAAACCTATATTAATAATGGTGGTTGAAAAGAGAAGGCTTTAAATTATCAATTATTAGACTTTCTTAGGTTACCAAGTTTAAGATAACTTTAAGACTTAGTGTAAACAAAACAAGAAACCAAAGACCTGAAGAGATAAAACTATCCTATAGTGAAAATTCAATCAAGTAAGGTACCGAGAGTGAAATTAAGCACATTGAAATGAAGTGCATTCACAAGTAAAGATAGTGTGAAGGGTTGAATAAAGAGAAATAGTGTTAGGATCTGATGGGAATGAGAAGTTATTTCTTAGGTCATCATTAATGACCAATAAAGCTCAGAGCTGAGTATACAGTCATAAATCCCATGACTATAAGAGCACCAAACACCATTAGAGGCTTTAACAAGCCATATTTACCTAGATTTAGCATAAGTATATTTATAATGGTGAATAAATAAAAGGCTTTAAGCTCCACAAAGGTGTAGTTAGAACCTAAGAGGGTTAGTATTGTAGATGAAATGATGGATACCAAAACCAAGGTGTAGCCAATCGAGGTAGTTAGCATCATGGATATTGATACCAAATCATTAACCAAGTTGTCCTATTAGTATATGCAATATCCAATAAAGGTTCATGTAGGGTAAATTTGGCACTCCTTCATACATAAATACCAATTGAAGGAGTATAACCATCAGATGTCAATTCATTTGTAGGACTTGGTGTAGGACTAGATGGTAGATACAAGATGCAAGATGTTGGAGGGTGATGCCTTATTTAATGTCTCGATTCAATATAATTTGAAGGTTTCAAGCATAACTTAGCTCTATGAGTTACCTTGCTTTGGAAATCCATAGGAACTCATCTAGTTCCTACTCTCAGACATCCCTGAGGACTACTTCTATTTTTTGAGGTGATGTATGAAGATCTTACCACAACTAATCAAGAGGATAACTCGGTTACCAAATGTTGAATAGGACATCCATGAGATGATGGATGATGTCAAGGAGGTGGATTTTATCATGAATCTCCTTAGCTACTACAAGGGGGTTTTATATTCTCTATTAATAAGTGTGAGGACTCTGACACAAGGGCATCAATGTGCCTCATAAACTCTATGTTATGCCCAAGTGTTTGTTGGATAGATATGTCTAAGGCATACCTTTATGTTGCATATCATATGACATAGGGAATATAGTTAAATATCATGTAGTACATTGCTAAAAAGTTGATCAAGTGGAATGCCACAATGCCAAGGGGGCCTTTTGGTGGGGCTCCATATTCATCTTGATTTTTATGGAAGAGATCAAGATCCCTAATAAAAGTGAAGATAACCTATGGATGTTCCTAGAACACCATGAATCCCCCATGTATAAGTATAATGACTACACCTACCCCACCACCTTTAACCCAAAATACAAGACTCATGTAATGCACTAGTGTGAGTAGTACATTAAAGCCTTTAGATTGAAATGGTGTATCCCCTAGGGGCTCCCCCAAAGCATATTCAGGATAATAGTATTTATTGTAATGCAACACTACTATGTCATGTGCTTATCACTAAAGAAAAAAAATAGGTTAGGATGGTTGAAGCTCCCTGTCAGCTTCTTGATAGAATACTTCATAAACGTGTTATATAGGATCTTGAATGCACAATGAATAGACATTCCAGTTAAGGAACTAGACACAAAAGGAAGGAAGTTGAGGTGCAAGTTTCCTCACATAGATGAAAGAGTAACAGAAGATGAAGAATATACCTCAGATCAAATAAAAATCAATCCAATTCAAGAGGTGACCATACTTGTCTTCATCTATAGACTTTAATATGAAATGAAGCCAAGGAAGAAGGATTCTAGCATTAGGTCAAGCACTGAGCAAAAAGAAGACCCCCTAGTACTGGTTAGAGATGAAGGAACTTTTGTGCCCATCGAGAATAAAAATTATCCTTAGAATAAAAGAGGGGAAACTTTGGAGGAAATAGAAGAGAACCTAAAGCTCAAAATCACCTTATAAAAGGAGGCATCCTCCTCAATCTCTTCCAATAAGTGCATCAAGTTTGTACCGAAGACCTACCCTAACACAAAGAAGAAGGAAAAGGCCTAAATTTTGATGGAAAAGATAATCCTCTTTGACATAGAGGAAGAAGTGAAGGAAGATTAATGGGAGGAAAAAGAAGGTGTGATAGGCACCTACATTATGCCCAAGGATGTTGAGTCCTCATCAAGTAAAGTGACCCCCTCCCCACCACATCATACCAAGTTAAGGAATTACAAAATGAGATTGAGAAAACTTAGCTTCAGTGAAGCCAAAATATAGAGTGTATATGAGTTATGAGAACAAAAAGAATAAATTACTAAGGCAGGGATGTTGAGGGAAGTAATTAATATGGTGGAGGTTAAAGAGTAGAGAAAAGAGGAGGAGCACCATGCACTAATGGAAGAAATAATCTAAGAAGGAGAAAAGGGAAAAGACCCTAAAGAGGTGACCCAATCATGCACACTAATAGAAGAGGAACTATAGTTCTAGTAGAAGGACATGGGCCTTGACCAAGTGCATATTGATGTGGTGCTAAAATTACAATAGAGGAATGAGGAGATGAAATCCAAAGGCATGTCTCAGGCTGAAACCAAGCATCTAGAGGTCAAGGAAATAAGAGAACAAGAAAATAAGTGCACAATACAAACCACACAAAAGAAGGCTTAGAATTAAAGAGACAATAAGGAAGAGGTAGAAA
The DNA here is from genome assembly GCA_037957365.1 of Torreya grandis. Lineage (NCBI taxonomy): Eukaryota > Viridiplantae > Streptophyta > Pinopsida > Cupressales > Taxaceae > Torreya > Torreya grandis. The sequence continues at coordinate 53,184 of JARHVA010006683.1, read as the reverse complement.
GAAAGGCTAATGAAGAGAAGGATACAAAAAAGGAAAGGGAGGAAGAAGTAGCCCAAGAAAAAAGGGATAAGATGTTGAAAGAGAGAGAGGAGAAGGTCACTACAAGCACAAGACCAAGTAAAGAGAAAACATCAAAAAATATGTCAAGCACCCCCACTAGTATAGTAGAAGAGGATTCACAATAGGCATGCCCTAGTTCTGAAGGGGTGCCTAGATTTAAAGAAGTTGATATTGGTGCCTTTCATAAGCAAATATGGAAGGAGGTTTAAGCCTTGTTAAGGCTAGGAAAAGAGAGAGATGACACAATGTAAGTTCATGCCATAGAGCCACTACCAAAAAAATGGATGAAGGGTAAAATTCCATAAAAGAACCCCTACAAGAAGAACATTATGGTGAATTGAGCACTAAAGAAAGAGGAGAAGTAGACATGGGCGAGAATTTTGACAAAGAACCTGAGGAAGAAGAACAAGAATAGGAAGAATAGGAAGAAAGAGAATAAAAAGTCATAGAAGAAGGCATTACCTCAAGCACCAGCATAAATGAGAAGTAAGATCTAGGAGAGGATGAGGAGTTTGCACTAGGAAACAAAGAAAGGGCACTAAGATATTAAGGAAAATGAGAACCTCTACCATGATGGAGTGTATGCCTCCAAAAAATACCATGACCTTTACATGCCACTAGGATTCTTGGGCACTAGATTACTATATGGATGAAATTGAATTTGAGGTTCTGATAAAGGCAATTTGGAGTGATAATAAACTAGAAGAAAGTCATGATTGCCAACTCCTAAATCCTCATGACATGAACCATGTATTCTCAACCAACACCTTGATCAAGATGGCATCCACTGTAGCACATAAGAACATCATAAATGATGTTCACACCTATAGCTAAAAGAAAATAGTGAATAAGGTTGAGAAGGAGCTCAAGGAAACCAAGATCAAGCTTTAGCAGCTTATTGAGTACATAGGAGAGGTGGATCCATCCCTCCTAGATGAGATGGATACCTTAGAGAAGACTAAATTTGACCAAGTCTACGTGCTTGTGGAGTAGATGCTCCCTAAGATGAGTTTAGCACTTGAGGACCAAGAGGACCCTATCAGTCCCTAAGGAAGGAGTTGAATAAAAATATGGATGTGGTCAAATATCTCTTTCCCAAACTTGAGGAAGGTATTAAGGAAGTAAACATGATATTTTGTAACTTTGCCAATTAGGAATCAATCATTGATGCATATCCTAAAAAGGCAAATGAGGAAAATGACACCTTGTTTCAACACTCCTTCATGGTAACCAAGATTGAGCACATGAAAGTAATGGAAAAGGTCAACTCCCTTAGAAATTAATTAAAGACTCAAGATCAAGACTTGGAGGTAGTCTTCTACACCTTCCAAACTAAGGCTAGCTAGTACGGGGAGATCTTGGATGGTGGGGTGAAACATGCACAAGAAAGACTTGAAGAGTATAGGAGAGAGCTAGAAATCACAGATGTGCTTGCTCTCAATGATACATCTATAGAATTAGATGGTGACATTGAATAAATTACGTGTGTCATCCAAACAATTGAGAATTTCAAAGAAAACTTAGAGCAAGGTGCACCCAAGTTTTGCACACCTAAGGTACTAAAAAACTAATTCAAGATAGACTAGAAATTTTGTATAGGGAAATGTTGGGCCCCCTTTTGTGTCAATTACATGGACCATACCAAAATGACCTATCTTAATGGGAGGAAACTTTTGGAGTGGTTTCTCCCATTTTTACCTTTTTGTGCCAGCTGAATGAGTCCTCGAGGATCCCACATCAACTAGCAGATAATTGTGTGGTGTTGACTTTCAAGGGACATCCCTACCAAGACTTGTACATGAAATATCAAGAAGCATGAATGTCAAATACTAGAGAAGGTGAGATAGTGACCCACCAATGGATATCTTAGCATACAACCTATGCTCATTTGACTTGGGTAGCATAGTGGAACTAGTGGACTCACAATAACTCATCACTTGGCATGCACTCATCTAGCCTAGCAAGAGACTCACAACCTCATATAAAAGAAGATTCTCATTTGAAGATCAGAATGAGATGACCAAGGTAGTAAAGCTATATAAAAATAGAGATCAAACATTTAATATGTCTTATTTTGCATATGATAGGTTAGACATTTGAGTTTATATCCCAAGCTCACCTATGAGCCACTAGGCATAATTAATGTTAGGAAATGACATAAACTATGTTTTATACTTGAAATCTATATAATGAACCATGAAGCAATGAAGAATGTGGTTGAATAAATTATATGATGACTCTTGATATATTTAGTGTAAATGTATGTTTATAAGTTGGTTTTATTTATATAATATTGTAGTTATTTACTTGAATGTATTGTGAGATGGAGGTTTACCCATGGTGACTAATGGCATTTTTGTGCCATATAGTGACCTTAGCTCACCTATAAAGTGACTAAGTGTTGGAACCAAAATGCACTAGGGTTCCAAGATTTTTGCCTAAGGTATTACCTTGAGGATGAGTAATTGAACCTAAACCATCCTTATGATTTGTCTAAGTACGCAAATGACCCTATGATAGCCCCTCTCCTAGCTTACACTACTAAGAGCCCCATCTAGCTAGTTATGGACTTACACCTTAAGAACTATTTCCTTAAGAAGGATTACACCTAATGAGCTTACCCTAAATAGCCTAGCATCAGTAGGCTACCTAAACCCCTCTATCTAATGACTAAGTTCCTTTGAACACCAAGTTGTGCCATGTTACAAACATCCCAACATGGGCTTGGTCCCTTCATTGTTAAACTTTGGGTAAGTGCACAAATCTTGTGTCTTTGTGAAACTGATGCCAGTGATATAACATGATTAAATGTTATTTATTAGACCTTTCTATGCTTTCACCTAGATCTATTGAGTCTAAAATAAACTTGGTTTGATATTTAAACACCTGACCAAGTGCAAAGCCAACCTAGTGAAATTTTCTAAAACATTGATATCAAAAATGATTTTTTGGATTTATTCTCCTTGATTTAACCTTCTAAATGAATATTTAATTTTTTTATTTTTTATTGAGTATGACTTTATTTTGTTATTAAAATAGAGATATACTGTAACAATTTAATTCTCTTCATGTAACACATTTTGATATTTATTATTTTTGCTTGTTAATCCTATAGGATCCACTTTTAATGTAAAATGTTATTAAATTTTGGTATGGTTAAACAAAAAAATCTTGTAAGATACAATCTAGTTAAAATGAACTTGAGCTAGTTACTAGTTGAATGCATGAATTTTTAGAATGTTGAAAATTAATTTTTGAGTTGTGTAATCAATTGATTTCATTATTTGTATGTCTATAGTAAGAGTTTTTATTATTTTTATATGACTAAAACTAGATATTATTAGTTTTATTTACACTATTGTTGGTGTTGGCAAGTGGCCCTGTGGGGTAGATATAATGTAATGTTATTGCATGAGTTCTTAAACATGGGTTATACCTAATAAATGATTCTTAATTTATAAAAGGAATGTTGTTAATATAGAAGAAAGATTGATTCTTTCCACTAAAGTTATAAAGGAATGTGTGATTGTGAATCTATGCATGCTTGAATCGAGTGATTGACATTCATGAAATTTAAAAAGAATTGGTTACATATTTAACTATTTTTTGTAAGTTGTGATAAAGAACTTGGTATTTCAGCCATGCATATTTATCCTAAGAATGATTTGGAAATTTTGCATTGCAATATCAATTGGTGCCATGCATGTAGAATGTGAAAGTTTGGATTTCCTTAAATTGATTAAGGCATGATCATATGATTAAACATGGTGCAATGATCTTAAAATATGATATCTTGGTATAAAGATCCGTATAGGATAATACCATTGCATATCTCTTATATGTATAAATTTAAATGAGCAAGGACATCCTTGGAAGATTATACATTCCTATGGAATGATGTGGGCATGCTTTGTCTTGGCTAATCCAATTATGGTTAAAAGACCTGTATTAGATGTAATTATTTTTTTCCATCATGAGTCTTAGCTTCTAAATGCAATGTTGTATGTTCTGATATCTTAATATTAGAAATGGTGAATAAATGAAATTGTACATGCATAAATTTGGTTATGGGTTGTGGGTACGTTATACAAATCCTAACTATGCATAGTGAACTATATTTATAACTCTGCTTGTACTTTGAATAAAGTGATGCTCAAAAGAAAAGAATTTTTTTGGAGGGTCATTTCAATTTTTGTTTCTATCCTTAACCATTAATTTTCTTATTTTATTTCCTTACCTTATCCATTAATTTCATTATTTTATTTTCTCATCCTTAACCATTAATTTGATTATTTTAATTTCTTATTTTAACCATTGTTGGTTATCTAATCTTGTTTACCTCTTGTTCTTTTACCTTCTTTTGGTATTTTTGTTCAAATCTTATTTGTCTTCTATTTTACTTTGTTTATTTTAAATCATTTATCTTTGTTTATACACACACACACACACACACACACACACGTGTGTGTGTGTGTGTGTGTGTGTGTGTGTGTGTATACATACATATATACATATATTATATATGTATATATATGTGCGTGCGCGCGTGTGTGTGTGTGTGTGTGTGTGTGTGTGTGTGTGTGTGTGTGTGTGTGTATAGTTTGTGTTTGTTTTATAAGTGTTGTTCGCAAAGTCATTTTGTGTATTTAAATCTAGTTTTATTATGTCTTTATATCCTAGTTTAATTTTTTTTTAAATTATTTGTTTGTATGTGTGTCAAGATTATTTTATGTATTTCATTATAGTGTGATTATGATATATCTATATCATGATGCCCTTTGTTTTACACATATTAATCTTTTATAGTCCTTATGCCTAAAACATAAACATTCATCATGATTACTTTATATCATTGGGTTTTATGCTACATTAAAATTTAGGTTGTTCAATACTTATTCATAATGTAAATCCAAAGCAAAGTATAATTAAACACAAAGAACCTATATAATATATTATTCATGCATCCATAACAAAGCATTCATTCGATATACCATAATCAAATGCTGAGAAGAATTAACATGTGTTATTTTGAATCAAAAAGTAAGAATTATACCAATAATATGTATATCCATCTGATCCATAAACTATATATAAAGTAAAAAATAATAACAAATTACATCAACATTCCATAATGTCCATCACATCACAAATAATACAAGTCTCATATCCCAAATAAATCATGTATATATGTATATATGTGTGTGTAATATATATATATATATATATATATATATATATATATATATATAAATTGAATGTGTTTATATAATGATACATCTCAAAAATATATGTACATTGAGATCAATACTATGTCAATTCTTCCCCTACCCCTCAGATGAAACATCTGACCTAGGACTCAACTTATAACAACATGGTGTACTCCATGGAGGACCCATGGTGTGATGTGATACCTACCACATTGATCTCTTAGACTCTATCAGCTATACCAATCTCTCTAGCATAAACTACCAAGTCAAGTACTCTTTATATAATGGTGTTTGATGTGTGTATGGAATAGTCTCTTCATACAAGATCCTATACGTAGCCTACTCTATGTCCCTCATAACTTTATCTAATGTATCTAGTTTTCCATTCCTACTAAAAAATCCCTAAAATCTACCATCTTTTTCTATGTAATGGCTCTCTTATCTATATTTTTGTGTCAAAGTTATATAATCTAGATCTAAGTTTCTACCTCCCATGTAGACACTCCAAATGTTACAACATACCATCCCTCTCTTTCCTCTCAACCTTTGCTTGCAACCTAGCTACCTCACCCTATATACATATAATATATTCTAATATTAGTGTTAGATAACCACCTCTACTATCCACCCCTATAGTCTAGCTACCTTTTTGTGTGATCTGACAAACTCACTATCTCAAGCTCAAATCTCCTCTTATAATATATTAATCAAGGCTGTATTATATTGTGATCTCCCTACCTATGATGGTCCTTCCCTTTACCCATTATATACATGGGTCTCATGATCTGGTATCATTATTGTATCCTCTTGATCTCCCTTTTCATCACTATTAGTAAATACTAAATGATTCTCCCCTCCACCTAAATTATCTATATCTTCTCTCATCTTGATATCTCTACCCATATCAACACTTATCTCTCTTAGTATCTCTACATCCTCCACATTTATAATATCCACATGCCATAGATGGATATCCTCTACCTTGTCCTCATTTTCCTCCCTTTTGACCTCTAACTGCACTCCTAATATGGGCTCCTAATCCTTTACCCCATATATGTCTACTCAAAATAGTAACTAATAATTATCTCTAGGTGCATAATGAATTGTAAGACTCATATATCAATATATGGCCCACCAATATGCATATACATCCACTACCTTGGCATCAACTACATCTCTTCTATCCATACATGCCATTATCTATAAATGTGTCTAGTTTTGATATGATATAATAGGATAAATAGTAATCCCCCACTACACTATCTCTCTGACTGCCCATGCAAATACGTGATGACCTGCTAAGATGTCATGTCTAATACCATCTCATCACCCTCTCATGGTGACATACCTTAATAATATAGTCATGAATTCCCATAATATATCATGGACTCATCATATAATCCATGTATAAGTCTTTGTGTGCCCATTGGAATACTATCTCTTTGTATGGTCTCTAGGGGATTTGGTCATCACCTATCTCATTATTTACTCTCATAAAAAATATAGGTCTCCCAAATGTTTCCAATATGCACCTATAATCATGTTCTATTTTTAGGTAATAGGATCATCCTCTAACCATGTGCTCATATGACCTACTAGTCTCTCAACTATGATGTGCTCCTGACACCATACTTGTATTAATGTGGAAGGATCAATATCCTTCCCATCTATGTGAGTATGCATGGACCTCATTAAAACCTCTCCCCCACATCCATCATATCCCCAATAACATACATTAATCCAATCGAACATAACCTCCCATTCTTGTTGGTAGCCATATATACCTAGCAACTGACATGAATACCATAGTCAAAGAATTTATGCCTAGATACATATAATAATCTATATATAATCCTAACCTAACCAATAGAATAAATGCATCCCAAAAAATATTGTACATAGTAGTCTCTTATGGCCCCTAACCCTAGTATACATATCTCCCTCATATCGAGATCCCCAAAATCTGATACATGTCCTCTAGTGTAACATTCATCTCACCAATTTTTAGGTGAATTATGTTGGTCTCATTGTGCCATCTCTTAGATAACATAGTCAATAGAGCCCTATCTACTCAAATATTAAGCATCTACATGATGTATGATAGCCATGTTGCCTCTAATACTCCAAACTTGTACTTTGTAAACCATGTTATCTATTTTAAAGCCCTAGGTCTTTAATCCCATGTCATAAGTACTAGTAATACCTCCTAAAAACATATCACATTAGCATAATCTTAATTCTACCTTTCAGCATAAAAACCTATTTACATATAATTAAAAAACATAAAAATAATAAAAATATTTTTTCATATTATTTTTTGGCTATTCTACGCTTCCTACCTATCTATTCATTTTCTCCCTTAACCCTTATTTTTCAAACCTTAGAATTTTTTATACTATAATTTTAACATTTTTTCAGTCCATTTTATCAAATTCACCCTTCACATCTTCAGTTTTGCATTTTTTGTGTTTTCACTACTCATTTTAGCATTTTAACTATCAATCTCCTCAATTTTTTTGTTGTCTTACAATTTCATAATTGACCTAAACTCATCCACTACTAATGATTTTGCTCCCCTATTTGATGAATTCACAACTCATTTTCATGATTTCACAATTTTGAATTGCCAATTCACCATTCCCTAGTTTATTTTCTCCAAAATGATTTCACAACCCTAATTAACAAATTCACTATCATGTTTGATGATTTCCATTGACAAATTCAAAACCTTAATTACCAAATTCATAAATGGCCAAATCATGAATTTAAATTGTCTAATTTTAATCCCTAATAAATTTAATGAAATCAAAAATATAAATAATGAAATTGAACTTACCAGAGGCCCATCTTTCTTAGGTCTTTAGTCTCTCTTCATGCACTCCTCATGATGTTGGTGAAGTGGAATATGGTTCATTTTTATTAACAAACTTAGAGAAAAATCATAACTAATTTTCTCAACTCACATTAGGAATAAATTTTACACAAATAAATATCTTAAACCCCATCCTTTTATTTATACTCTCCCACCCCAATTAAAATATTTTGCCCCTATCCCTTAATTTTCTTCCTTTTTCATCCATTTTTTATTTAAAATTTAGGACAATCTAAATCTAATTCTTCTAAATATATATCAATTACTTACACCTATAAATTTTGTTAATTTTTATAACAATTTAAAAATATATATTTTTCATTTTTAGATCTATGGATTATCATCATTGGGATATATCATTCCCATATCTGCTCATGTGACCCCTATATCATGAGCATCAACTAAGTGTGCAATATTTTAATGTTAAAATATTCTTTTTCTAATCATTTCTCTAGTTTTCACAACTAGGGATACCTTATTTACACATACCTTAATCTTAAACGTTTGACATTGATTCTAGTAACTTGATTTCTTGAGGGTATTCTTCATTTAATAATTTTCCTCTTTCATTCATTTAAAGTGTTCATCTATTTTTGTAAACCAACACTCAAGGGGGAATCATCACATTCATTCTCATTCATTGGGGGTAAATTTTTCTTATTGACCATCAATTCTCTACTTCTATTATTATTAAAAATAACATTGCTTCACAATACCATTTTAAAAAGAGGCAATTGTAGACACTTAAATTATATTTAGTGTCAAAATACACCTAAAACCTATTAATTCTTCTTCCCAAATTCAAATATAAACTAACACCATTTCCCTCATTATTTAAATTATTGAATAAATCAAATTTAATTAATTTATCACACTTTTAAGCCAAATTTAATTACTAAATCTATATTTTCCACCTCACCCAACGTCTCCCACCTTATCTCCCTCATATGATGACTCACCCCAACCAATTCCATAACTTCCTCAACCACCCTTGAGTCATCCCTTGAATTGTCAAATATTTTGACCCATTCTTGGTGACTCAGCTAACCATCTCCCTATTTCTCTCTACCATTTTAAATGGTCATCATCCTCATAGATGATAACTCATTAAACATTTTATATTATTTGGATAATTTGAAATATTCAAATAATCCTCCATCATTTGATCTTTCATCCAAAAACCTATAAATAGGCATGAAATCCATCACTTTGATAGAATTAAATTCATAAGTTAATCCAAAGTGAATTAAATCTATCAAATAACAATTTTACATCAAAAAATTGCCCATTTTACCTTGTATTGAAAGAGTGAGTAACCATAATTCAAAGAGAGTTAATCAAATTCACATCATAATAGAAGAATATTTTTGGTACTAAGGTATAAGTTTATTTTGTTTATTTTATATGTAGCTCCATATTAGGTTGAGTAAGTTTATATTAAGATTTCATAGCTTAATTTAGATATCTATATTTCCTTCAATACACTATCTATTAAAATAAAAGATTAAGAGTTAGGAATCCTTACCTTAAAGACAAACTTGTTGAGCCTCATCCTCTCCCTTGGCCAATGGTGTTTTACAAGAGGTTGTTGTGTATTATTTAAGAAGATAAGAATGGAAAATGGATTATATTCTATATTGTCATTTGAAACATGAACCCATGGATGCTCTATATTGTGGGAAGCTTTGAAGTGGGGCACTGAGCATGAAGGCCTTGCATGAGGCACAAATGTATAAGGTTATAGGCATGGAAGCATTATCATGTAGTTATGCACATAAACATTAGTTGTATCACTAAAATTATGGAAATGTCCCTAAGGTGTGGGGGCCTTTTAATCCTTGGCATGAGTCTCTAGAGTAGGTCAGATTCTTTCAATTCTAAGATCACCTATTTTAAGATTGGTGCACAAACCTAAAGATCAAAAAGGTGACCTATCACTATTATAAACATAATGATATATTGAGGAAAAGGGAGGGATAAAGTAAGAGAGTGCATAAAAAAAAGGGAGATGCACCTAAAATAGAGTGATCACTCCTACTACCATAAACATAATGCAAGTGCTTGAATACAAGATAATATCACACAATTTCTTCTAAGTTACTCTACATATATGAATACTTTTCATAGATGCATGGAAACACAACACTATGATGAGAGGGATGACAAATGATCCAAAAATAGTGTCAACATAGACCTAAGTGCATATATATTTGAGTTTAATGAGGAGGTGTAGGTAATGAATGATTACATAAAGGGGTGAAAATGACCCACAAACAAAAATCAATAACCACAAAGAACACATAGATCATCAAAATAATGAAAAGAGGTGAACTCAATTCTCATTAGCATATAAGGATTTATCAAATACAAGTGCTCATGGAGAGAAAGTTTCAATAGAGCAAGGCTATAAAAATGTGTCAACCCTTTTACAATGAAAGAACTAGGATTTTATAGAAGATCAAGCTAGTTTTACAATTAATGTGTCACTTGAGCGATAGTTAATGCATTTAATTATATAGCACCATCATGTCCATGCTTCTTAAAGTCTATCCAATGATTGGACCTAGGTTGATGGTAGGATTGCTTCTAGATACACATGCATTGGGGGATGGAATATTTTCCTATCAGTGTCAAAAGATGGTGTGTACTCAATCTCTGAGTTCAATTAGTTGCTTTTGCATTAAATTATTTTAACAATGCCTCAAAATTCACTCAATAACCTCCAATGTCGTTTGTCTAGACACCACTTGGCAAGTGGCACTTCTTGATTTATTTTGGGTGTGGTGATGTAGGAATGCCATGTATCACTTTGGTGGGATCTAGATGGAGTCCCATTTAGTTTATTGGTAAGAGGAGTATGGATGTGACATATGGAAGGCTACCACTTATTCTAGGTAACTAAAAACTTCTTTATGCTAGTACAAGTGCTAGATCGCTATGTAACATTGATAAAAAGGAAGGTTGCATGATATATAGCTCAAAGACATGAATGTGGGATCTTGTGTATAGTTATATATCTATATTATATAGATGCAAAGAAGCCCTTAAAGTTAAGAACACACAAAGAATGAGATCTTAGGCATGCTCCCAATGGTTCATAGTTGCTTCCTATACCACTCCCTTTACTTAGTTATTTTAGAACCCAAGGACATGCATCCTTGAACTCACATGCCTCTCGACCTATGTACTGACCTATATGCCCAACATATTTGTATGCGAGCATACATTAGGAATATTTTATGAGAATGAAGCATCCTCTTAATCCTATGTAGACTTGTACCTTTGTCCTAGACTCAGGTGTAGATACAAAATTATCTTCACACTTTCCACTTGAAATTCTATAGATTATATAAGTGCACTTATCTTGTATAGGGTCTTAGGAGGTACTACACTGACTGAGGGGTGACTTAAAAATTTAAAACTTATGGAAAACTTCATGGTCCACTTGTCTAATAAGTGAGAACCAATAGCCTCAATCAATAAATTGGGCATGGAGTCATATAAGCATATAAAACTCCTCACATTCTAAAAATACAAGATAGATACAATATGTCTGACCTTAGGCTTGAGCTAATACTTTAAAACCAAAAGTGTACCTCCATAAATGAGGAAATAAAACAATAGAAATTGTGCCATAGACACTTATAGGAAGGTAAAAAATACTAAAAACTATTTATAATATGTGTACAAACACTTGGAAGAAAAAAAAACATCTAACCTACCTAAAACTAACCAATTAAAAGTCCATTTAAACAAATCCACTGACTAGTTGTACAAAATAACTACCCTTTCTTAATAATTTAATATGATTTTCATGCTCTAGGGCAACCCACAAAATATGGAGTGAATAGTTAATAAATTGGTGATAAACTTCTCCAATTATAAGAACATAAATAAACTCACTTACCCAATTCAATTAGCTAAGCATAAAACTATCTTGGATTGGATAGGCACATTGATCTTACTCTTTTTGATGCTCAATTTTGTGCTCTAAATTAATCACAACATGTGATGGTTCCTCCTTGTTGGTTTCTAATCGATATAGGTACCTGATAGGGCCCCTACTAGTTAAGATAAAGTTTGAGCAATAAAAATTTCCCTCTCTTGTGTATTTTGACTCTCCATCATTTTTTTGATTGGTATGTTCCTAGAAAAGTGATTGAGTTAGGAATAAATCCACTTCCCCTTGTTATTATTTTTGCTCATGGTTTTCCCCTTTAATAGGTGATGGGTTAATGTCAATGCTTGAACAAAAGTCCTCTAGCTATTTTTTGCTCTTATGCATGAGAGGTCTCATTATAGGTTCATGACCAACCTCATTTTATTACATATCAATATAATATCATTTATCAAAAGAGTGTCTCATCATCTTGCCCCTACACACTACCCTAATGCATAGGTAGATCTTGTTCGTCATCTTCCGATAACAGCTCTAAAATTTCTAATTTAGTGACACAAAGAAGGCTTCCAATGATGATTTCCTCATCATACTCACTTGAAATATCCTCCTCCTCACCTAAATGGTCTTCACTTTCATTCCATATAATTGGTCCTCCTTTGAAAATGGAGATGGTGGGAGGGCAAGAGATTTCAACTAGCATAATGGAAGGGGATTTTAAAAGGTTAGGCATTATAAATTGGGATGCATGGTCCAAGAAGGATACCATGACTATGATTAGGGTTTTTAAGGATGGATGAGGTTAGTATCTTTCAAGGAAGGAGGGACTCTAAAACTTAGAACCTTGAAATCAAGGGATTTACTTGGAAGTGTAGAGGATTTATCTTGTTTGAAGCTAGGAAAGGGAGGAGTGGAGGTGGTTAGTTGTGACTCAATTTATTTTATCTGCACAAGCAACTTATGCATTTTCTTATCCAAACAATCTTCTTCATATCTACATTGTCCCATCACCTCCCATTACCATGTGTAAGCTTGATAAACAATCTCTTCTTGTAGCCTACTATACTCTTTATATCTTTCAATCTCCATCATTTATCTCTAAAAATCAAGTTGTATATAATTGATACTCTTTGGGGGATGATTAGGAGGGTAATAATATAGATTAGGAGTAAGTTATCCTTTTTTAGGTTGGTCATAAATGAAAAAAAGTTTTCAAGAAGGTTAAACCAGGGTGGGAAGAAGGTAATTATTATGAAAATGAAGATATAATATTGTGATAGGGCCATTTGGAATAAAGCTATCAACATTTTTAGTCCGATATGGATGGTAAGAACACATAGAAAATGCATTTTGATAAGGATGAGGGGAAAAGGAATATTTTTCATGGTAGTTTGACATATTAGAATGTTCAAACAAGGAACAATAAGGTTTCACCTCTTCAATAAGAAAATCCTACCATCAGAGTTACTATGTGATTAGATTAATTTAAAATAATGGAAAAGACCAATAATATCACCTAAATCCTAGTCTTTGATAATATTTAAGTGTTTGGACTATTTAAACTAGTAGATTTGATCTTTGGAGTTGCCATGGTATTGAATAAGTTACCCTAAATGGCAAGATGTACTGAAGAACAAACCAAAAGCCTTCAATGGATGATGTAAGGATGATCAAACTATGTCCCATCAGGCATGATAAAAATTATTATCATTCAAAATATGCACCTATGGATGCTCTATAATGTGGAATGTTTTGCAATGGGGTGCTAAGTGTGAAGGCCTTACATGAGGTGCAAAAGTCCAAGGCACTGGGCATGAAAGTATTATCATATAGATATGTGCATGAACATTAGCTATCTCTCCATAACATTGGAAACATCCTTAAGGTATGGGAACCTTGTACTCCTTGGGATGAGTCTCTAGAGTAGGTTGGATTACTTCTATTCTAACTACACCTAGTTTAAGACTAGTGAATAGACCTAAAGAGCAGAAAGGTAACCTACCACTAGTCTAAAACTAAAGATCTATTAAGGAAAAGGGAGGGAGAAGGTAAGAGAGTGCATAAAATAAAAGGGAAATGTACCTAAAATAGATTGAGTGCTCCTACTACCATAAACATAATAAAAAAACTTGAAAACAAGATAATATCACATAGTTTCCACCAAGTTACTCTACATACATGAGTACTTTCCACAAAGGCACAAGAACATAGTGCTACAATGAGAGGGATGACAAATAGTGTACAAACAACATCAATGTAGACCTGAGTGCACATAAAATGTGATAAACAAGTGAGATATGAGTTTAATGAGGAGGTGTAGGTAATGAATGATTAAAGAGAGGGGTGAACATTACTCATTGATAGAAATCAACAAACACAAATAACACATAGATCATCAAAATAATGAAAAGATTTGAACTCAATTCTCATTAGCATACAAGTATTTAGCCAATACAAGTGCTCATGAAGATAAAATTTTAGTAGCATGAGGCTAAAAAAATGTGTCAACCCTTTTACAATGAAAGAACCATGATTTTATAGAAGATCAAACTGGTTTTACAATTAATGTGTCACTTGGGTGATGGGTAGAGCATTTAATTTTAGAATAACACCATGACCATGATTCTTGAAGTTTGTTGGATGATTGGACCTGAGTTGATGGTAGGATCACTTATAGATACATGTGCATTGGGGGATGGAATATTTTCTTATCAATGTCATAGGATGGCATGCACTCAAACTCCAAGGTTAAGTAGCTACTTTTGTATTAAATTATTCTGACAGTGCCTAGAACTTCACTCAACTACCTCCAACATCCTTTGTCTAGCTACCACTTGGAAAGTGGTGATTCTTGATTGATTTTGGGTATGGTGTTATAGGAATACCATGTATCACTTTAGTGGGATTTTGATGGAGTTCCATTTGGTTTCTTTGTAAGAGGAGTGTAGCTGTGACATGTGGAGGGTTAGCATTTGTTCTAGCCATCTTAAAACTTCCTTGTACTAAGACAAGGGCCAAATATCTACATAACATCGATACAAGGAAGGTCATGTGCTATGCATCTTGAAGAGATCGATGTGGGATCCTATGCATGGGTGCAAATCTGTATTAGATAGGCACAAAAAAGGCCTTAAAGCTAAACATGCACAAAGATGAAGATCCTAGGCATGCTCCTAATGGTTCATAGCTACTTCATATACCACTCCTTTTACTTATATTTTTTAGAACCTAAGTACATGAATCCTTAAAATTATACACCTCTTGACCTATGCATTTACCTACATGCCTAATATCCCTACATATGAGCATGTATCAGGAATATTTTGTGAGCATGAACCTTCCTCTTAATCTTGCATAAACTTGTGCCTTTATCTTAGACTCAGGTGTAGATGGGGAAGTGTTTTCATAATTTCCACTATAAATTATATGGATTTCATAGGTGCATTGATCTTTTGTATGATCATGGGAGGTGTTACACTAACAAAATGGTGACTTATAAAGTTAAAAATCTAGACAAGGACCTCCTAGTGAGTCTCAAGATTTTATAAGACAAAGGTTCTGCTCCAAGAAACATAAAACCCTAAGTAATGAATCTTTAATTATAATGGTAGAAATGGAGATAAAAAAGTGAAAATGAATTGTTCTCTCTATTGTAAATGAGGTGAAAGATGGGTATACATAACTTTATTTGATCGTAACCCCTTTTAAAAGTTTAGCTGATGTATTTGGCTCAGTCAACCTTTTTAGTTGGAAAATAGAGTCATTAGGTCCCAAACTAAGTTGTCTTAGCCCAACTCAATCCCATAATGTGCACTATTCATAAAACTAGGTAAACCCATTTAGCTACATTTAAAATTTGATAAAAGGGGTTTTTCTTAGGTAGGGGATTTTTTAGGTGGCAAACTACTTAGAAAAATGTGTGAGGAAGGTGTCAAAGCTTATTAAAATGTATGGGAGTGATTTGTATTAGTTTTAGGTGGTGGTATAAGGAACAAAAATATTATGACACACCAAAGGTTTTTCCACCCATTTTTCAATGCACCATTTAAGGCATGCACTCAAAGAGGTTAATACTTGATGAGTTCTTGAAAGATAGAAAGCATCAGTAATTGATAAAGTTTAAAAATATTGTGTGTATATAGGGTTATCTAGATAAAAAAATATAATATGCCCTTAACCTAGTGATATTAGTTCCTAACCTTCTAAAGGATCAAATGAATAAATCAAAATCAAGGGATAAAATGAAATATTCAAGGCAAAATTTAGAAAAAAAACTCATGAGAAGGTGATTTGGGTAACCTTAATCAAGGCTATGGAAAAGCCTATAATGGATCCATAGGTATCACTTTCATGGTTATGGATTCCTGGATGCTATCAAAGTAATTGGCAAGCCATCATTTTTTGAGCTGAAGTAAAATAATAAAAAAATATATTTATAAAATATTATTTAAGAGGTTGATCCTGAGTTGAAACATTAAATATCAATGGCAAGATAAATAAATCACTTAACACATGTGATTTTCTCTCTCCATGTAAATCTTAGTATGTCATTTGGTATAACTAAAACTTGAGTTTTATTTTACTAAGAACATGAAATTTTTAGATATTGAGTTGATTTATCTCCAAGGTTTAACCAAAGGTTATAGGTTATAAACACTTCATATTGTTTCCCCACATAAGTCACCATTTTTTGTCACTATACACCCCCATTTTTTATGAAATGGGGCCCACTTATATAAATTAAATTAATAGTAGATCACAAATATTATCCATTTAGTATTTCACAAGGCCAATATGTGCATAAAAGGTTAAACATATTTTGCATTAAAATTCAGATATTTTTTATTCATACTTTTATTTGTTTAATATTTATCTCATAATAATATTATAGTTTATAAGCATTAAATTCTCTAATTTGGCATTTTTATCCTAGGGAGGTGTAAAATTATGTTATGTGGATTCACACTTCACTAGTGAACATGTGGAACAAAGATCCTAAACCTAAAAATTTAACGCATTTTTCTATGTATAATTTGAGTGATAGTCACATTGATATTTGTTTTTATAGTTTAAATTACACATTAATATTGTCACATGCATAAGTAATGCAGTGTCCCTCATAGTTCACAGAGTGATAAATGAATACATGGATGGTCACTCTATCTCTATTAAATTTTTGAAGTACTAAAATAAAAAATTCAAACTAATAAAAAAGCATACACTTTAGCCATATTTCATAATTAATACATTGAACTAGGAACTAAAGCCATGAATTGAAATAAAATCAAATTCATTGCTAGAACTATATTCCAAAAAGTCACTATCACAACTAAATTAATTTAAAAGATATCAAAAGACCTTTAAAAATGTATAATTAATTGAGCATTGCATAATATTAAAAACTACATTATAATGGCATCATATCTATTATCTTATGACACTCATAATATTTTCATAGACAACATTCAATCAGATGGAATTTGTTATGGGTTTGAAGTATTACAATTAATAAAGTAGAAGAAAAGAGGATTATACTAGACAAATATAGCCCTAATTTCACTAATCCATCTTAAAAAAATGATATGTTTTATATATAAAATGTGGGAATATATTATGTGTCTATAAAACATGAGATTTTTCATGTATCAATTTATTTTTTAATGTTTTCACTAGGATAGTGCTACATAATGACATGGTTTCATCTATAATAAATTTAAATCAAATATCACTCCTTTAAAACTTATCCATAGAAGGATATAATAGGTTTACACCACTAAAAATGATCTAAAATCAAGTAATACCACTAGTTTGGATAAACAATCACAATCTAAGGTAAATTCTCAAATATTAAGTAGAGAACCTTGATGATTGGGTTGATAGGGCAGATATTGATTAAATTCCTATTAGGATACATCAACCTGGTGTGAGGATTGGTATGGCATTAATGAATATTTTTTTTTATGCACCAAACATCATCCATGTAAAAAAGACTTAGGTTCCTCTATTAGCCATGATTATTAATGACATAAAAAAATATTGCATTTAGAGAGATTATTGTGTTCAAGTTGACACAGTATGTCAAAGGATTAAAAAGGGACCAATTTTCCATATGATGTCTTATTTTTTCAAGACTAAATAAATATGAAGAAAGATAAAATATATTCAATGTTCAACACATTAATTATATACATCATATAAGCTTTAAAAGCTTGTGAAAGGAGGAAGTTGGTTAAAAAAGCAACCAATAGATAAAACAACTAGAACACAACTAATTATTAATAAAACTAAATAAAACATTAAATAAATAAAAAAATATCTTAGATCATAAATGACCCAACAAACTCCCCCTTGATCCAAAGGGGTATATAATATGAAATATTATAAGCAGTGACTTTGAAGTCATCAACTAAACTCTAATGTAACTTCAACTAGTGTACTATACATTTTGATTCTGACCAAAACAAATGTCTCTCCAAAAAAATTCTTGTCCTAAAAGTTGTGGTAAAAAAGGTTGATGAACAAGATCAAGACCTGCCCATCCCCTATGATCATTGTGTTATATTTCAATAGAACACAATCAAATCCTTTCAACTACATTGATCCACATAAGGATCCAGTTATAATTCCATCAAAGTGACCAACCCATACTATGTATATCACATCTCCCTAATGTCTAACAAATGTTAATTATCTTTCCTCCACATTGCTTGTGCTAGAAACTCCTATCAATTTATAGTATCATATAAAATTGGTCAAAGACAAACCAAATGCTATATCTTCTCCCCTTATCATGTGAGAGTTGATAATCTATGCAACAAGAGAAACAAAATCAAATAATCCTATTTTCTCCAATTCATTAATATTAGGTATATAAATCCAAAAATGGAACTAAAAAAAAGAACACAAGCTAAAAAATTGCTACTAAAATAGATCCATGTCTTGATCCTAGTAGCTTACACAAGACACGTGAATCACTAATCACTTGATATACACTGTCAAGTCCATCGAGATAATAGACCTCAACTATATATGATTACTCATAATAAAAGGAAGTGTTAGAATAACCATAATAGGTGGAATAACCATAATATCTACCACTAGAATGATCCACATAATTTTCCTAAAATTTATTTTTATGTAGAGAGTCAGGTCATGGAGAAGGACATACATCTTTAATATGTCCAATACCACCACATTTGAAACATTTTGTCTCTTTCTTGTGATTTTAAGTTCCATAAGAATTTGAATCATTAGAAGAAACATAGGATTAAGAAGAATGCATATGGTAATGTTTGCATTTTGAATATCTTGGAGAATGTCGATGAAAATGATGTGGAGACTATCTAGAATGATCTGGAGAGTGTCTCAGAGAAAGAGTTGGAGAGTGTCTCAAATAATTATTCTAAAACTATCACTGTATGTGGAGATTATTTCTATAATGAGACTTGGTTTTTATATAGTGATCCTCTTTAGTAGGCATATTATTCTTCATTGCAAATTATTTCTCATGTTGATTTAGTAACTCATAAATAGATTCAAATGTGGCACCATTAAGCTTATCACTAAGCTATAACATTTTAAAAAAATTGGTGTATGTTTAACTAAGGCCATTTAGTTTGATGAAAATTATCATGTCATCATCTATCTTTCCACTGGTTGTGTCATACTCTTATTTTAATATTTTCATGTGGGAGAGAAATTTAGATACATCTTCATCAATGTTAATCTTGTTATTAATAAATTTCATTAAGAGATCAATCTTCTTGTATGTAGGTTACTTGTCATACATATCTTTTAACACTTTCTAAGATTTCTAATCATTACTTTTAATCTCTTTAATATGGATAATAACCTGAGCTAAACATGATGATTTCAACAAGGTAATGTAATGTTTATGACAACTTTGAAACTCAATAAAAATGGAAACTTAATTTGGTAATGTGGTTTCTATTTCATTTATTTCACACAAATCATTAAAAATAAGCATGTTTAACATATTCATTGATAATTCCTTATATTTTTTTGGTGTTAAGCATCCATTTTTAGATATTAAGCTCACAATTTTTTCCATGGTGCTATCAAAACAAGGAAAGATATTAGGGTTTAGACTTGACCCACCAGATAGATTCTAATTACAAAGATTCTGATACTTCTAAAAAATAATTACACCCTTATTTCACTAAAAATTAACTTTTCAACCTCAATATCTCTCTTTATACAAAAAATAATATTTAAAATTAATTTTGATCAAAAGATACACCAAATGGGTTTTAAACCCCTGACCTTTTTTAAAAAATGACTAAAAAAATATATCTTACTCAAATTGACCTTAATGAATTTGAATACAAAGAAGAAATATTTATAAAATATCTTTGAATTAGCAAATGTATGGTAAAAATATATATTTTCTCCTTGCATAAAAAAGAAAAGTGCTATTCTAACTTGGTGGAACTTGTAGATAAATGAAAACAATTTTTTTATAATATTATTATGTAAAATAGCTTAAATAATATAATATTCTAGACCATGTTGTGCTATAATATACCAGAAAACATATATATTTTTAGATTTAAAAAATTAGCCATACAGTTGTGCCTTATATGCTACCATTGGATCACATTTTGTAAAAGCCATCGTAAAAAAATATGTATACATAATAGAAGAAATTTTAATGGAATTTATTCTTGGTACCAAAATAAAAATATTACCAATCACTATTCACTAGATCAAACTTCACTTACATCCCCTAAAGCATCTGTATGGCCTCCATATAGAAAATGTATACTAAAACACTTCTTTATACATTTGAATTTTGATTATTGTTGATATTCAATTTTAATGCATTGTACCATAGGTTTTATGTTGGTTTCCTCTTATAAATGTTTCCTTTCCTTATTATTCTCTTCAAATTGTCTCTACACACTTCCTTTTCATTCTTTATCTTCAAATTACCTCACTTGATACCCATGTTCAGGCCTAGATAGTGAGAAATAATGATAAAATATATTTAATGTTCAACACATTAATTATGTAAATCATTTAAACTTTAAAATCTTATGGAAGGAAGAAGTTGGTTACAAAACAAACCAATGGGTAAAATAACCTGAACACAACTAACTACTAAAAATATTAAATAAATAAAAACTATCTGAGATCAAAAATGATCCAACATTATTTGGTCGATGCTACTTTGCAACAAGTTAATTTGACGCCCATCATAGATAAACCCTTGTCTTTATAATTTTAATGCTAAAATGTTTTTAAAATTATATTCACATAGATTTTAAATGTTTATTGAATATATTTGCCATTGTTTTTACCTACTAGTATATCATGTCATTGATGAAATTCTAAAGCTAATAATTTTAGAGGAAATCATAAAGTCAATAGCTATTATGGGGGCCTACCGGTACTATCTTGATTGTATTTTCATTGAGATTGAGAGAATTTTGTCATCTCTTCTCAAGCTACCTTATTTTATACATGACAAACTTTAGAGAAAGATATTATGTAACATATTATCTAAGGCATTAGAGGATCATGATATTAAAACAAACTATCTCTCAAGCCTCTATTTCAATTCATAATTGAGAGGATAAAATTTTAAGGCATGATCAACATTGGTGACCACATCAACACATAGGTGCTTATTTAATCTAAATGACCATGATCTTCGGATACGGTTCCCTAAGTGAATATTTAAGGCACATTTTTGTCACCCTAGCTCTTCACCCTTTATCACCCTCAAAATGAGTCTTGATAAAAATGGTTTAGTAGGATCATTATGTTGATATGACCTCAATAACCCCTCTATCATTGATTTCTTCCTACATAAACAATACTCCAAGGAGGGACTCATATTTATTTATCCCCTATGTGCAAGAGTGTGTGTAAATTGAAAAATATTGCTCATGGGATGTTCTTTGAATGCTTTAGACCATTTTTATGACTGCTCATATGACTATTAAATAAATAGAGACAAATAGGGTAGAATAACTTAGTTTTTTAAATTATTTAATGAGCCTTGGTAGGTGTTTTCTTGGTATTTTATAAATGAGGAACGATAAGTCTCATGGTAGAGTTCAATAAGACAAATAGGTTAACCCATGGGTTTTGACACATTTGAAATTTGGATGAATTTTGGAAACTAGACACTAAATAAGGATTTGGACACTATCATCGATGGTAGTGTCTAGAGGGCTGGAAAATAGGTATGGGTTTAAAATTGATAGTGAAGGATATATATCATATTTTAAATTTTAAATATAGTGTATGAGATTTGGGTCATCAAAATGATATAGATCATACTAATATACAAGTATTTGGGCACATTGATATGTCAAATGCAATCCTTTCAGTAGTAGGAGGTCTAGAACTGAAGGGTAGATCTTTGATTGATATTTTTCAAATGTACAAGAATAAGATGTTATAAATATTTTGTTTTAGTATCTAAAATTACCTATAGTTAACCCCACCAATATAATTTCCTCTTCCAAGGTCACTATCATAACTAGGTTAGTTAGTGTTATTATCAAAGTTATATTTCAAGTTAAGTAACCCAAATAAAATGAAAAGATGTATAAAACCATATTAAAATATATTTTAGAAAAGATAAGGATAATAGTAAAATAGTTTTGTTAGCACAATCTTCCCTACTATTATTTATAGCCACTTCCATTTTGGCCATACCACTACCTTTGTTTCTTATATTTCACCTTTCACTCATGCTTCCTTCATCCTCATGGCCTCTTCCTCCACCATTTCATTATTTAGTCCAATTCAGTCCATCTTCCCCACCTCTATCACATGCCATATTAATTATTCCACTACTTTATCTTGATAAGAACATGACTCAATATAGAATGTTCAATTGAATAAGTCTCAAAGGTATGGAATTATGATAGTGGATGAGCCAAAGATAAAACTAAATTTTTAACAAGCCAATAGTGTCATTAAGAGGATAAAAAAGAGGGAAATCACAAAAGGAGACACTCCTACCCTATTTGAGACACATGAGAAATTGTTTTATTTGATAAAAAAAATAAAAGGGAGAGGAAATGAGGTTATAAAATCTAGATAATACCATGTATCTATGATAAGAGAAATAGGGGAACTAGTAAAGAACTTATTCAAAGGGATGAATCAAAATATACAAAGGCTAAAAACCTAGACTAAGGCTATTGTTCCTAATAAAACTATCACTAATGTTGATAATGATTTGGATTCTTTGTTTGATTTTTTAATTTCCATTTTTTGAAGCAAAGAACAAGGGTATTATTTTGAAACAAAATGTTAAAATATATTAGGATAAGATTATTTGGTTATAAACTAGACTAGTGAATTTCATCAAAGTTTTCAAGAAGTATTTATGCCCTCATTTGGTGTTAATGACATTGTTTGAAATTAGTATTTTTCAAAAAAATTCCATCCATATGATAACATCCCTCCAAGAGTGGAATGACTAAATGATCTCATTACATCAATCTATTTAAAACTAAATTTATGGTACAAGGTTAAATAGGTTTAAGAATAGAGAAATGATTAAGCACAAGGGTGATAAATAGATCTATAGAGGCCAATTAATTTTCAAACTTAGATTAAAAAATATTCTAAATTTAAATACTAAGATATAACAAAAATATAAAGTATAACTATTGATTGATATTGTGATAATTAAAAACAAGTGTGCTTAGTTACTTTATTTTGTGCATGTAGATCTAGGCTAAAATATACTACAATTGGAATGGATCAAGATATTTGAATAGTCATTAGATCCTATATTTTTTCATTATGTGGCCTCATAAGCTTGCATCAAATCTAGATAGTTGCATTAACCTATGAATTAGATATAGATGCAAGTGTCTTGTATAGAATACTTATTAGATCTAGATGTGACCAAATAGAGAATTTTGGGTTTTCTATCACCTTTCTTCTAATGTATATGGATCATGTGCATATCTTTTCAATCTTTATCAAATGATCAAACCCTAGCTTCCTCACCCTTGGAATGATTGTGGTAAAAATGGGTTAATGGGTTCATGGTGTCAAGCTACCCCAAGGACCCCTCTATCAATGGTAATTAAAAAAATAATTAATACCCCTAAAAGGGCCTCAAACTTATGTATTTATCCCATACATTTTGGCTTGTATGCACCTATGGATGTAAAATGTGATAAACATATACATATAATGACCTAGTTTGTAACTTAGTAGATATGGATCATGGTTTGTTACTTTAATACATGAAACCTAAATTAATACTTATCCTATGACTTATATATAAATAAGGATTAATAATCATGTTTTTTTCATTTGAATACATGACTAAGTTCTTATTGGTAAGTTTCATTATGATTTATTGATATTTTCTAGGTCAAAAATGAATAAGAGATGATCTTGTATATATACCAATCCTTTTTTAAAATATATCACACTAAATCACTTAGGCAAACCATAAGGATAAGTTACATTTGAAAATTATATGAATTTTAAGCACTAAACACTTAGTTAGAAATGGGACACCTATATTTCCATAAGCATATAGATGGGACACAAGTTTCCAAGAATATATAAAATAGGCACATGTCCAAAACTAATAGAGAAGGCTAATGATCAATTTTAGAGAATTTTTCATAGTATATAAGGTTCAGACATTAGAATAACATATGGTTAGACTAAGAGATAAGACATTTAAAACAAATAGACACAAGGTTTTTGGCAATGAAAAGGTCTTGGAACTAAAGGCTAGATCCATGATAGGTATTTTTCAAATGTACAAGAATGAGGTTCTATATAATTTAGATTTAGTGTCCACATTTTCCCCCATTTTTAAACTAGTAATTAAATTTATAGTTTAAAGGAAAAAATATGCATACTTGGGCATATATAACACACATTGCCGATTTTCTAGTGACTGAGCTTTAATTAAGATGATTTTACAATGTATAATTAGTGTATATAATTTGAAATTTTAATCATATGAAATGTTTGAAATTAAAGAGAGAAAGGTTAGGAGTACACCTATGTGTTGATGTAACCATCTTACATTTTGGTAATATTATTTGAATAGATTCTTCATTATGAAGCATTGGAGATGAGAATAGTAAAATTTTAAAACTTGAAAGTTCATATATGTATATAGATATTAGAGGAAAACATGCCACCAACCTTGTCAAAAAGGTGAGTTACCACATGACCATTGAGTTTATCTCAATCATGTAACCCAATCATACTTATAACGTAACAACTATGAGTGATCCAATAAAATCACACTATATGTCTAGTGAGGATGGATGACTTAATCACTCCATCACATAATTCTAGTAAATTTAGATGATTTAATCAAGTATAACTATTAAACTAGGTAATATTGAGTGATTTAAACATCTCAACCTTCCAAAGGTGAATCAAATACTATAGTAGATTGGCTCAATAATAGTCCATAAAATTCTATCTTGGGTATGATAACAATCCATAGTAATTATTTTAATTTTGGAAACTAATTTTATTTTATAATTTAAGGTGACCTTTACATGGCATATGCACCTCATATATGTCTGAAGATGAAATCTAGGTATAATAATGGTACCAATGTATAGAATGCTTCCACAAATGTGTATTTAAATCATATAACTATGAAATTTGGCCAATTTTAAATTTGTGTAAATGTGGAGGACATATTTCCATGACATGTCCTCACTGAATCTTGAGAATCTAAGAACTGATGTAAGTGTGGATAACATGTTTCTGTAACATTCCCCCATTGTAATATGAAAATGTTGAGTACTAAATAAGTGTGTAGATCATGCCTTTTTATATGCCCCATTGAAATATGAAACTATGAAAATGTGGAAGCCATGCCTCTATGACATGCCCCCACTGATATGCCCCTAATTTTGAGGTGATGGGAATATAATTTTTTAGTTACCTTACCTTAAAAGATAAGATAATTGTATAAAATATGAATGGATCATTTAGCGTATAATAGGAACATGTCTAGGTAGATATAAAAATGAGGTACATATTATGTGATAAAATAAATTCCTAAGATGCATGATATATATCATGGCAATGTCTAGAGATTAACAATATAAGCTTAATAAGTAATAGAACACATAACAAAGAACACTCAAAATAAAAATAAAAGGCAATGATCTAAGGAGACCTCATAGAAGGGGCATGTTCAAATGTAGCACAATAAAAGGGACATGAATTATTAAAAGGTCCAAAAATCATATGATGACATATTCAAATTATATATATGCAATAAACTGTGACATGTTTAAATGTCATAATAGGCAAATAAAGGCACATGGGACTTAAACAAAAGAGATATTCAAATGCTCAAACAAACATGAAAATAGAAAGCAAGGAAATACACTCAAAGAAGTGAAAAAATGGAAATCATGAAATCAGAAGCAACCAACATAAGCATATCATACTAGTCCCTAGATATATGTGTTAGCAAAATAATGTTAGGTACATAGCATATCAAGTACAATGTAAAAGATATAATCATGGATAAAGAAATATGTAAGTATATAAGCTCAAACATGATAATACAAAGTGATAATAGAGAAATATAACTTTGGTGTATCATGATCAAAGAAGTGAATACCCATAACATACTGATAAAATGAGTAAATGGAAGGCCCAACATTTGTATGTGCATATATCATGTGCTTGGGTATGTTTGTATCATACTTAAAATATGCATGAAACATATATGTGTATATAGAAAGATATGAAAATATATCTACCAACTTGGAACCAAAAACACATGCATAATAAATTTTAAAATAAGAAACATGATGATTTTTTGTATTTTTTAATTATTTGAATACTTTTGGATTTTTGGAATATTTGCTTTTTTTATATTTTTTTAATATTGGGAAGGATAACTAATAAAGATGTGTATAATGAAAAGTGTTACTAGAAGAAAATGTACTCATCAAGGATATTCCTCTGTGAATGCTCTATATGATGTGTGTCATATTCATATGATGCATAATCAATATCATACCAATATTTTGTATTATTATGATGATAATTGTCAACATAATCATTCTTATAGGAAACATGGAACTTCTGAGGTTGTTATTGAACTTGTGATGTGTCATTTTGAGCATCCATGTATGAAAACCTAATTGTTCCATATATTGGAGTTTCCTTCTTAAAAGTTTATTTTTCATAATTATGTTCATCATTGTCAAAATTTTGCATCTCATTATGGGATAGAGAATAGTCTTGTATCTTTACGTGCATACTAGAAATATATGTAATTTGTGCCTAGACTTCTTTATTTGAGGATGAAAGCATAAACATTTATAGTATTTCACTTAACCATTTGTTCATCTATACATGGAATAAATATGATGTTTAGATCCTTGGAAATCATATTTCTATCCTTTGATTTTGAAGGAATGTCGTGATTTGAAAAATCCTTTGTTAGGAACCCTTTTTTAGATGCTTGTTTTCTTATCTTGATTTTGATTTTTCAACTTTTTTTATTTATCTTTTTGTATCATTGCATTTTGTAGTTGTTCATTTTCATTTTGTTCTGTTTTCTAGATTTTCCTTTTCAATCTTTTCTTATTCTAGGTTTTACATTTGTAATTGTTTATGTTTAAATATTATCCTTTGGTACCCATAATTTTCTTTTTTCACTTTTTTTTAGGACAGTTACTCATAATGTAAGTGGGTTTCTTGGTTGATGTGTTGATGATAGGATCACAATTATCTTTGTGACTTTGTATTTTATTCTTTAATGAAAAGATATATATGTATGATGCCCATGCATTTTATGATATGCATAATAGTATTTTTATATCCTTATAGGATGTATAAGAGTTAGTTTAATAAATTTGTTTCAAAGAATTTATCTTACCATTTCACTTGGAATATTATTAGGATTCTATTCAATTTTTGAATCACTTGTTGTAGATGTAATTTATTGTAACTTTTCATTTGGTTATTAAACCTTGTTGGGTATAAAATTTATAGAGTAAGATGCAAACACATGATTAACACTAGCATATTTTATATTCTTCATGTATGTAATCTGAGTTTGTAACTATTTTATTAAATTAATCATGCTGGTGATTTGATCTTTTAGGGATTTACAAGCACAAACCCTAGGTATTTTGGATTGAATATGCACACACACCATCTAGGGTTGCAGGAAGGGTTTATTGGTTATCCTCATTTGGAATTATAGGATGGGTCACCTTACCCCTTGAAGAGTTGATAACATGAACTTGGTTAGAGGGATGGTAGCTATTACCCTCCTTAGGGATAGGAAGAAGAAGAAGTTATTTTTCATCCATATTAAACATGTTTTTATGAAAATAAATTGTAATAATTGAGAGATTAAATAAATCTAAAAATCCAAAGAGCACACTAGGAATTGTACATATTAGGAAAAAATAGCACTCAAATGATTTTTTTTTTAGTATTTAGAATAATTTTTTTTGTGATATTATATTGTGAGTTACAACAAACACATGTAAATAGGCTAGTTAGTATTAGAGAGTGATTCTAGTAATATTTTAGAATAAATATTGAGATATTTAAGGGATTAGGGACTGAGGAAGCCTCCTTAATTATAAGATATTATTTCCTATATATTTTCAATGTATGAGTGAATTCATAATATAATATAATAGCATGAATTATATTATTTTCAATCTCTCTTATTCGAAACTATATTTGTCTCTTTAAATTCACATCAGCATGGAAAGACACAAACATCAAGTTCACCAAATATTTAACCCTAAACAAGTGGTAAAAGGGTAAATGGGTTGATAATATAGAAATTATTAATCACAAGGGTGATAAATAGATCTATATCAGTCTGATTAATTTACAAACTTAGATAAATAATATTATAAATTTAAATATTGAGATATGCCAAAAATAGAAAGTATAGCTTTTGATTTTTATTACGATAAATTAGAAATGATATTACTAAATTGTTTTACTACATGTGTATTCAGATCTGAGATAAAATATGATGTAATTAAAATGGATTAGCATCCTAGAATAGTCATTAGATCCATGAATTTTAATTTATGGTCTCAGACGCTTGTATCAAATCTAGATAGTTGTGTCGATGCAAGCATGTGATCTAGATGTAGGTGCCTTATAAGAAATATTAAATAGATCTAAATATGACCAATTAGAATCTTATTATTTTTTTCACCTTTATTCTAATGTATATGGATCATGTGCATAGGTTATTGTTCTTCATCAAATGATCAAACTCTATCTTCCTCACCTTTTAAATTACTGTGAGAAAATTGGGTTAGTGGGCTTATAGTGTCAAGCTACCCCAAGCACCCCTCTGTCAATGGGAACTACCTAACTAGACAATAATCTAAATATGGCCTTATACTTTTTTGTTTTTCCCCTATATTTTAGCTTGTGTGTACATAAAGATGAAATATATTATAATCAATTACATACAATGTCATATCTTGTAACTTCATAGATATGGCTCATGGATTATTAATTTAATACTTCAGACCTATGAGAATATTTATCCTATGACTGATATATAAATAAGGATAAGTATGGTAGGTTTGTTTACTTGAATTCTTGACTGAGTGCTTCTTGGTAAGTTGCCTTATGAGTTCCTAGTATTTGCTAGGTCAAGAATGAATGAAGTTCAATCTTGTATATATACCAATACATTTGAAAGTATCTCACACTAAATAACTTTAGTCCAACTATAAGGACACATTATATTTATAAATTGGGTGAATTTTAGGCACTAGACACATAGTTGGAAAAGGGACACCTATGTTGACATAGGGGTTTGGATGGGACACAAGTATTCAAGAAACTAGAAAACAAGTAAACGTTCAAAACTTGTAGATACAGATAATGATTGGTTTTAAAGAATTTTTCATAGTATAGAAGGCCTGGTCATCAAAATAACATATGATCAAGCTAAGAGATAATCAATTTGAAAAAAAGAGATAGTGGATGTGAGATTTTTGGTAGTGAGAAGGTCTTAGAAATGAAGGCTACAACCATGATAGGTGTTTTCCAAATGTACATGACTACGGTGTTATATATTTCAGCTTTAGTTTTTACACAATTAATTGATAATGTTGTGAACAATAGTTTGGATTTGTTCAAAGTGGCTAACATCATTTAAATTTTGATGCTTAATGGATAGGTGATTCCCATACATGTTTCGCTTACTAATTAATTCCTTTTATATAATTTTTTAAATAAATCATTTTGAATGAAAATTAAAGAGGTAGTAGTGACATGATTAACTTGGTAACATATGTAAAGGAGAAGGTTGGTTGAGCCATTTTAGTAAAGGAAAGTATACATAATCCACTTACTAATCATGTATTACTATTGACTAGAGTAAATATGATATTTAGAAAACTATTTGTGGATAATATAAAAGTGGATAAACAATATGCATCATGAACCTTATCTCTTAAGATAGAATAGACATATCCAATTATATTTAAAGGCCCAATTGTCTCACAAGATCTAGATTAACCCCAGTAATATGGGATATTTTTGTCTATGATGTAGAAAATTATTTGTAGATTTGTATCTCTTTCATTACATTAACATTAGTTTAAATTTTTATGGTGTCATATTTGGCTTATTTATGTAATTTATATCCACTCTCAATAGAGGAATCATTTTGGCAAGATAATAGAAGCCCAGAATTCCTAGGATTGTGCAATGAGTTGTGTTTTTTGGATTTCTTAGTTTTAAGTGAGGCATGAGATATTTGACTTAATTTATTAGTATATGAAAATTATGATGAAAATTTAAAATTATTTATATTGATTTTTTAACCATTATGAACATTTTATGGAAATAATTTCTCTTATAACATTAATTTTATGTGTGGATGTGTAAATTTAGAAAATTGTCATAGATCAATTATTCATTGAGTGAATGTCATAGGATTTGTTTACAACTAAATTTACTTAGAATATTTATTATATTTATCTAAATATGAGTAAAAATTAGACTTATAAGAATAATTTTTATATATAACTATGAGTTTTAAAAATAAATTTGTTTAAAATGATATCTATGTTAAGCGTAAAACATATTTTCAATATGTTATAACTTTATCTCTTTTATGTTTATTTCAAAACATAGATATTTTTTATTTTAGACTCATTATGAATATTTGAGATAGGTATAGTTTGGTTGGTTAATATAGAGTTTTCTTTCATATGGAGGATTCTATGGAATAGTAAACTGCATCACTCAACCATTATTCTACCACATGGTTAATCATAAAATTGAATACCTAAAATTTGTGCCTTGAGTCATGATCTATTATTCAAAAATGAGAGTGAAATTTCCCATTAGCTTGTTGGGTGAGTCTAACTCACATCAACAAACTAAAATTTTATCCTATAGTAATTCACACTAATCTAAAAATAATGTAAGCATATTGTTGAACCCTTATTTTGATTGAATATTTCCAAACTCTAGGTTTTCCATAGGGTTTGATTTCTTCCTTATAAGGTTTTCAAATATTTGCCTTAGGTTTTTAATTTTAGACCAAATTTTTTATTATCCCTTACTTTATAAAGTACATATGGATTTTATAAATGAAATTTTACTTTACTTAACTAAAGTCATGGTTGCAATCATTTGATATTGTTATAATTTTATACATATAGGATGGATTCAATTTAAATTACTAATGAGGATCAAATAAATTATAAAGCATCTTTGTCATCCTTCAATTCATATTTCTACAATATCCAATATGATTTTTTACCTGTCAATACTAGGTACTAAAGGTCACATATGAATCTTTTTGTTCCTCCTCATATATATCAATGTTGTAAAAGCTATTGTCTCATTCACATTATTTTCTCATGAATTATATTTGGATGTGTGATCAACACTATCAATATTAGGTGAGGTAAGGTGACACTACATAAAGGTATTCAACATGTTCTTACTCAACCCCCTTTACCTCCCAAGTGGAAATATAAACAACCTAAAGGGTATGACATGATGTTTCTGATAAATAATACCCATGATAATTTGTTACATCATTGAATTCGTGAAAAGATCAAGTATTTATGAGGATATGTTTCTTGTAGTTTTGCATGAGAAACTCTCCAAAGTGACACAACTATCATATTTTGATTCTATCATGAATACATTCAAAGATATATAAAATGTCATTGCTTTTGACAAGGAAGATTTACCTCCCAAGCACATTTTTTATTAAAATTTACCATTATTCATTTAGGTTGAGATTTAAACCAAAGTAGACAAATGGGTGTTAGTAGATAATTGTTCATGTTTGAAAGTTTTAAGTATGTATTTATTAAAAAAATTAGACATTAGTGTTAATTCAATTTAAAAATTATATAAAATCATACAATCATTTAATAGTAAATCATGTCAAGTATTTTGGTCAATATCATAGACATACCACTTTATTTCATGTCACACCCACTTATTTTAATTATAATATAACTTTAAGGAAACTTTGGATATGTACCATAGAAAAAATTCCATCTACATTATATAGATGTATCAAATTCATATATGGTGGTTATGCATATACTCTTCTTTCCAATGATCACCCCTTTGATACTAAAAAAATACACCATCTACTAATTAGATCCAATCACATTATGAATATCATTTTATATAGGCATAATATGAACCATACCACTGGATTAGAGGTATACATATGATATGGGTGAATCAAGTAAATTAAATAATAATTAACTACTTATATATCAATGAAGCTACAAGGATAGGACCATATATTACTATTAAAAAATAAGATAAAATCCCATACCTCCCTCTTTGGTTTAGTCAAAAGACCCTAATTACATAGTTATAAATTGTTATGGTAGTGATGAGGATGATAGATGATAAATTTCATAAGATAAATTATAATACTGTTGATCTAGATAAATACTTATCTCGTAACATGTTCACACCAATTAGTCATTGAAAATATTGGGATTATTCATATGAAAAATAAATAATAACACAAATGTTTCTACTCAAACAAAATCATCTAGGGGTAAAGGAAATGTAATAATGTCAAATAATCAATACAATCAACATACAAATCAAAGTTGAAATATCATATCATTCCCTGGTTCTCCTAGAAGACCAGGACCGTTAGATCTAATTTTCATAATAACAAAAATTAATAGAGAAAAGGAGTAGTGGTATATTACATTTTCTACCAATAATAATGTGTAACTCTCAAATACATGATCACCTACACTATTACAACTAGAATACCTCCATGATACACCAAGTACTACACTATAATTACTATTTTCAATAACTTAATGGTACTACCAAATATTAGGCACCAAGTAATAGGGATCTATCACATTAAAATGGTTAATCATATTTTTATTATCATAGAATCACTAGATAAGATACATATAATTATCAAACATTACAAAATAAGATTCAAAGATATAAGATTGAATAAATTATTCAAGTAATATAGGATAATCAAGAACAACTCACATTAGATTCTAAAATAATGACATCTATAACTACAACAATTAGAACTCATAAGCAACCATGACATGATGTCTTGACCATTATAGTACATATTAAGGGTGACTATTGGACACACATTCTGAATGATGGGGATAAATGGGAAATCATGTATAATATTATATCTCTATGAGAATCAGGACATGGCATAAATGAATTACAACATGTAACGTATTTTAAGTAGTACATTGTATATATTACTCTACCCATTTCATGTGAACCAAATGTTGTTAATACATACATATGGGTTATGCCTCACATTCATTAAGTGGCATTCTAGTTGAGATAGGTAGATTATAATAAATGGGAGGCATACTAAATACAACATAATAATAAATTTCATTCTCACATAAATTAAATCTAATCATGATACAACATGATGGTAATAATACCCACATAAAATAAAAAGTTTAAAAATTATATGGACAATTAAAGATGGTAAAAGAAACAACCATGCACCTACATAATATTAAGGACAATCTAGGAGTTATGTATTTCAATGTTGGTGAAGATAAATTATTGACTAATCTATGAGCATAATCTTCAATTCAATTCAAAAATACAAAAAAATAAAAAACAAATCAATAAAATAAAAAAATAAAAGAGTAAAAAAAACCATATATTAGGAACTAAGAATTACATGAGTTGATAAATCACATTATTTGAATATGTTATTTATCACATTTTTGAAAGATGGCATATTATTTTTCATACACACATGTATTTTACAAGGTATATGAATATGATGTAGGACATATAGATCATACATGGATACCTAGATGTTGGATCTTTCCTATACCTAGGGACCATGCCAATATTGGGGGCATCTGCTTCCACATGTTACATTATCACAAATTCTATCTTTGTATGACCTCACTACCACATTTAGATACATATTTCTTACAAATGACTTGATATCTGCTTATTTCTTACATGGTACTATATGGATATGATAATTATTATGCTATGATACTAACAAATATGGAAAGTGTAGACTAGTTTTCACTTATTTAATTTTTCATTGATGTTTTTACTTTTGCATGATATGCTAATTATTTTTTTTATTATGATTGAATATTTAGCCATTTTATTTTATCCTTATCCTTATTTTTTATGGCATTCATTTCCCCTTTTTTTCTCCTTATCCTTGCTTGTTAACGACATATTTATGTCCCTTATATGCTTCTGATTGGCCCTATGTGTGACATTTTGTGTTATTGTATGACATTGTGTGTTGATATTGTTGAGATTGTACAGTTTATATTTTTTAAATTGTCATCATCCAAACCACACACCTCCCCTATGTCTATTGTGCCATGATTTATATCATGCACTTCCTTACTAGGTAGTCTTATTTAGTGATAGTTACTACTATTTACTTCATAGATACATCTCTCTTGACATACCATTTCTATACCCTTGCATTCCACACATTACATATATTCCTTTATGTTATATACATTACTATGATCACATACTCTCTACATGTTGACATTATTTTAAATGATATTATATGTATACATGACATGATATATTTCACTCCTATTTTAAGATGAGTACTTACAAGATCCATCCTTCACCACAAAATGGGAGAATATTTAGGGTATTTTCCATATATACCAAAGCCTGCATGAACATGTTTGAGTACAACATATATATTTCAAAAAATTATGTGATTTTGATATCAAATTGGGATAATAATTTGTAGTCTTTAAATAAAATTTGGAAGAATATTCAAGTCATATGTACTCCATTTTATTGGATAGATTTAGTTAGGCATGATGGTTCATGCATGTATACACAATTTCATATTTTAGTCTAGCATGATGTTGGTTCAAGCACATATACATTGTTTTAAGTTTTAGTTGGACATTATTTTCATTCATCCACATATACATTATTTCATATTTAGTTGGATATGATGTTGGTTCATGCACATTATGATATTTTTAAATTAGCATAGTTTTAGTGGGACATGAGTATAGTTCAAGCACATTTACATATTTACACCTTTAAAATATTTAAATAGTTTTTAATTGTGAATAAAATTTGAATCTATAATTCCATTTATAGTGGTTGATTCATGATTTCTAAGTTAATGTATGTTGAGGCTCAGTAATGCTCAATATCCATGGCATTACCCATAGTGAACCCATTATATGGTTCTCAACTTATGATATTTGGTTTACAAGATCAAGGCTAGATTAGTTACATATGGGTTGGGAAATTTGTCTTCCAATCCATGAAACTTATCTTATCTATATTAAAAATTGGGGATCTGACCACCTTGAATCACACTGTGTTATCCATGTGCTTCAGCAAGGAAAACCAAATTATCTAATGCTTTGAAAATACATCATCATCTCTAATAAGTTAGAGGCAAACATAATTTGCTTACATCCAAGTGTACTCATTCCTTTATCTTTAATGTTTTAAGTTTCAAGTATAATTAAAATTTCAAGTTTCTTTCTATGAACATTGATTACTAAATTTTTAGTGCAGGTTTTGCTTGGATTAACTTGCACTTTTTGATCCTTATCCAAAAAAAATGTCTTCTACACACTCAACTATTTATTCATGATTTTAATCTAGTGTCTTTATTTCATTGTAATAATAGAATAAAAGAGGGTAATCTATAGAGACTAAAATATGGTATTTGACTTAGTAATGTTAATATTGACCTACACTTATCCTACATGACTTGGTCATCTCTAAACAACTCTCACTCACCATTATCTCACACCTACATGTTATTTATGATCATGGTACATTATAATTTTTTATCAGTCACCTACATGAATAGTCCAATATGTGATAAATTAGTCAAACATCCTACCCAAACATTTTCAAAATAGCCCATTTGGGTTTTCTCTCCCAGACAGTAATGTCAGACTTAGACAATAATGTGGACATTATTGTCTTGAGTTTTATGTTACCATCCCTCATCTATAAATGGCTATTTTTCAAAATAAAACCATTTCCATAGGTTTTCCCATTCACCTAATGAGTTGGTGGTGTGGTAAATTAATAAATTAAGTGAATATAATTACAAATCAAGGTCAATATTGTTGATCAACTAGAATTATGTATTTCTCCTTGTGT
Source organism: Torreya grandis (assembly GCA_037957365.1). Classification (NCBI taxonomy): domain Eukaryota; kingdom Viridiplantae; phylum Streptophyta; class Pinopsida; order Cupressales; family Taxaceae; genus Torreya; species Torreya grandis. The sequence goes on along the minus strand of JARHVA010006683.1, from coordinate 16,496 downwards.
ACATTATTTCACATTGATAAAATCTTACCTATTATTCCCTAATTAAAAATCAATCATTAAGAGTAGTCAACATTATCAAAACCATACTAAGCCTGGTCAAGTGTTAACATTATCAAAAGATAAAATTTTAGGTAAATTCATCTAGAAAAAGAGCATAATTTCACATTCAAGCCAAGGGGAAGAACTATGTGTGTCTTAATTTCCCCTTTGGAGAATTAGATACGTAGGTATTGGTAAACCATCAAGAAGTATGATTTGGGTAAACTTGTCTCAATTACACTTGCTCACTTTGTATAGATTTTTATCCTTCACAAGAAAACTTAGGGTTTAAAGGAGAAAGAACTTATTTTTTTAAGTTTTAGTTGCAGTAAAAGATCACATATCACAGATACATAGACTACCAAACATATGAACCACACTTTATGGTCATAAATAAATGTATGTATGTAAGATATTAATGTCAACCTCAACCATTATCATCAATGTTTATGCCCATTTTTGATGGTACTAACCCTATGCATATAGATACATAGTTCCATGTAGATAAATCATAGTCTTAATTAAAAAAAATTCATTATCATAACATATTCAAATTAAATCATTCAAGTAATAAATATGTGGAATGGAATTAGTCTATGTACATTTGTGGTTATGCAGTTATTTTGAAATATATTACAAAGTAGTGAACACTTATGAATCTATATGTTTGTCCAAAATAATTAATTTTGGGTTAAATGAGTAATATAATAGAGTTTTTATGTCTCTCAATGGTTTAGGTATTATTCCATAAGCTCATTATTTGGATCCCACATTTTATCTTAGGGTTAAAAGATCAGTACTAATATAGATACATGAGGGTTCGGGTAATTTTCCTTCTAATCCATAACCATTGCCTTATTTAAATTTTAAATTGGGGATTGATCACCCTTAATTTTCATGTATATCTATTTATTCAATGAGGAAACATCATCTCTAACAAGTTACATGGTAACATGACTCACCCACATATATATACACTCTTTCTTTACTCTTAAATTTTCAATTACCAGTTTATTATTATCAATTTTTTACTTTATGAAAATTGACTACCATATTTTCATTACATGTTTTACCAGAGCATATTTCACATTTTGAACCTTATCCATAAGATAAATTATTTGTACTCGCATAGGGATGTTTCTTTATCCTTTTAATCTAATAGTTTAATTTCATTGTAAAACTAAGATTTAAAAAAAAGTAAAATTTTGATTCTAAATTATTGTATGAGATACTTGATAATGTCAATTTTTTATTACCTTTACCCTACATGACTTTTTCATACATATTCAAATATTATTCAACATGCTCTCACATCTAAATGCCTACTATGGGTCTTAACCTTTCCAAGTTTATAAATATTCACCCATAGGAAACCCATAGTCTATTAAACCAACTATTTATCCTACCCAAACAACTCTAGATCATCAAATTAGTGTTATTACCTACCATATGTTAATGTTAGATTAGAAACATACCATATGAAGGCTTATGTCTAAATTTAATGATTCCATCTTATACCAAGTAATAGTCATGTTCTAAATTAAAACCATTCATATGGGTGCCCCATACATCAAACTTGTCAGTGGTGTGATAAATTATCCAAAATGGTATTGTATAAATAAAAAATAATAATATACCTATTACATATATATATATATATATATATATATATATATATATATATATATATATATCACTTAACAAACACGCGTATACTAGCTACTTCACATGCAAATAACACTACCCTATTTTTCCCATTTTTCCAATAAGTCACTAGTAGAAGGTCTTCACCTAGTATGGAGAATTCCAAAATTCAAACAAATATTTCCTATTTTCAATTATTAAGTGCCAAAATTCATATTTTTCATTCATTGAAAAGGCATTTTCACACAATAACCTAATAAGGGAGAACTACATATATTCTTATCCCCTCCTTAGAGTATTGGGTATGTAATCAATGCTCAACTATTCAATATGAGTTGTTTGAGGTTATCTCAACCCACTCTTTTATCGCTTTTGTAGGAAATAAAATAATACATACAAATGGATCTATGGTTATAGGTGAATGAGAAATACTTATGTTAGTCACATGCATAATAAAAAATTGGGATGGCATATAGAGTCAAAAGAGAAGCAAGCACACTTCCCCATGCCAAAATAGAGAGCTAATTCCACACAAATAAAACTATCTAATATATAACATACCATCTAATGATTTCATCCTGAGGTAAAAAATACCATACAAACACACATAGAGATCTAGAACCTGATCTGATTATCCTAGATTCTAGTTTTTCATCTTTCTTACCAACTACCTAGAGTTAAATTCCTTTATAGAGCAATTAAAAATTATCTCATTTTTGGTAGTATTTTATATGTTTTAAGAGTACACATGTTAGTTTATCTTCAACTATTTTACATTCAAATTACATATATTGGTATATCATTATACTCTAAATTATTTTCTAATAATTCTATCTAATTAACAGTTAACATCACATTAATTCAAAAATGAATAAGAATATTAAACATGACTTTATTTTTAAATGTTGAAGGAAACTATTAGAGAAAATAATATGTAACTCTCTATCAAGAAGTTGGGGGAAAATATTGGTAATCATAGTTTTTAATTTAAGCACATACTCACTAACATTCTCATTAGGTTCTTATTTAAGTTCGGAAAGTTTTGAAAATGTGACCTTTTAAATAATTTTGATAAAAAAATGAGCTAATAAACTATTGACCAAATCATTAAAATGGCACATCAATCCTAATGGTAGGGTATAAAATTATTTATACTATAATTAATTATGAATTACATTTAAATATATCTGGAATGTAAACTATTGAAATCTAATCTAGGAAATTAGATAAGACATGATAAAGTAAATAGATAATTCTAAAAGTTTACAAAAGTTATAAGTTACTAAAAAATAGAAAACTAGTGATAGGGTTAAATAAGTATCCTTGCAAATAGATTAATTCATAATTTGTTGATTTTCATGAGTTGTGGGTATTTTAAATAACCTACATACATATATAAATAAAAAAATAGAGATCCTTTGTATATTAGGACAAGGTCACAGAATGTAGATAATGTCATAATTGTGTATGTAAGTGAAAATAAATAGATATATAACTTATCCTACTCAATAATATTCAAGATTAGAGAAGGTGATCAACTAAAAATTCATATTGGAAATATATTTATATCTTGGTCACGACCAATAATGGATCCACTAAACCTACACTAAGGGATGTCTTATCACACAATGGAAAAGGAGAGTTTTTTGAGGCCTCTATTCCAATGCCATTTTGTCATAACCTTAGATAGGCATTATTATTGTAATAATATTAAGTAGGATAATCTACTAAATAACATGCAATCTAAGCTATTAAATGAATATGCAATCTAATCTAGTGCTCACAAAGCTTGTGGCATAAATGGGGAAGATACTAAACTTTCAAATATAATCATATAACATATAAATAATCTAAGGATAGATAAAATACAAGATATTATCTCTAAAATATATATTTATCAAAATATGAAGGGATGGGAATATACTTACCTTGTTGAGGTGAACACATTGTGTCTCAATATCTACCTTGGCCAATGGTGCTTTGCAAGAGGTTTTTATGCCTTGTAAGGATCATAAGGTTAAATTAGTTATAGGCTACAAGACTTCTCATATGCATCAAAAAACTCCACAAGACAAGTGTTAATTCTCCAAGGAAAAAACCTAATCTATGAAATGTCTTATTAATTGTATAAGCAGATTTACAAGTAGTAATGATGCGTAATTAAATGATCCTTTATTTAGAATTAAATTTAAGGGCATATTTATAGCCACGAATTGACACTAAACCCTCCCAAGAATTTAGCCAATGTAATTGGCTTGGTAATCTTGTTTAGGTGATAAATATAGCTGTTAGGTCTCAAACTATGTCATCTTGGTCTGATATAGTTTTGTAACATGTGTTAAACCTAGAATGGGGTTAACTCGATCGATGTAGTAGGGAAAGTGGTAAAAATGTGTTTTTACTTAGGTAGGGGCTATTTTTGGTGGTGAATTTCTTATGAGAGTGTATAAGTTTGGTTTTAATACTTATTAAATTGGATAAGAGTAGCTTGTATTGGTTTTATGTGGTAGTATAGGGGCTAACAATTCTACAAAGCATCAAAGGTCTACCAACCCATTTCTTGATGCACTTTTTAAGTCATCCACTCAAAGATATTGAGATTTAATGAGTTCCTATAAGATTGAAAGCATCGTTAATTGATAGATTTTAAAAATATTGTGTGTATACATATGACTCACTCAAATATCATGTGTCATGTAATTGTAACATGGGATGGTTCTTTAGGAAAATAACATAACTATATATAATGCTAAGCTAATAAATTATAGTAGAAAGCATAAATGGAAATGACATTAAGGAAATAAATGAAATAATTGATAGTATCATATACATAACTCAAATTACCTTTATCATTGAATGGATATCTGATGTATTTTTAATCTTGATCATGGAGGGCGCATTAATTTCTTTGGACAAACCCTAAAGATACAAAATTAAAGAGCAAAAACAATAAATCATAGTAAAATCAAAATAACTAAACTTTATAGAAATAAAATAAATCATTTTGTCAATTTTTAAACTAGGGTGATAAATTATAAGCTAGATCCAAAAGGACCAAGGAAAAATAAGAGTAAATTAGGTAACCTAAAATCCAAGGCTACTAAATGACTGATAAACCCAAACAAATGTACCTTAAGTAAGAAAAGTAACAAACTAGATCAAATCAAGGACATGTGAAAGTGAAATAATAAATCAATCATCAATGTAAAAGAAGTAAGAAACCAAAATCTAACAAAGATGGAAAGTTAACATAGATTAGAACAACATTGATGATTTAGGGCCTTTGATGTGGCTCCTTTTAGATCTTAACTTTTGATGGATTGGTTCTTTGGTTTTGATTGGCATGTTTTGTTGCTTCTTGTTTATTGTATATCTTCCTTGTTTTGTTTTATCAAGTAGTTCCTTCTATGTTTGGATGATTTGTACCCCTAGGTTTTTTTTCACTCTCTTGGAGACTCAGGCCTCCTACTATGTCTAAAAATAGAATCCACACCAAATTAAGTTGGGATTAATTTAATTTGAACAATCCAAACTCACTCACAAGTGGAAAAACTAAAATAGAGAAATGGAATAAGATTATCCATAAAAAGAGCGAGAAATCATTTTTATAATTTTTAAAGTAAATAAGGAAATCAAATAAGGATAAAAAAATGGTGTAAGAAAGTAGGAAATAGTCACTCAAAAATTCAATTTTATTCTTAAGATAGATAGAACCAAAATAAAATTGTTGGTAACATGTTTTAAGAAGATGTGAATAAGAGGGAATATAGAAGTTACGAAATAAATTTAGAAACAAACTTGCCTATCAATGGGGGAGATGAAATGGGTGGTGGGGGAAATGTAGGTGGTATCAAGGTAAAAAATATTTATTTGAATCAAGACACTCAAATTAATTTTTTAAAACAAGAGGACTTTAGACATTAAGGACTCTATAGACTTTGCCTTAGCCACACAAATTTGGGTTATCTAGTGAAGTATAAATATCATCTCATGAAGGCTCAATGCATGAGAAGTAAAATAGAACTACCTTCCCATAACATGTTATCCATTCCTTATTACCCCTTACAAATTCATTGGTATACTTTGAATATTAGGTAATTACATGAGAAAGTAGGTAGCACTAGAGAGAATTTTGAAATCTTCTATCCTACTTTACTGGCCTATCACACCCCAATGGACCTCAACTCTAGCATGAGGCCAACTGTGGAAATTTAGGTTAGAATAAAATATAATATGTGCTTTATAATCACATATTCTGGTGTGATTTTTAATTCTGATTTATATATGCCTTTTTATCATTTCCTTTTGTTTTAAATGATTTATGTTGACTTTTTATGGTTTTTTCTATTCCTCCTCCTTATGGATTGAAAAAACCAACATGGGTATTAAAAATGACTATCACTAGAAAAATTAGATGTCGTAGCTACATAAAATAACATAGATATCATGATGTATATGATTCATTTACTTGCATGTTAAATAAGAATGTTATGTTGAAACAAACCTTGGTGTTCCCAAAGTGGAATGAAAATAGGGGAGACAAGGAGAATGAACATGAAATGATTGAGTAACCTCAAATTAAAAAAAAACATGAAAATGTGAAAAGGATAAAATTATAGGTAATTCAGACTATATATCATAATAAATTATGTAAGAGTTAGTAATTTAACATGTCAAGGCCAAATTACTACCCCTATCATTTTAAACTTTCTAAAAATTGGTCATTAGCCCTTTAAAGCTGGTTAAACCAAGGAATTTTGGCCTAAAAATTATTAATTTTGGTAAAAAAAATGTCAAAATTATATTTTAAATGGGTCATTTTCATTTCAAAAGAGAATTTTCAATTTTAAATATGCAGATAATCCATGCACAGGGGTCAATTTTAAGAGAAAGTTAAACTTTCAAGGAGCTACAAGTGGTTTCAAGACTTAAAATTTTGTACACAAGGTCATAATTACTTGAGTAACCTTATAGAAAAGTTTCATGTCCATTTTTTGAGTGTAAATACTTGATATTTTGTAACCATCCTCAGCATGTCTGTTGGAGATCACCATTGGAGTAAATATCATTTTGGAGTACCATAGAGGTTTTTAAGTCTAGGTAAAAGTTTGAAAAGCATGGTATGATGTTTTTTACATAATAATAAGTCATTTAAATAGTTTAATAACCCAAATTTTAATAAAACCATGCTTATATAGGCTTTTGCAAGCAAACAAGCATATAGGCCAAAAAAGGGGTTTTTTGACTTTTTAAGCAAAATGTGATTTCAGATAATTTTTATAGCATGGTACATACCCTATGATGATTATTTTAGTAATTTGGAATCAATTTAAGAGTTATTTTCATTTCGGTGAATTTTTCATTTTTTGCAGTTCTAAACACCCTTCCAAGGCTCTTGTTCAAATGCTCATATATTTCACCACATGTGGAGTTTAGCCAAATGATATTAGTATGTTTTAAATAAACCTATGTAATTATAATTCATTTAAAATTTATACCAATTTAGGGGCTTTTATTTATGAACAATTTTTAAGAGTGTAGGCAGTCTAGAATGTAGTCAAAACCCCACATGCAAATTTCTCTACATGGTAACTTTTCATATATTTTTTACAGGACCCAAATATTTTAAAGGATGTTATGGGGGTCAATTTTATACATATAAATTTAAATATTTTTGGATTTGGAGGTCTGTACTTCATGAACCATCATTTTGAAGATTCAGTTTCAAAACCCTCAAAAAACCAATTTTGTAAAAGGTTGATTTTATTGCCATAAAATAATCTTGGATCAACATAAAATATTTTCAAATTTAAATTAAACTTAGATATTTTTCCATAAATGTAAATTTTATGGATGGAGTTGTACAGATGAGGGAATAAATCATGTTTTTTATGGAAAAAATAATGTAAAATTAAGTATAAGATAGTTCAATGAAATATAATAAATGGATATAAAATAATAAAATAATTTATTCATCATAAAATATTATTTTTTTCATAAATCATCTCCAAAGTGTCTCAACTATCTTGATCAAAATGGCTAGTCTGCAAGAAAATGGAGCAAAATAGGCCTAGTCAACCCTGTTGACGAAATGGTGAGTGTTTTCTCATCAAAATAAAATATCTTGTGATGATTAATTTTTTTCTAGATATATTTTACTTTTTTATGGTTTAATTTAATCTTTTTTCAAGTTTAATGGAGTTCAAATGCACAAATTGGCTTTTAGGCCTATTTGGTCTAATAGCCTAGTTGGTCAAATAGTCAACTTGGAGAATGTCATTGAAAATATATAAAATAAATTAATTATGGATTTACCACATGAAATATATTTTTTTAAGTGAATATATCTTTCTCAATTCAATCCACAATTTCTAATTCATGTAAGTTGAGTTCAAGTGGAAGTTGACTAGTCTTTGAGTCCACATGTCTTTGGTTAACTAGTTTGACTAGTTTCATGCATATCCCATGCTTTTCATGGAAGATAAGGACATTAAATAACTTAAAATAAATTTAAATATGGATTTATATTACAAATTATGGAATTAGTTTCATGCAAGGAAGGCTGAGAAGTCAACATGGGCCCACCATGTCTAATTTTATGCCAAGAATGAAGGCCATGCAATTTTTTGAAGACTTGAAGACTTAAATACTTTGTTTAATATTATAAAATGAATTTATTATTGAGGAATGGAATTTATTTTAATTAATTATGATTTTTATAAGTTAACATGGGCCTAGCACCTCCAATTCTATGCTAAAATTTGAAGATCATGCAAATTTTCAGAGTTTGGAGATTTTGATGAATTGTTTTAATATTGTAAAAGGAGTTAGTCTTGAGTTAACTAACCAAGACTAATCCTTATTCCTTTGGAATGATACATTGTATTTATGTTAGTGTTTATACTTATAATTTAGCTTTTTCAAGCCATTACTCATTAATTCTTGAAGTAGAGAAGAAATTGTAATTGAAACTATTTTTATCAAATAAAGAAGATTTTTTGCATATATTTTTTGTATCAAAATAAAGTGTAATTTTACTATGTACTAGAATATAAGTGGCATATACTTTCCATTTTTTATGTCCTTTCCACACCTACTATGAAAATATCATCCTCTACAAGTCATTTGAAGAGTTAGGATTTGAATTTGCTTTGCAAACTTCTTTCAGGCCTTCTTTTGAAACACTGGTGTTCAGGATTGAGTGCAAAGTTTTATTTCAGATTCATATGTGTATATTACTCAATTTTATAAATATTTCAAATAATATCAATCATTTAGGCGCATCACCTAATTATATAGGATTTTCCATTTTAGTTTCTTTCTCCCTTTTCAACCCAAAATCAAAGTAGATTAGTTTTAGAGATAAATCTTAAGGGAACTAACCCTCTCTAGAGGTTATTCTAAATTTATATTCACCCACACTCTGAGAAGATCCAATTTTATCAACTGGAGATAAGGTTTTCCTTGCACATCTTCAAATAGGGTGCACTCCAGAGTGATAATAGTAAGTGTAGGGAAACATGTAGAAATAACTTGTTTTGAATGTGTTACCATAAAAGAAACAGAACTTATTTCAAGAATATGAGATCACAATATTGAACTATTGATTTAATTTATAATAAAAATATTTTTACTTAAATATAGCTTTAAATAATTATAGATTTTATGAGGAAATCCTAGTCCTCTCATAAAAGATAAATCAAAGTAGGTAAATTATGAAAATGTTATTGTGAGGAAGGCCTAGTCCAATCCAATGTATTATACTAAAAATCATAAAACAAAATGGAGATACATAATAAAAATACACTTGCAAAATGACATATTCATGATCAAAGAGAAATGTTAAGGCTAGAATATGAAATGAAATATATTCATGAGGATGGTCGGGTCCTATCTATGATCTTATGATGTAATCTAGGAATTAAATGAAAGTAATAAACATATATTGAAGGACCAATGATAAGAGAAAAGGCTATTAATAATAATGTAATATTGAAAATTTGAGATCTTTGGAGGAAGCTTGCAAAAAAATTTAGTATTTACAATATATGAAAGTGTGAAAGAAAGTAAATAGTTAAGAAAAATATTTATTTAAAAATTGAGCATCATTGGGTTCTTTAAAAATATGTCCTTCATTAGTTTGTAATCTATAAGTACTTGGAGCAAGGATGTCTTTGAATAAGTAAGGACCCCACCATTTTTGGGCATATTTACCTTCTTTATCATGTGTATAATCTAGTTTAAGGACTAGATCACCAACATTGAAAGTTTGTACTTTGACTTTTTCTTATGTTGTTTATAAATGTGAGCCTTGTATTGGTGATTATGTGATAAATCATCCATACATCACTCATATAATAAATTTAAAACAAGAAGATGAACTTCACATAATTCCTCATTGGAGTTTATGCCATGAATAAAGATACATAAATATGGGAGCACAACTTATAACAGTAAGTCTAATTCAAACTCATATACTAATGAAAATGGTGTTGCCCCAGTATTAGTTCATATACTAGTGTGATAAGTCCAAAGTGAAAGATAAATATGGAAGTCCCAATTAGTAAAAGATTATCTAAGAATCTTTTCTAATATATTTTTTTAAATTTTATTAGTGTCTTCTACTTGGCCATTACATTAAGGATGATAGGGTGTTGAGATTTTATGTGTAATTTTGAGTTTTACACAATGATTTAATTTTTTTTCAAAGCTTACACCATTATCTTAAATGATGGTATGAAGAAATACAAAATTATAGATGATTTGATTGAGAATAAATTTGGAATGGTAATACTAGTAGGCTTAACAAGAGGCTACCCATTTGGTAAAATATTCAGAAGTATTGATTATTAATACATGACCATCTTGTGATCTAGGTAAATTTCAAATGAGATCTAATCCACATATAGAGAATGGCCAAGGATACTCCATTGTTTGGAGTTCTTCCAGAGGAGAGTGGATAAGATCATCATGAATTTGATAAGGATTACACTTTTTAGAAAAATTAATGGCATATTTTTTAAGATTAGGCCAAAAGTAACCCATACATAGGCATTTGTGAGTTTTAGTGTGATTTATACAATGACCACCACAAATTCCCCCATTTTCTTGTTCTAGGAGAGTAGGAACTTAGTCTTGCATTATATAGCATAGTGGGTTCCTTCTGTATTATGATATTAAAGGGTATTGTATCGAAGTACATATTTAAATGTTAGTTGTGAATTTAAGTCTTTTAATGAAAATCCATGATTAGAGGGTAAGTTCGATGTTTTATGAATTTAATTATGTGTTTGTACAATGGGATTTATCGAATGGTAATAGCCTCAATGTGACAAATTAGAGAATCATTTTCATTTTGTAAAGAAGAAGGTGATTTTCTCATTTGAACAATAAATTTAAAATCATGAAGTGCTTGGTGAGGTGAAATATATATGTTAATAAAGTGATATAATCATATATATCATTTTTATCTCTTGGAATTAGTTTGATTGTAAAAGTGGAAAATTCTTTGGAAAATGTAGTAGTAATTTGATGATATGTGATTAAGTTTTCACTTTTTCATTGATAATCTCCACTAACTTGGTGACATATAAGTTTTGATTCATTTAAATCATGTGAATATGGGATATCTAAATCACTTGTGGCTTGCATGATCTATATCAGAGGTTTATATTTAGCCATGTTATTGGTGACATCAAAATTTAATCAAAATGCTAACGATAGTTTTACCATATTTGTTGATTAAGATATAACCTTCCCCAACTTCTTAAAAGGATTTTACACCATCAAAGTGAAATGTCCAAGTATACTAATGTAATTCAATTGTAACTTATAGTAGTTATTTTATAAATGATTTAGATTCAGTGGTAGGAGTGAGATTAGTTTATTCTCGGTTATTTGCTTCTAGATCAATGTTTAAATTCTGAAAATAATATTTGAGATAAATTAATTGGTTAATACATTAAATATAAACAATTTATTTATCGAGGAGAGTATTTTTAAGGTGGTTTTTAGCTGGTATGGAAGCCACCACAAATTGGTTTGTGATGACTTATATTTTAATATATGTTTGTGTAACAATTCAAACATCAAATTCCATCGATAGGACCATCCATTTTATGATTTCATCTCCAAGTAGGAAAGCTTTAGAGAAGAAATGATGAAGTTCAATTTTAATGAGCAATGAAATGAGTATTTTGATAGATCATATAATGATGGATCTTTTAGTTTGTAAAACAGATAGCAAGGTATTCATGTTATTATTTTGTGTAACATTTTTCACAATCGACTAAGCCTCAATTGATATAGTAAATAACATATTCTCTACCAATATCATCTTGTTGGGAAAACATTGCCCCAACTAAAATGGGGATAGAGGATGTATATATAATTCATGGATAATCATTTGAAGGTGGACAAAGAGTGGGAGGATGAATTAAATATATTTTCATACTATCAAATGATTTTTGGCATGAGTATATCCAATCTAGAGTATTACTTTTTTAAGGAATAATTGATGGGGTAAATATGGTAAGCCATTTTTTAAAAAAATGGTGAATTTACAAAATATTTCCAAGGTATGTTTGTATGTCAGTAATAGATTAAGGAATAGTCATGTTGATGATATCTTTGATTTTAGTTGGATCAACATTAATGCCTTGAAGTGAAACTAAAAATCCTAGAAGTTTACTGGATGAATACACATTTAAATGGATTGAGTCTAACTTTATATTTAGTGAGTTGATTAAAAATGATAAATAAATAATGAAGGTGATTTTTATGAATTTTATATTTGGCAATAAGGTCATCCTCATAAGTTTTATCAATTTTGTCAATAAGATCATGAAAATATGGGTCATTTCACATTGATACATGGCTCTATCATTTTTGAGACCAAAAAGAATTTTAACATAAAATAAGTGCCCCATTATAAGTTAAATGTTGTTTTATGTTAATCTTCTAGATCTATGTGAATTTTATTATATCTTGAGAAACTATCCATGAGTGATAATATTCATACCTAGCACTAGAATTGGTGATAACATCTATTGAAGGTAAGGGAAAATTAGATTTTAGACATGCTAAATTTAGATTATGAAATTCAATGCATATATGAATAACCATTTTGAATTTTTTACAAACATGAATAATGTTTGAGACCCATTCCAATTAGTCCATGGGTTTAATTAATTTATCATCTAAAATTTTAATGATTTCTTTATGACATAAGGTATAAATATCAAGGTGGAATTTTCATTGATTTTATCTAATGGGTTTAGCATCTGGATAAGTGATGATGTTATGAACAATGATGCTAAGATCAATTCCTATCATATATTCATATGAACAAGAAAATTCTTAATGATATTTGTCAAATAAAAGACTAAAATTATCATGCTCTTTAGGAGTTAACTCTTTATAAATGGTAATAGATTGAGGACATATCATTGTATCATATTATATTTTTTTAATTTCTTAGATGAGCATAGCATTTACATATTTAAAATGGTATGGATTAATAGAGAGGGAAGAAATAAGATATGTTTTGAGATCCACACTAGAAATGAAATTATTAAAACAAGGAAACTTTTTCTTAAACTTTCTAAGATTATGACATTGGCATGGAAGCTAAGGTTATCTACCATGGAAGAGCTCAAGTATATCTTCATCACTAGGAAGTGTAGGTAAAGTTCCATAGTATTCAACATCCACTTTAATATCAATGATTTGATTACCTTTTCTATCATATTTATAATGTATTTGTTTATGTCAGTAGCTTTAGCATTGAAGGTAATTTAATGTGTAATAGTGGGTATATATTCCATGTTGGGGAGATTTGGTTGAGTAGAGTCAATCATATTAGTAATTTTTATATTGGTTTATTCAATAGACTAAGTTTTATTTAAATTGAGTTATATAACCTCAGTGGTATCGATGTGATCATAATAAGGAGGAATAATCTTTATGTTTTATACCATAGATTCTATTAGGTTATTTTTTGTATAAAGCTCAGAGGATGCATGTTTCAAGATTTATTCGATTACCCATGGGGTGTCTAATAATAGTGAATTAATAAGAGATACATAATATTCAATATCTTATTCAATACCAGATAAGATATGAATGACATGGACATCATGATTGAAGGTATGTATTTTTTTTATTGTCTTTTGATAAATTTGTACATATAAATATCATTATTGGGATTGGTCCATGATATAATTATCATAATAAGTGCGATAAATAGTGCATGCATTTGTCTTTGTACAAAATTAGTGGTTTAGATAATTAAGTTACTAAATTTTTAAGGAGACATGGTTAAATGGTATTGAAATAAATTTTCCACTCCATACTCATTACATGTGAAGTCATATTTTGTGTAGTAAGCTTCGTATGCATTAATAGAGGAGTATGATCAATATCATCAATTAGATAAATGGTGTGATCACGTGTAAGTAAAGAAGGAGGAATCCATTTCATAATATAAGGAGGTAATCTAATTGTATTACAAGTGTGTTGTAATTAATTTGGTTCATCACCATTCAAATCTATGAGAGTAACATGTAATTTAGGATTCATGTTAATGAATGTAGGTAAAGGTGGACTATTAATATGGGGAATATTTGGAATGTGATATTAAGATTTAGGATTTAGTAGTTGTATACTCCATGGGTTAGGATCAGATTTATGTTTATAAAATTTTCCATTATGAATGAACTTGATACATTTAGTACCTAAAAAGGTAATATCTCACATATAATGTGTCCATGGGTGACCAAGGAGCATGTTTTAAGATAATTATAGATCAAGAACTATGAGCTTAGTGTGAATTATTTTGGGTCTGATAGTAAGTGGGATATAAATCAACCAAGTTATTTTTTATTAGTTTTATCAAATCCTCTACACATGAGATGTGTCTTTTAAATATTTTATTTCGTGTATCCTATTTGTTAAATTAACCAAATAGATTTAAAATTAATACTTGGTTTATCATCTACTAATAATTTTTTAATAAGGGTATTATTGATCACACTTTTAATAAAGTGGGGTGGACCATCTACCAGAAAAAATAATTTCATCATCAATCATATCCTTTTCAATAAAATCTATGGATGATTTAGAGGATGTGGAAATAGTTTCAATTGTATGTAAAAATGTGAGTGAAGGATCATTAAAAGGGATTTATGAATCAAGTGATTGTGGTTCTTAAATATTTTATAATTGTTGCATAATTAATTTGAAATGATATGGATAAGTATGAACTAATTCCATAAGGGGAATTTTAGAAGGCATTAAATTAATTTATTAAAAAATATTCTAATGCAATTTAGAGGATGAAGAACCAACACAATGTTTATGAGGTACAATATTTTTTTATAAGAATAGGAGAACTAGGTTGGGGTTATGGTTGTGTAAGTGTTTCCTTGTTTAATTTAGAAGATGTGGGTGTTGTAGTTTTAGTATCTTTAAGTATATGTTCCTTAGTGGAGGTTTTCTTAGGTCTGGTTACAAGGTCTTTGTGAGAAAGTTTTCATCTATAGTTGACTTTTTTTGCATTCACATATTGATAATTGGCATAATATTGATCATAATTAGCATCAATCGTACAAATATTTTCATTTATTTATTGTGTGTTAAAGGTAGAAAACATTTTTGAGGTTTGAAAGATATGGTTTTAATAACATATTTCTTTGGGAAGCTTTAATATAATATGATGATGTAATTTTATCATAGCATCATGGTTAAATGTATCTCCTAGAATGAAAGAAATAATAAATTTGGCAAACCTGTGATATATTTCATGAGAATGACCCACATCAGCATGAAACCAACAAAATTTATTAGGTTCATACCATGAATGTGGTGTGCTATTATAGGTGAAGGGGTTAAATGGAGATAATAACTACTTCATTTTTTGTACCTTTAATGGTGGGTTGGAAGTAAGTTGATTATCTACTTGGACTACTTTTACTTTCATTTAAAGAATAATACTTTTAATTTCATTAGTTGAGGTTCATAAAGCATCCTTGGTTGATATATTAAATGGCTAAAACTATTTCATAAGGAAATCTTGTATTTTAGCTTGATCAAATGCTTCATTTAAAGTTTGTGGACAAAAATTTCAAACCTTATACTAAAGGGAAGGTGTTAAAGTAGTGATAAATATTTTTTAAAGATTATCATCATTCATGATATGATCTAATTTATGAGATAATTGTAGACACTTCATTTTATCCACTTTCATGTCTAAAATGTGTTCAAAATGACATTCCATAGTCACATTCAAGTTTAACTAGAATTCTGTATTTAGACCAAATTTACCCTCACAATTATAGTTTTAAACCAAAATACAAATGACACATACCTAATTAGGGAAATGGGTTATCTTGCCTCATTTATCTTATCTAAAGCATCCTAAATTAAATTATTCCTTTACAAGTGTCTTTGTAAGCTAATTAAGTGAACACTTAATTGACAAAGAAGCATTAAAAACTCTACTTTTATTATAAATTACCAATTAATCACCTTGATTAATTATCCTAATCATTCCTCTAAAAGAAAATTACACTAATTTAAAATAACATGTTTTCTTAAAATAAAAAAAAGAATTATGGCCTCACTTAGGTGATGTCATTGGGAAAATTCAATAGAATGGAATGGAGTGTGGGAAAGGTGGCTTACGACATGGACAATTACACACACTTTTACATCTCTTACACCCCTCTCTACACACTCATCCCCTCTTACAAAATCCAAGAGGGATAATTACTACAGTATCTTTATATGTACCTTCCATACTCCAAAGGGTCTTA